>JBBMOC010000012.1:2274633-2722878 GCA_037975185.1 Centropyge bicolor | reverse complement strand
GAGAGAGAGGGAGAGAAAATAAGAGAAAGGAGGGGGAGGAGGAGGAGGAGAGAGAGGAAAATACGGGACCCATTTGTTTTGGGTGATATGAGGATGCATGAAAAGGAGGGCACAATAGTCGTGGAGTGGAAGGGTGGAGGAGGATGGGGTGTGGGGGGAGGGGGGGCAAGGGCGGGTCGATGGACATGGGTAGGGGGGAGGCGTGTTTGGGCTAGTGGGATGTCAGGAGGGGGTAAAGTACCAGTCAGTGGTTGTTTTGTGTCAGAGCACCGTGGGCCCCCCCCTGACCAGCCACCCATTTGTTGCTAATGTCGCTGGGATGAGCTGCGAATGAGTCTTGAGGGAATTGATATAGCTTTGAACCAAGGCCATGTCCAAAGTAGTGTAATTTAAATGTCCTCCTTATTTATGACCTTCCATCCTAAATTGTTGATCAGCAAAAGCATACGTCTTGTTGGGAAGGCCCAAAAACATCAATACATTTGAAAGTGCATTGACAGTAGCTGGTGGTTAAGCTGACTGCTGGTGGCACTATGGAGCAGTGTTTGTGGATGTGGGTCGGGAACGTGCACGAGGATGCAAATGTACGGTTGATGAAAAGATATGTAGCATCCGAGCAGCAAAAGCCGGAGACGAGCGTTTGCCAAGTTTAACAATGACGGTTTTGAAAATATGCAAAAGACTGAAAACGCAAAGGAGAAATCATTTAAATGAGTTCTTCATTCATTCAGGTCTCACCTCACTGTCCTCAGAACCAGCCACACTAATATCAGCTAATATCAGAAATAGACAACACTGTTGCACTGGAAGAACACTGTTGCACTATTTTTATTTAGTGATTCATTTATTTTCAATAATGCACTTCAATAAACGCACCAGAGATAAAGAGAGGCAGTGTGCATCCTTCAGAGTCAAAGGACACGTTTTTGTTGAAGAAGTGTATTTGTTCCTTGAGACGAACGTCCAAACAAAATGCTTTAAAAGCTGTAGTAGCATAAATTTAATTCAGTGTCATGAATGCTTCAACTCTTGTGGCGTATGTATGAGGATGCAAATGTCCTGTTGATGGCAAGATATGTAGCACTGCACCAGCAGAGGACAGAGATCAACCGCCTGCCCAGTTAAACAATGCAGGTTTTGAAAATATGCAAAGGACTGGCTTCGCGAATGAGAACTCATCGGCATAAATGCTGTTTGCTAACCGAGACTTTTTAAAGTTCTCGACGCAGGTATCTCAACACAACAGCTATGATTGGCTGTTTTGAACCACATACTAAGTGATAACAGAAAGAGGGACAGAATTAGAAGCTTCGTCCTGAAAACCAAGCCAACGGCCTCGAGCATGTGAGTGAAATGATTTATCCACTCAGCCACAGTCCTCACCAGAACTATTCTGTGGTTTCCCAACTGCCATTTATAGGTTCGCTGTGGAGTTTTAGACCTCCAGCAGCGCTATAGAGCTGCTTTTTTTCAGTACATTGGTCCCCATTTTGTTTCTCTCTTGCATGCACGTGATACACAGTTTTACCAATGGGGTCACTCTATTGCACTGATCAATGGGTGGTGGGAGAAGAAGATTGCAAGCTATTAAAATAGATGTAAACAATGCTGGATTTGAAACTGCAATTGAATTTGTTTGTTGGATCCACACAATGTGTTTTTGCTAAATGTAAAGATAACTTTTGTGTAAAGGGGACTCATTTGATGCCTCGATCACACTGCATGACTTTAAAGGTCCGATCGCTGTACTGTTAACAGGGAATCTTGAAGTCAACGTGTTTCAAAATATAAAGTAGAATATAAAGTAGAAAATATAAAATCTAAGAATAGACACAATAAATTAGGCAGTAGAGATAACAGAAATTTGAATGTGTATACCTGGGTGTGTACAAGGTACAATAGCAGCAGTGTATATGGTAATGCTAATGCAATAGTGCATTATGGTAAATATAATCTAGTAATATAGTAATATAATAATAATATAATATAAAATAATACAATATAGCATAGAGTAGTAGTATAATATAATATAGCATATATATTGTATAACATACAAGTGTATAACGTACATGTACATGTGTAATATAATGATATACTAATGTAATGTTATATATACTACACTCTACTACATATAATTATAACAATACTACTAATAATAAATATACAGATGAGTCTGTCTAGTCTCGTTTTGCCATGCAAGAGGTGAAATTGGAAATGACGTGATATTGCTCTTATGTCTCTCCTTCTTGACTCCTCCCCCAGCCTGTAACTTCTCCCATTGGCTGTAGCTCTTTGCGTGGCTCCCTGACCCATCCCTGACGACCAGATATTTAGCCCACTTGATATCTTTAGACCGACTGATCTCGGGTCCCAAAGAAAGTGACGATTGGCCCCTTATCCAACTTTTGGTGGCGATCAACAAAAAACTTTCTGCGAGTGTAAAATCAGGGATACACTCCTGCATTGCGAACTCAGCGTAACTAAAAGTTGTGACGAATAATAGATTTAAATGTTTTAAATTTGATTTGAGAGTGTTAATCTAGAAACAAAAGTGTGTGTGTATGGTTGGGTGGCTGATGTTCTGGGAATCTCGTCCTTCCTCTCGCCATCCTCCAATACTCACTTCACTGTCCAGAACCAACACATTAAAAGTGACCGTAAAATCTGTTTTTTGTTTCTGTTTTTAAATCACTTATCAGACCCTGCAGACAGACAGAAAATAGCCTGCACTTTAGCCTTGGTTACTACCGAGAAGCATCTTACTTGATCTCTAACTGTGTTTTGTTTTTTTAAATGTATTTATTTATTTTACAGTAAATGCTCCTCCAGACAGACACGGACCTGGAAAATGACGCGTCCCTATTAGATAAATGTGCAATGGAAAATGTGGCCATGCGAGATCAGACAGGGAAATCTGTGGCTGCATCAGATTAGCAAACATCAGGAGTCTGAACAGGGATGAGATGGAGGGGAAGAGGGGAAGGAGAGGGAGGGGAGCCCTGCTGGTAAGATGGTTAGAGGAAAAACAGGGGGGGCACCAATAATGAGGCTTGGTGGGAAAAATAGCAACAACATGAATAATTAACCAACAGAGACGTTTTTATCTGATAGACAGGAAGAGAGAGGAAATACACCCCGGTCCATGGTTCACTAAACCAATGTGGTCTGGCCATTGTTGAGCATTTGCAGGTATTAGAGGAGATAAAGTGTCTGGTGCTGTTGACTGCTCTTCTTCATGGCAGCTATTTAAACGATCTCTTTAATTATTCAAACTGTGAAAGCAGTGGTTTATAGAGTTTTCTCTTTATTTTTCAGCTCTACATTTTGTTTTCGGCCTAAAAGATCACAGTCTTTTAGAGGCAACTTTTAATCACACAAGTGTTCAAACAGATGCATACAGATGTGAAAATCCTCTATATTTGCACTATTGCTCTGAGCAGCAGCATCGTGCTTTCTCTCTGAAATTTATGAAAATCTTTGTCATCAATTCAGACTGGTTTGACAGCAGTGAAATCCCATCTCCCAGTTTGCTGTTTCAAAGTCCTCAGTGAGTGCTGGGAACAAAAGTGTGAGCTGCATTACCTTATGAAGATGATTCTAGTTGCACAGTGTGTGAGTTTCTGTTTTCCTTACAGCTCTGATGTGATATCCTGATTTCCATCTTGACGTCAGCCACACTATAAGACTGCTGATGAAAATGTCAAGCATCAGTTAGGATGTCCATGCAGGATCATGATCAATGGTGGAAACGGTGCCATTGTCGATGGCAGAAAACACATGGCTCCATTTTCACTGGATCACTTGGTAGAGTGGAAAATGTGGAAATGCATTATGTAATCCAATCAAATATTTGCATGCACACATAGTATACTGGAAACCTTTTACCCTCTATTATTGTGCTTATTTGCTGCTTTTTGCTGTGCTGTTGTCATTCATTTCTATGGCGTTCTACAAACCACCTGTCTGGCGTATTTGCTTTTGTTAAGCCTTTAAACTTTTTGGTATTTTATCTTCTTTACATGCTACAACGTGCCCACATCAGGAGTTGTTTTGCCGTATCACCGGTGTGAAGGTCCATCTATCCAGACATGATTAGCCTTTCAATAAACTAAGGTTAGCCATAGTCCTCTTTTACAGATGCAGTCTCCCATTGGCAGCACATGCACCACTTTTGTTTGGCTTTCATGCAGACAGAGGCTGCATCAGCATCTATTGTCATGATAATAGAAGCTTAGAAAACACTTTTTTTCACTAGAGGCACATGTGCATCCAGCGAGTGTAAAGACGGTGTTAAAAGTGAATGGATGGTGTTTGTGGACAGTTGCTCATTTGGTTTCTTGGTGCTTGAAATGTCATATAGCTGTCACTATACTTTTGACTTAACTGTGTAAAAAACCATTGAGCTCAATCTTACACAAATGGTATAATAAAAAAAAACATGAAGGCAGTCATATACACACTAAAAATTAATTTCTTATTTTTAAGCTTTAAGTGGTTTAAAAGCACAAACACCAACAATCTCATTTACTCAATCACCAGTTCTTGACATCCCTCACCCCCCCCCCCCCCCTTTTTTTCTGTCCTCTCTAAAAAATGCTGTTTACTTTTTCTAAAAGTGGAAGTTTGGCAAGGGAGTGTGTGAACAGAAACAGATGCTGCATGCTCTCCTGCTCTGTCGTTCTTTATCTCACACACATACACACAATGGCAAACAGCTGCGAGAAGCCTGAGCAGCGACAGTAAAAAGGAAGCGTACAGTATGATGCACGGACACGGCTGACTTTTCATCACAAAAGTGATTAGTATGGCACACGGCATAGTTTACTCTCCCTGTGTGAGATCCTATTGAATGGATCAGGCCAATCAACTTCAAAGTGTCTTTTGAATCTTAAAAGTCATCATGAGGACCTTTATGATGATCATGTGGGGTGGCTACTTGCGCTACCTGTAAATCCAGCATTGTGTGGATAGTCTTCTTTATTCATCTCTTTTAAAATGGTTATTTCTGCCATAATACCTCCACAACAACTTTTTCCATTTCCTTCAAAGATAAGCTGAGATTCAGGCCAAAAACAGCCCTGTATTAAAACAGTGCAGGGGGTGCGGCTTTGTTGGTGAGCGCTTGATGCTTCAGATATTGGTAAGAGAATTATATATAATCCAGGAAGTCCAGTTGGAAAAACAGATTAATTAAAAAAAAGTGAATCAGGCTGGACTGGACTAACATATCCAACTAACCAAACGGTCTGCCCCTGCGCTTTCTCTGCTACTGGGTGACAGACAGGTGTGATGGCAGGTTAACATTTAGCTCATTTTTGAGACTGTTTAGACTAAACAACTAACTGAGAATAGTTGATTTGTGTTGAAGTTGGTATTGTCTTTAAAACTACTGGTAACACTTTATTTGACGCCTATCTCTATAATGCATTATAAATGTATTTATAATGCGTTATAATGACATTATAGCACCGTATAACTGTAGTTATAAACACTCGTAAATGATCATAATGCTTTATAGCAATAATCATAACACACTATAAAGCATTTTATCATCCCTTATAAGGTCAGGTATTATAATACATTATAACTGTTGGCAATTCACTGACAATTCCCACATAGATAATGCATTATACATATATTTATGATATGCTTATAAACGTGTATAACTATCATTATAAACACTCATAAATCATCATAAGGCTTTATAACTGTGAGCATAACACATTATAGAGCATTTTATAATGGCTTATAAGGTCAAGTATTATAATACATCATGATTGCTGGTCCCTTGCTAACTGATTTTTGTTGCAAGGATCAAAGGGTATTATAATTATCATAGTTGTCATATATTAAAACTCTTTATAATGCATTATAATCACTGGTATAATGCATTATAAATATACAGTGCTATAATGTCATTATAACGCATTATAAATACATTTATATCACATTATAAATACATTTATAATGCGTTATAGAGATAGGCGTCAAATAAAGTGTTACCAAACTACTTACATGAATGTGACAGCTGGTGGAACAGAATTATATAAGACCGTGGCACATGAGGACAAACTGTTGGTGGTCTGTCAGAATTATATGCTTTATCTTATTGAGATATTGAATAAGAAGTTGAATGAAGATATTTCCTGTTAGTTGCCATTATAGTTTTTTTTTTACACAATAAATTTAGAATCAGACATGAGTCAGATTTGGGCTGTCAATGAGGTGTAATTTCATGAACTTCCAGCCTCTGATGCGGAAAAGTACTTCAATGAACACGCTCACTAATCTGCCACCTGCGTCATTACACCTGAGTTTTGCAGCCTTTGTCCATCAGTGGTGTCGGTTGCAGCTCGCCACCTACTATGTGCTACAATAGCATGTGGGTTTACAGTCTACAGCTTCATGCGCGAGGCCTTCCTCGTTTCTGCATCCTTCCACCCCCTCCCTCTCTCCCTCTCTCGCAGCCACCTGGCCCTGCCTCTGAGCCTGCTGGCTGACCAGATGCACCCTGAATAAAGCAGGCCTACAAGGAGAGAGGAGGGAAGATAGAGGTTATTACGGGTGATTATTCAGTCACATCTATTTTTGACAACCCGTAGAAATACGGTAACACAGAATAAGCCTTTTTTTTTGTGATTTCACGTTACATTTGTGTGGATCTTACCTGCGCTCGTCAGACCCATTTTGAGAGGATTACACCTTAAGTTATTCAGTACTGTCTATATTCAGTTGACAGCAAAGAAGAAGGGGCAGCACCTTCTCTTAATGGACTATTTGTGTTTATCTGACAGCCTTGGCGTGTTTGTTTGCGCGGCCAAGTGCCTGCGGATTCTCGCACGTTGATCATGTTCTCGCAATTGTCGGTCGTGTAATTAAAAACAGATTAATGCCTTATTTACCACGGGCTTAGAATGAACTTAGCACCATCCTCTGTACTTTCTAGGAGTAAACCGATGGAGGGAAGAATAGGCAGGAGTGAATAAAGCGTGCTGGCTGCCCAATCTCAGCCGGGCTCCATTATCTTAACCTGCATTGTCTCCACGGCAGCACTTGTGCACAAGGCATAAATCAGACCGTGATTTAAGTTTAACTCAGTGGAGATGGAGCGCGGAGGATAAGAGAGGAGAAGAGGAGAGAAGAATAACTCATTCATGCTCCTCAAGTGTCCCCCCAATGGGTCTGCATTAAGGACCTGAGACAAAAGAGGGCATCAATGAAAGAGCGTGGAAGGAGGGGGGGGTTAGTTAGTATAAAAACATTTTAAAGGGAGATCCCCTCTTCTCTTGAAGGGGTAGAGGGGAGGGTTGCAAAAGACCCCCTTGCTCACACACACATGCAGATGCTCTCACACACACACAAACACACACTTTTGTCTCACTTGGCACGGCCTCTTGTTTAGCCTTTAGGTGCCAAAGCAATTAGTTATGTTAATTGCAGGGGCCATTGCCGGTGAATGCAGGTTGAATAGAGCCAGTCAGCAGTGGATGATTGGCCAGGATCCACGGGGGGAATGGGTGGGGAGGGGTGGCGTCCAGGGGTGGGGGGTTGTGACGTCACACGAGCACCCGGCCCATGAAAACAGAGGAGAGAACAGTGTGTGGGAAAACAGGGGAGGAGCTAGAGCCGAGAGAGAGAGACGGAGAGGGTGGGAGGCTCAGAGCTCGAGAGAGCAAGCGCAGGAGAGGACGCAGAACCCACTGAGAGAGAGAGAGAGAGAGAGAGAGAGAGTTCAAGAAAACAAACACAACAGCGGAGGCAGATCGAGTGAAGGAGATAGTACGAGTGGTAGAGAGAGAGAGCTTCACGTGAGAGGAAGTCAAACAGCGAGGACAGGGACAGAAAGTAAGAGAGAGATAGTGTATGTGTGTGTGTGTGTGTGTGTGTGTGTTGCAGCGTTGCGCTGGTCTGCTCGGTTATCTGTCTCCATCTGGGTGCCATCTGTGTCTCTGGCTCTGGCCTTCACCACACTGGAGCTCACATATGTGGGAATGCAAACACATGCCTGACATATGAAGGCGTGGAGTCACAGAAAGAGACAAAAAGGAAAGGATAAGAGAGCAAAACCCGGCCACTGCAGCTGACTTTCTCAAAGGACTAAAGAGTGGACTCTACTAGAGTGGAGGTAGGAGAGAAGGGAGGGGGGGTTTCAATGTGGAATGTCTGGGTGTATTTTCAGTGAACAGTGCTCATTTATCTCTGCTTGATTGAGAGAGTGTGTCTGCTTTTGCAAACAGTGCATTGATGTTCATAGTGTGTGTGTGTGTGTGTGTGTGTGTGTGTGTGTGTGTGTGTGTGTGTGTTCCTTTCTAATTCCCAGAGCTGCTCTGTACTGTACAGATGGTGCCTCATCCTTTCCTCTTTATCTCTTCATCTCTTCATCCTTGTCCACCGAGGCAGGAGGGAACGAGGGATGAATCTGTCTGCCTGCTTCCTTTAGTGTTTCACACTTCTGCTGCCATCAGAGCAAAATACTGATTGCTTTGGAGACTGTTGTTATCTTTTGGTTGAAGTTTAGGGTCATTTTCTTGAGTGTTATTGAGATGCTATTTAGTTTCGATTTTCTTCATAGAGTTCAAATTTCCTCTTTCCTTTTTCTGTTTTATTTCACTCCAATCTACCCATTTCCCAAATATACATCAGCCCATAAATGCAACTTTCAGTGTTTGGCATCATGTGGTAAGATCAGCAGCAGTAGCAGATTTCTTGCTGAATGCTGTGGCAATTCGACACCAAGGTTTTAGACATTCTTCCAGAAAACCTTCATCACGTCGTCAGTGAGCGCAGAAGCAGCTACATTCCCAGATCAAGCAGCCAAAACATGGAGCCGTCTGCTGTTTCTTTATTTTTCAACTTGTTCCTGATCCCCCCCCCCCCTCCTCCATCTGCTTCCACTTGCAGAAGAAAAGTCAAATCTACCTGCAATATTTATTTTTCCGTACATAATACTTATGTGTAAACATGAAGAAGTGCTACTACCTCCGCTGGATAAATAAAGCCAGCGACGTGATTGGCTCCATGTGTGAAAGGGGATATATTGCTCTCTCAGCTGTCATTTACTCAGATAGTAATCAGTTTTTCCACATGGCAAGCAGAGCAGAAGAAAATAGGTAAAGAAGACGTGTGCATCTGTTGTACAGTATCCTAGACATATGGGAAGAGGAGGGGAACTGCTGTGTCTGTCTTTCATGCTGTGCCTACATGTTATACAACACCGACATGAGTGGGAACGTGGAGGCCGACAGAGTGCAAATGTCACGGATATTGTGTAGAAGTAACTCGAGTTACAACGTCGGAAAACCCCTTTGTGATATGGCTAACTTTTTCGAAGATGTGTTTACGTTTTAGTGCATGCAGGGAGGAGGTGTGTGAGGGGAGAGGCAGATGGAGAAAAGGCAGAGAGACCTGGCTAGTGTCACGTCAGGCCAGGCCGGTCCATCAGGGAGATAGGAGAGACTAACTGTCAGCTGCACTGTTTCAAACCAGAGACCCCTGTCTGCTCTGCTGGACTCTGTCACACTCCTGACATGCAGGCGCTGCTCTGTTTCTCTGTGCGCATGAGTGTGTGTGTGTTTGGGCAAAGATCAGTTTATTTTATTCAGAAAATGTATTTTACCTCCATTCACTCCTTGTTCACTTGTTGTTTTTGTATTTTTGCTGTGATCCCGTACCTGATAAGTGTATGGTTGAGTCTGAGGAAGCGAGTGTGTCTGCATGTGTGTACCAGGTGTCTTGTAGACATTGTGTCTGCCAAAGTACTGCTTGTCTTATAGCTTTTTTTTTTTGACCTCACTCCCAGCTGTGAGTTTCTCCTCTGAAAGTGTTGTAATAAATGGAGGAACAGACCACCGTGACCCTTGCTCACCATGCTATTATCTGAAGAATTCATGCACAGAATACCTCCTTTTTCAACACACATGTGCACACACACACACACACATGCAGCATAGAGCAGCTGCTTCAAGAGTTTGATGCAGGAAGTCCTCTATTAGTTCCAGTGGCGACGGCTGTGATATCTGGCCCCAGGGGTTCAATGAGAGGTTGTGTTTTTGAATGTGTGCGCTCGCTTATGCGTCGCTGCGTGTGGACATGAAAGGCTTTAGGTCATTTACTCAACAGAAACCGCTCAGTCACTACAAGTAGCGCTCTGAAAGATTGTTTCATCACGGGGGAATGTCTCCTAGCTGTGTAAATGTGTGTGCGTGTGTCAGCGAGTGTGCAGACGCATATCCGTGTGAATAAGCGTCGAACCACCTGCGCTCTCCAATCTCCCCTACTGCAACCTCATTGACACTGCATGGGAAGCCCTTTCCTTGTGCTAAGTGCATGAGTCAGGGGTCTCTTGCAGAGGTCTAGTGACCCTTTGTTGGCCTCAGAGACCCGCTCAGTGACCCAAGACAAGACCTTTGTTGACTGGGCTGGTTTTGGTCTGAGAGGGAAGAGCATCAACACATGCTTAAAAGGCTGTAAAATGACCTCAGTTGAATTCATCAACCAATTCAATTCAAGTTGTGGAGCTCAGAATTGAGATTAAATGCCTGTCTAAATAAAAGAATGACAAATGGCACATGATTGAATTGGTACAAAAACGGTTATCTGTGATATCTACAAGCTTAAATCTGACGTACAGTGTGTGTTCAACATCTACTCTCACAGCTAATAACACACATTTGGAAGACAACCTTAAAGCTATAGCTATAGCTAATATGGCTAAAGCTATATTTGCTATATTTGCAAATGCTTAAGCAGATAGACAGAAAGAACATATGAAACAACATGATAAAAGGGATGGGATGCATAGACTTGTGCCACTTTCTTTGGGAAAAAAAACAATAGAAAAACCCAGAAGACATGAGCTGATACTCAGAAGAAGAAAACTTGCAAGAGCAGAAAAATGTATTTGCTTGTGTCGCTGGGGTTTGTGGGTAGACAAGAAATGGGTGGTGCAGCCTTTCTCCACCAACTGTCTGTCATAGTCATTATTCTCTCTCGTTCTCTTTCTTCCTTCTCTTTCAGTTCTGAGAAAGTGTGGACAGAAATGGCTGTATTTTCACTAACAAAAGGGAAAAAAAACCTCATCTTGCCTTTTATCATCTTGCTTTGCCGAGACTAAAAACTTGAAGCAGACACAGACGTCGGTTCTTCTCTGCCATCAACAAGAACTGTTGTCAAGACGTGTGAGGACACCGGTTTGAGTGATATTCCACATACACACACACACACAAGATTGAGCAAAATAAAAAAAAAATCTGTTTTATAAATGAACCCTTGGTATACTAAAAACACGGCGTGTTCTTGAACGTGTACTCGAGCCCGTACAGCGTGCACACGCAGCGATAACACTCATGAAAACACGCTGCGGCCCACACATTCACAAACATACGCTCATCCTCCACAGCTATCTCTGTTGTTTGGAGCACAGCTGGCCTCTTTGTTTTACTTATCTGTCTCTCTCAGCGGCTGTTGAGCTCTGGTCTTTTATACAGCTGGGCTAAGCTTGCCCACAGCTCTGTTTATGGACTCTGTGGACCATACCTACTGCTTAGCTTTGATTCACTGCATTCCCAAAACCTGAGGGTAACAGATTAGTCATCTGTGTCGTCCCCACTCGGGGAAAGGATAATGTCTTTGTTTTACTACAATACGGTCAGTCGAATTGTTTGAGGTTTCTCGTGAGCTTTGCTTATGCTCTCAGCGCTTTGACTCACTTCCAACGTGCTTCCCGGTGCCTTTGACGTTATTTGAAAAGCCTGATCGTAAATGAACGTTTCATACCCTGATATACAGAGAATATGAGTAGTGTTGAGGCAAAACACTACAAAGCTCTCAGAAATGCATCCATCAGTCGCCATGTTTACTGTGAAGAATCTCTCGCCTCATTGTCGTCACTCTGGGTAAATGTCAGTGAGAATGTAGAAGGTCCCCGAGGTGAACCCAAAGCCCACTGAGTCACTGTACCAGCGCTCTCCGTCTGGGTCAAGAAATGCAGTGTAAATGTTCCCAGCATGGCCCTCGGTGAAAGCAACATCTGGTTGGAGCGGAGCCCGGGCCGCTCGGCTGTTGAGGCCTCTGACACCTGGTCTGAAACAGGCCGCTCTTAATGCCTGCTTTGTGTTCTCATGTCTAGAGCTCGTATTTTGTTTTATGGACTACCGTAACTTACGAGTTCAGAGCGTGCGCATCTGCGTATGTACGTCTACCAAAGTACAGCGTGGAGGAAAAACAGTGTTTAGCCTGGCTGCAGGTTAAGTTGATTGTCTGGCTTTATAATGTATAGGAGCCACCCAGTCTTAATCCTCCAGACACACATGATGATATATATCTTCGCTGCGTGTCAGGGGAGCTCTATAAGTCTGTTCTGACATCATATAATTTTTTTTTCACCCTGAGAATAAACATGCAGGGGTGGAAAAAAAAAAACTAGGACGACATAACTTCATTTTGAAGCTGATTGTTTTTCACTTTGCAGTCTTGAGTTTAAAGCATCACCAGGCTCATGGTGATTGATGGGCAGGCTAACCAATTAGTTACGGAGAGGTGAGAAGGGTTGTAACCAGATAGGCACATAATCTTCAGGCCTCGGAGAAGGAGAGCTGGTGTGAGAGGGTCCAAGTATGTGTGTGTGTGTGTGTGTGTGTGTGTGTGTGTGTGTGTGTGTTGCAGTTTTTGGAGGTCATGATTGACAGATTTGAATTGTCCCTGTTATGTCACAGTTGTTATTTGTGTGGCTGTGTGTACATGTGCCTCAGGCAGGCCATTTCACAGGTGTGTGTGTGTGTGTGTGTGTGTGTGTGTGTGTGTGTTACTTCAGGGATAACTGTCCTCCCTCCTGCTCAGTCAATGACAAACCCAACACCTGGTAAATGAGGCCAACACACACACACACACACACGATGACACACATCCACTTCCAGCTCTATCCCTCGTGGCCCAGCTGTGTGTGACGCAGGCGTGTGTGTCTGTGTTGTGCCACTCTGAAGAACACACATTCATATTTGAGAATGTAACAGAGGCTAAAAGCAACGACGGAAACAATTTTATCTCTGTCTCTCATTTACACCAACCATGTGCCTTCTTGCTTGCTTGTACTTTTTTGAGATGCTTCTGTTCATTAATTCATTGGAAAGTTCATTTAATAGAGTCTTGAGCTTCTATAGCTTTATCTTATGGTTTGATTCTTCTTGCTTAAAGTTTTCTTCCAACTTTCTAGTTTCACTCTTCTAAAGAAAACATGCTCTGATGAATCACCTCTGACTCCAGTGTTTTGCACTGTTTGTAAAGTCACTAACTTTAAACCCCATCCAGAATAATCTCCTCACCCGTCCCCCTGCGGTCTGACCTCATGTCCACGTGGACGCTGTCCGTCCGTCCGTCCTCGCAGCCTGACCTGTGCCAAACCTCCTCTGCTTCCAGCATCACATCACTCTGCCTCTTTTTACTGCTCATTCTTAGCTTTTATGGACGACGTCTGTCTGCCTCGCCGTCCCCTCTCTCTCTCTCTCTCTCTCTCTCTCTCTCTGCCACTAAGTACATTTCCATCCCTGGGTCCCTTTTTCGCTATGTGGCACGCTGGATTAGAGCAGTGTTATTGTAATCATCTCGCTGAGTGACAAGGTTATGCGAGGGCTTCTTTCACCACGGCGAGGTCACTGCAGGAACACATCTGTGCCTCTTCACATGTGTGCACAACACGCACATACATGTTTCCTCGCTCCCCCCCCCCCCCCGCCCCATTCCTCCTCCTGCAGAGGTGTCCCTCCTTGCTCTCCCTGCCTGTGTATACATCTTTCTCCTCGCCACCTCCCCGTCTCTCCCCCCTCCCTCAGCAGAGTGAGGAGCAGAGTGTTGACATTGGGTTTTGTCCAAATATGTAGTCTACAGGGCTGGAAGGTGGTAATGAGAGCCAAGAAAAACAGCCTGGCTCGGAGTCTGACAACTAGACTTGTCTTTCAGATGAAACCAAATGAAAACAGTATTTTCTATCCTTGTTATTCCCTCGCTCCCGTCCTCCATCCCGACAGGCGTCCCTCCTTCTCCAGCTCTGGCGCCTCTCATTTTGCAGACTAATTTCTAATTCCTGCCGGTGCTTGTTGGACACCCTTGTAAAGGTGTTACACGTTATGTTGCAGTGACGTAAAAATGGCCTTGATGCAGAAGTTAATTTGAAAGCAAAGCAAAGTATGGATGTATTTTTGAATGACTCATATAAGTATGGATTGTAACATGTAGCTTGTCATTATATTGGAAAAGCTGTAAACTACATTGTAAACTGGTGGCTGCTTACGTGGAAGTGGCAACAGTTGAGGGGGTGTCGTCCCCAAGAGAGCAATAAAATAAATGAAATTGATTGAAATAAGCCGGACACGTGTCTCCTGATTTTCAGAAATTTGACACCACACACAGACAAAAAAATCTGAAGTTAAGTCCTTGAACCTGTTGTTTAGCTATGAGGTTATAAAGACACAGAGAGAAACCATGCGTTGTTAAATTATCCGTTTTCTAAGTGGACGTTGGTTGTGTGAGTGTTGGTGCATGCACCCTTGTCTCTGCTCTGTGTTTGTGTGTGTGTGTGGGTGGAGGTCAGGAGGGAGCGCAGGATAGAGGAACAGATGTGTGCTGTATTGTGGTGGTGTGCGTGGACGGACGGGGACCAGGTGCAGCCTTTGTCTCCCTGGCATTTAAGTCCACTCGCTTGCATTCAGCCGCCTCGTGCCTCCCCTCCCCTCCTTGGAGGGAAGGCAGAAATGTGTGTGTGTGTGTGTGTGTGTGTGTGGAGGAGGGGGCTGCCTTGGCTTAGTGGAGGAGGCTCCAGCAGTCCCTTCTGCACCCTCCTCCTCCTCCCTCACAGGTGACTGTTGGAGGTCCCAGCTGGCCAGCTCTTGGCCGATTAGATCCATATGGTACAGGACGAAGAGGAGGAGGAGGAGGAGGAGGAGGAGAGAAGTGCCCATCAGTTACATTGGTGTTGGCTTGTCCTTTTTTTACCCTGAGCTTCAAGACAATTTTTTGATCCTTCTCTCTTCACTATTTTCACTCCCTTGATATCTCACTCTTACTCTTTATTTTAATAGTATTCCCTCTTGATTACTTTCAAATATCCTGCTGTTGTCTCTGCTGGTAGTTCAGATGTTAGATGTTAATTCTTGAGGGATTTGTGTTTGTTTCAAATATTGTAAGTATGTGGGTGGTAGTAGACGGTATAATGCTTTTATTTTTCTGGGGAATACACCAACAATTTTTATGCATGTGTTTTATTGAGAGGTCGAAAGCTGATTATGTTCAGCCAAAATAAGGAAAAATAAATTTTTAGAACTCATCTCAATGAGTTATCTTAGTTTCCTTCTTGCTCTAGTGTTTGTGTTAAATGAGACTTAGGTGATAATACATTCATTTTCCAAAATATGGCATTTTTCTCTTAACAAGCTGTTTAATGCTTTGATTCAGGTCACTGTGTTTCACATGGATGTGTCTGTGAGCATGAACATGTTTGTACTCACATAGTTGAACCCACATAGTTGCAGCATTGCACATGCTCTCGATTGTCTCTTTGCTCCCTGATAAAACGTTCGGGCCTGTGTTGCATCTCCTCTCACCTCATCTCCGCTGACAGGACGGAGATAACAGCGCGGCACGAGTACACGCACACACACACACACACACACACACGTGCACACACACACATGCTTCATGAAGCGCAGCTGCCAGAGTTTAAACATCAGAGTTAAACCATGAGCCCGATAAACCCCCAACACTGAACACATTTATTTATATATAAGATCAAGTGTAATTTATTTGCACAGACTCAAAGTAGGTTATCCATCCTCACTTTACACAAGGAGGTTAATGAATGTTCTCTGTGCTTTATTTGTCTTGTCGTTTCCAATTTCATTATTTAATGGATTGCTTTCAGTCACAGTAGTGGCTCAGTGGGAATAGCCCTGTTCTGTTTCTCTCTCTCGTTATCCCCCCCCCATCCCCCTTCCTCTGTCTGAGCCTCATTCTGAATCATCACCTGCAGAGGCAGAGGCAATTAAAGCCGACTGAATGTTTTAATGCAGACAAGCGTCACCTGAAGCTGAACAAACAAGGAACACCTGGCTAGCAACAACAGCCATCAGCGCAGATGCACGTTGCTTTTCCATCGCCGCAATGACAACTGTTGTAGAAAGCAAACAAGCAGGCTCGAGTGACTTATCAGATTATAAAACTCCATTCGTGTATCATCTGTTTCGGGATGAGAGAAGACAACAGGGAAGAACAGCAGCACAGAACGGTATGAGAAGAATTTTCATCTTCAGTCAAAAATGTCTGAAGCGTTTTTTTTTTTTGATAAAGTGGACAGAAGCTTAATGCTTGCCAGTTTTAAATTCATTTCACATCTTAAACTGTTGCCACAGCGTGTCCATACAGTCGTGGTTGTGTGTGTTCAGGAGCTTTATGTCTTGCCTTTGTTCCATTAGGGCCTTGATGACAGGTGGCATTTAGACCAGACAAACATCCTCCTCTAAGCCAATATTCACCTGAGTTAACATCAGACCACTGTGTGTGTGTGTGTGTGTGTGTGTGTGTGTGTGTGTGTGTGTGTGTGTTCTGCGGCTGCTGTGACAGCTGCCTCCCCTGACACTCCTCTGACTATATATGGTGGACTCAGGTGCTCGCGAGCCAGATGAAGTCATCCAGCTATGTACGCCGTCTAATTGACAAGCAGAGTCAATTCTCTGCGGGCTGTCAGCGCTACACACACACACACACACACCTGATGTCTCCCGCTTTGGCCATTACTACGCCACACACCGTGCCACGTCTTAAGATTGCGTGAGCGCAGCTGCAACCTAATTGTACAATAAGACGTGCGTGCATTATGTTGTGGATGTTTATGTTGAGGCCTCATGTGGAGCTGTCAGTCAAACACAAGAGGCAGACAGAAAGGATGACAGTCAATTTGGACACAGAAGTAGTGTTGGCTGCCAGAACTGTTGATAATGTGTCAACAAAGTACTAATGAATACATTTGCACACACTGAATGCCCAAACCCTGACTCTTGTGTATGGTATATAAAGTTGTTTACATGCTCGCAAATGTTGACACTAAGGCCATATGCCCCGTTGATTCTGTTATTGAGATGTCAGTCTAATTTCCTGACCATACGGCTGGAGTGTGCTCAGCTTTGGAACTGGTGTGTGTGTGTGTGTGTGTGTGTGCGTGCTGCGGGCGGCTTCCTGCGGTGCACTGGCAGGCCGAGCGTGTGGTGGGTACGACGGTCCAAATGTCTGCATAGATCCCTCCTTCCTGCCCCCTATGTTGGTGAACAGGTGGAGCGATGGCAGGCAGGCAGGCAGGCAGGCCACAGGGCTGAGCGAGAGAAAGAGAGAGAGTGGTAATGTGGACTGTAAAACAGAAGGAAGAGCAGTCAAGGCTGGGTTATGAGTTGCAGACGTGACAGATGAGTTGCATTGGGCAGATTGAGAAAGTGTGCAGACAGATCAGCTCAGGCAAACAGGGCTGAGAGATCTGTTGTCAAAGTCAGAGATTCTTGTATTTTCACATCTATACACATAATGTTTCTCTTCATTCTTAATGCATTGATTTCTGTGTGTCTTTACATATTTTCCACTCTAAAATGCTTTTTACTGATTCTATAGGTGTAACTGCCCCTTTTGAGTTCTCTCAAGTTACCCGCTAACGGCTTAAGCCTTCCAACTTAAGCCTTTATAAACTGGGACCCTGTGGCTCAAGGCCATGCAGAGTTCATAGCTGTGAAAAAGATATAAAGGGTGCCATTGAAGCCAAAGCCCTAAAACCATGAATCCCACATTTAAAAAGCTGCTCTCTGCTGACCCATGACCCGCCAGACCGTGCTTGTCTATTAATCATTCATTCTTGAAGCAGTTAGAAAAGTCTGATCCACTCTAAATGGAGACGGGACCCCGGCCTTCATGGATCTCCGGGAGACAAAGACGGCTTCTGATCCCACATCTCCCCACCACCACACGCCCATTTCACTTTCTCCATAGCCCCTTATCTGGTGGTCTCATTCAACGGCAATAGCATATTGAGAAGTGGCGTTTAACATTCAAAAGCTTTGCCGATCTTGTTAGTAAAGCGTGAAATAACCTCGTCCCTTTCTCTCTTGTGTCTCTCTTTTTTTTTTCTTCACCCCCATTTGTTGGGGGAGCTCAATGAGGGGGCATTCTTCTCCCGCACAATAGGCTTCTTCAGCATTTCTTCTGTTATTGATCTGAATGGTTGGGAGTGAAGGGCTAAACTTTAGACATCTGGCCCTTTGATGGGGGGGCAGGGTCGCTGATGCCCTGGCAGTATGTGTTGTATGATGTGAAGTGGGTTGGGGGGGTGGTGGGCATTTTTCTTCTCTTTTGTGGCCTGAAGTTTTTGCATTGATTTAAACTATGGAGCTGATAGAGAAAATGAAAGTGGCCGTTTTGTTTGCTTGTTTATTTTGCAAGTTAAAGTTCATTTCTTTCTTTCTTTCTATGGTTTTCAATACAATCTGATAACATATTGGTTAAATATGTGTGTGCTTCAATATATATGATTCAATTCAATTAAAAAAACTTAAGGCACGAAGAGCAGTGAAGCCAAACCAAAGCAAAAACAAGTGAAAAAGCAAATATATATCAAAATACTCACTGGGTAAATGACACATTTCAAGCAATCTTTAGATATAAGAAGTGGGATTTAAGTTTTAAATGTAACCCTGGATTTCATTTCCATTCATTGCTGAGCCAACAGGACGGCGATATTTTCGTTCTGATTTCTGACCCACAGCTGACCTCTGTCCTCTCCCTCTCCCTCTCTCTCTCTTTCTGCAGACAGTAGAGAGAAGAAGAGCCCTGCCATGCCCGGTTCTCCTGTGGATGCTAAGACTCATTCCAGATCAGCCCCCAGCAGCAGCGTCAGCTCCACTATGCCACCCCTGCCTTCTGTCAACCCCAGCGGCCCTCGCCCGGCCTCCTTCTCCACCACAGCATGTAAGGGCCATTCTTGAATTTTTTGTTCTCCAGACTTTATTTGAATTTGCAGATGGTGGCTTAAGTCACTCAAGTGGGTTGAAATCATCTGTCACCTCATCTTAATTTCTCCTATCTTTCCTCCCCCAGTGACCAACGGGAATCATCATTCCCCTCCAACCCTGAACGCGGTGCCATCTCCGCCGCAGCGCTACAGCAACGGACCGTCCTCCTCCTCTTCCTCGTCGCTGGCGAACCAGCAGCTGCCGGCCACCTGTGGGGCTCGCCAGCTGAGCAAGCTGAAACGTTTCCTGACCACGCTGCAGCAGTTTGGCAACGACATCTCCCCTGAGATCGGAGACAGCGTCCGGAGCCTTGTTCTGGCCCTCGTGGTGAGTTCTTCATTATCATGTGAAGATCATTCGTCATAGAAGATGAATCTGGCATCAAGACTTAGATTAAGTTGGATTTTTTTAACAGTGGTGTTTAAGCATTTGACGTTTTTAACGTTGATAATTGATTTCTTGAACGTCACTTTCTCGTCTCCCAGAACTCGACAGTGACCATCGAGGAGTTCCACTCACGGCTCCAAGAGGCCACCAACTTCCCCTTACGGCCCTTTGTTATTCCTTTTCTCAAGGTAAACACATCTTCAGCCTCCTCTCATCTTCTTATATTTGCTTTGCATTATTCCGTTGGATGACTTCCCTTTTTTTCCTTCGCAGCAGCATTTTTCTTCCCCGTCTCTGTGAAGTTTTAAACCTTACACCCGATGGTTAACCTGTCAGAATAATCCAGCCCTGCTAAAAGCATCACCCTCACATCTCTGGGATGGGATTATTAAGCAAAGAGCAAATTCTTCTCATTCTGTATCATCTGAACAATCTGTGCGCAGTCGCATTACGGCTTGTGAGTCACGATGGAAAAGTAATAGATTCATTACATTTTATCACTGTGTTTCCAGGACACGCTGCAGTTTTCTATAAATAGGCATCTCTGTAGGTTTTCTAATTGAATCAGCTGCCTCTCCGCAAGTTCAAAGGCGCTATCAAGATTTGCGTGTTGACTTGACAAGCAACAGATGAGCGTGTGTGTTAAACAGCCTCTCGAGCCCCTTTGTAACCAGGGGAGTCTGCAAGAGTATACTTTTTAGGAGCTCCCCTCGGTAAAGCAGCCCATAAATCTTCAGTCAGTTGCACCGCCGCGACTTCAAGCAGCAGTCAGAATCCACTCTTTTTCCACACTTACCTCTCACTCACCTTTGGAGCCCCTCCATCTGTCTGTCTGAGAGCGCTGAGACAAGAAACCTCTGTTCCCCTCCTTCTGCTAATTTATTGCGACGGGGTGGGGTCCCCACAACTTGATTCCAGCTCCAGAGTAGTCGGCTTAAGAAAGAAAGACTGGGGGGGGGGGGAACAGACAGATGGGACAAAGTCATGGGGTGAGGAAGTGGAAAAGAGAGTGGGTGAGGAGGAGAGAGAGAGAGAGAGGGAAAAGTGGGAACTCGGAAGTGTGAAACATGCCTATAAAGCGTTCCCTTCCCTTTTTTATGGGCTTCAGTGCGCCATATGGAGCCGCTGTCCCGTTAAAAGAGCATTCAGCTGCCAAGGCGCCGCCAATCTAGCATCCGCCCCGCTGAACCCCAGAGAGCCCTCTGCTCAACTGACACACAGCACATGTGTTGGCGAGCTGGGGCCCCGGGGAAAGAAGGGAGGCAGAGGAGCATGGGAGACGGGCAGGAGAGAGCACAGGGGTGTTACAGAGAGACCCTAAAGTGGGGGTGTCAGCATGTTTAGGTGCACCATTAGGAGGAATTGCTGCAAGTATTAGCTCGTCGAGAAAGAATCGCAGAATCTGTTTAGACGATGAGATCGGAGGAGGTCGGAGTCACAAAATGAGAACGGTATGGTTATTTAGTCGCTGGAGAAGAGGGAGTGAGGAAGTGGCGTAATTGCAAACACACCAGAGCCTGTTCCTAATTAGGGAAAAGCAGGGAACAAAAGCGAGATGGAAAGAAAGATAGAACGGAGACAGTTGCAGATAAATATTACAAAAAGAAGAAGGTAAAAAATGAGAGAAGTGTATCATTTGTTTGGAAATGTTTAGAAGCCGCTGTATCATCGTGCTCACAGGATGTATGCTGTGGCCGACATACTTTGCCTCCGCACGCATCCCATGTGTAAAACGTTAGCGAGCGACTTCGGCAGCAGCTCAGAAATCTCAGCCGTTCGAGCCGGGGGGAAGCCGCAGCCACCATGGTGGCAGCCGCAGAGCAACACCCCGGCCCAGAGTGACTTACAGCCAGACCTCAAGGAGTCAATGCCTCCCCCTCAGAACGCCCGTGCTCCCAGCCAAGCGTCTCCCCCAGGAGGCACATGGACTGTGTCTTAGCTGTGTTAGCAACAAGTTCTGCTCTGTCTGCTCGACTGTGTCGCCTCTGAACGAGCGTGTGAAGTATGACTGATATGTGAGCGAACGTGTGAGCGGCAGACGGCTGACATTTAACCCTGCTCTCCATTTTTAGACTCTTTTGCGAATTAGAATGAAACCTCACACGTTCTTTTTTTTTTTCCTTTCTTTCCAAGGCGAACCTGCCCCTTCTGCAGAGGGAGCTGCTCCACTGTGCACGGGCAGCCAAGCAGACCCCGGCCCAGTACCTGTCCCAGCACGAGCACCTCCTGCTCAGCACCACCTTGGCCTCCTCTCCAGACTCCTCTGAGCTGCTGATGGAGCCCCCTGAGGTTGGCCCCAAGAGGCACAGCCCCAGCAGGTGAGAGGAGACGTATCATTTATATTGGTGGAAGCACAAACAGTGTCCACTCTTCTGCTCACACACTTCCTTCCTTGTCTTCAGAGGTAAAGAGAACGGTTTCCACGAACGCCCGCCGGTCGCCCTGGAGCCCGCCGCCAAACGCATCTGCACCATCAGCCCCGCTCCCCGACACAGCCCTGCCCACCCGCTGCCTCTCAACACCCAGCTTCACCCGACGCCGCCGCCCCTGCAGCACTACGCCCTCGATGACATCGCCACGCCGCACATCCTCCACCGCGAGCACAGCCAACGCATGCTGGAGATCCGCGAGCTCAAAGACAGGCCCAGACTTCCTGGTACGTCATGCAAACAGCTGCTCGCATTTTATTCATTACTCCCATGTTATTGGTGATAAGAAGATCAGCTCATTAAAACATCAAACATTATTTATTTATCTTTCATCTCATTTTGTGGCTGGAATAAATGATATTTGTGTGTCTTATGAGCAAATCATGTGAACGTACCTTTAAACCACTTACACACCTTAAACCTTAATCTGCTTCTTTAAAGTGTGTGAATGCATGTGCGATGAAAACAGACACACACACATGTATATTGTGTGAGCGATAACGGGTGGTCTGAGCATTCGTGTATCCGTCTCTGTGTATCTCAGGAGCCCACATGTGTGTCTAAACAGAGCCATACTGTCCAGGCAGGGAGGGGTGGATCTACTCTGGTGTATATCCACCCTCCATTTGGGGCTTGTCAGCACACAGTGGAAACAGCAGTAGCTCACACACACTCACACACACGCACACACACGTACAGAAACACACCTTGATATGTTCATGGTAGAGGTGCTGTGTTTACGAGGCCTTAGTCCCTTGTCTGACAGCCTCCCGCCCGCCTGCCGCCACTTAACTCATACGCACACACACACACACACATAAACACATCAGTCCACACACTCGTGGCTTTGAACTGATGAACACTGATGAGAACCAGGAGTAGAGAAGAGGTTGAAGGGAAGGCTAGTGTGTGTGTGTGTGTGTGTGTGTGTGTGTGTGCATGAGGCAATCGTTTCTCTCTTCAGCAGGCCTAGTGTGCATGTGGCCTCTTGTTGGCTGTTTGGTACTTTGCATTTACGTTGAGCTTTTGTGTGTATATGTGTGTGCGTGTCGACGTGTATCAAGATGTTTTTTTGCATGAGCACAAACTTGTGTGTGCAAACTAATATTACTGTTAACTGTACAATTAGATATTGCTTAAGTCATAGTCTTGTGTAATAACTGAATTGGAATCAGATAGTTTGGTAAATCAGTGTGTGTGTGTGTGTGTGTGTGTGTGTGTGTGTTTTCACATGGTTGTAATGGTCCACAGTGAGTGTCAGAGCGGCTGGTTGTGTTTAGAAGTGGAGCCACTCCACTCAGCCTGAGTGTCTCCCTACTGGAATGCTGTGTGCTCCAGGAGGGGAGGCGCTAAGGGAGACGTTTGGGGAGTGTGTGTGTGTGTGTGTGTGTGTGTGGTTGACAGCTGACTTCCAGATGTGTGCAGGCTCTGGGTGCTGGACGTCTGTTTCGCATCACAGGCTTCTCCCTTTTCTCGTTCACCCCACCTCTCTCGCTCACAGTGCCTCAGTCTGTCTCACATCTTTTGTTTCTTATTCCCCATTTACTTCACCTCGATCTGAATGGTGGATTTGAGAAGCTGATGCCTTTGAGTTTAAACTTGCGTCTCTTGTGATGAAATATTTGCACGCAGTTTATGATCACTGTATCAAAAAGCACGGATTTGCTTGCTTGCTCACTCACTGTCACTTGTGGCTTCTCTTGCATTAAGAAGAAATGTTAATCATACCGGCCTGTGGTTTGTCTCGTGTGTGTTTTAATCAGGCACTAACGGGGGCTACCGCGAGGAGCCGGTGGACCACAGACTGACAGACCGAGAGTGGGCTGATGAATGGAGGCATCTGGACCATGTAAGTCTGGAGACAGGCACCACTGCTGCTAATGGCTTGTGATATAGAAAGAATGTAAAATCTAATTTGTTTCACTCGGGTCCTGTTCTTAAGACTGTTAACTTCCCAGAGCATGAAAGCAACAATACATCTACAGCACATCTGGATGTATACATTGACATGAGGCATTTGTATTTTGCTACTGAAGAAGTAAAAAAATAAGTATTGTGCCATTTGCAAGTGATAAGGTTTGGACATACATCTTTCAACTCAGTCAGTAACATTCTGTGTCCCTCTCCGTCCTGTAGGTGTTGAACTGCATCGTGGACATGGTGGAAAAGACACGGAGGTCGGTGAGCGTGCTCAGACGATGCCAGGAGTCCGATCGCGAGGAGCTCAACTACTGGAGGCGGCGTTCGAGCGAACAGGAGGACCCACGCAAAGGAGGCTCGGGCTCCGCTCCCTTCTCCAAGACGCACAGCCCCCACTCTGCAGAGTCGGGTGGGTACCGCTATTTTTCAATTCAGTTATGTTGGTATGCCGCAGAAACCAATAATGTTGTCGTCATTTCTGTGATCGGCGCCTATTGTTTTCCACAAGAGAAGATTACTCAATGAACCCAGGGATGAAGCCAAACCAATAGAAATCAGTTACGATGCTTAAAAGCTGAATTCACTCAAATTGCAAAGAAACTCATTGACCCTGACAGTGTTATTTAGCCATGCAGATCGTTTTGAGGCATCCACCCCTGAACATCTGAATTTTGTTCAATGTGTTTGTTTCGGATGCTGGACCTTGTTGTAAGCATCAACATTCACCTCAGTTGAAAAAGATCTATGGCAGAAATGTCAGACACAGATATTTAACTATAAAGTAGATTTTTAAAATTTGGACGAACTGATCCTTTATGTTAAATAAGCATCATAGCACCAGTGTGAGATCCTGAACAAACAGTTGTATGTTGACAGAAAAGTGCAGCCATTGGAGTTTGGATGCACACTAAGTCTCAAGTTTGTTCCAAAACCTGAACCTAAATGCTGAGTGTTTTCTTCCACCCAGGACAGCCTGTCCTCTTTCATACTCCGTACACCGCCTAGTGGTCATTGACAGAACTGCAGTCACATGTCAGTGTGTTAGTGCGTCCATCCACAGTTAGCCTTCCAGTCTGCTGTGTACTGGCACGGTTCTCGGCGAGTGCCAGCCTTGCTGTCCCCCTGCTGGTCCATAGTCACAGACAGGTGCCAGGACTGGCCTCGGCCATATCGGCCACAGAAGGGCCGTCCTGCCGTCCTGCAGGCTCAGAGACCCAGAGCTGGCTGACTCGCTAGAGCACCATCTGGGCCCCCAGCCGGGAAGCCTGCCTGGGCTCGGGCTGAGGAAGACTGTAGTGGGGGTGGAAATGGCGGCGGGGGAGGGCGCGTGCGAGCCTGGTTGAAGAGAGAGAGAGAGAGGATGTAAATGAAGGAGAAGAGAGAACGCGGTGGTGAGACAGAGGATATAAGAGATGGGGAAAGAGGAAATGAGCCAGGTGGCAGCGTTGAAGAGGCAGAACCCGGTAGCGACACAGAAATGAATTGAGATGCAGGGAGAGAGAGATTTGCAGGAACAGACAGAATGTTGACACAGCTTGTTGGTCTGCAATTCCCTCCAAGCCAAACACATTCCTTTCTAAAGCTGTCAGATCCCAGATCAGTCCAAGACTCTGATAAACAACATTTACGTCGCTTGTGTGGCCCAGATACACAGACTTGTTTGCATCGACGGCAAAATAAAAGACTGGATGACAAAGATAATATCTCTGTGGCCTCTCTTTGTCAGCACCTGTTACCTTGACTGAGCTGTCAGTCACAAAGTCGACCATTATTCCAACAATGAATCATCTTAATATCTTTATAAGCCTTGGCAGGTGCTAATCCCTTCTGTCTCTGCTTTCCTGCAGACTCCCAGCGCGACTTTGCTCCACGGCCAGGCTCAGCATACGTTACAGATGAGATCTGGAGGAAAGCTGGTAAGATCACTATTAAATTAGGATTTTGAATCACTGATGTGTGAATGCAAACATATTTAGGTAGATGCAAAGATTAATGCTAGTCTAAAGTACATTATCAAGATTATATGTTTTTCCTGATGCCAAACAAACTGAACTTAAAACACTGGTCTCCCCTGTTCCATAGAAGAGGCGGTGAACGAGGTGAAGCGTCAGGCCATGGACGAGGTCCAGAAAGCGGTCGCAGAGGCTGAACAGAAGGCTTTTGAGATGATTGCAGCCGAGAGGGCTAAGATGGAAAAGACCCTGGCTGAAGCAAAGAGGAAGGCTCAGGAGGACGCCATCATGGTCATCAATGAACAGGAGGATTCCAGCGAGGTGAGCAGAGGCTGTGCATTGAAAATAATGCGTTGTAATCAACATTACTTATATTAAAATGGGTTATATGATGTGATGATGAACCCACGCATAATTAGCACCTGACTCTGCAGAGCTTTACAGCATCTTTTTCAGTTCTCTGTTTTGGCTTTTCCGGCACACAGCTCACAAGGGCTTTCACTCTCGACGCTCATTTTCAGTGAAAAAGCTCCAAGAGCCATTGTTTTCTATTTTATCCAGCACCAAACAGCAGACAAACAAAGACACAGTGGAGCACTTTGCAGCTCAAAAGTGAGACATTTCCCTGAGGTGGAGAGGAAAACAGAGCTCAAAGGAGAGAGAATGTTGGATTTAAATTTGTCAGGTGGCAGGAACACTATTTGATATAAATAAAAATGTTGCTCTGTATTTGCTGGAAGCGTAAATATGCTTAAAAATGTGATCATTTGTCAGCTTGCTTCCACTTTTATTTTGAAGGAGACACAAGTCATCATGTGTGAAGCTCCTTTCCTGATCTTACAGCCCTGTGAAAACTTGTCTCTTCTTCTCTTCCTCAGTGTTGCTGGAACTGCGGCCGTAAAGCCAGCGAGACCTGCAGCGGCTGCAACGCCGCTCGCTACTGCGGCTCCTTCTGCCAGCATAAAGACTGGGAGAGGCATCACCTCATCTGCAGCCCAGGACTTCAGGCTCAACCCAAACCAGTCTCTGCCATCACTGCGAGCAGGGTGGCGGCGGCGGCGGCAGCAGCAGCAGCAGCCGGGGTGTCTCCCGCCGGTCTGGCCGGGGTCAAGGCCCCCGACAGCGTGCCCTCAGCCTCCAGTCCCGGGGGAGAGAAGGCTTCAGCTGCCTCTCGCTCCTCCACTCCCTCCACCCCCGCCTCGGCCCCTGAGGCCAACGGACACTAAGAACATCAGCGGCGAAGGTGTCACCAATTCTGTTCCTTAACGGGAAAGAACTGAATCAGCAGCAAGTGGGAACTATTTGTGGGTTAAGTTAGGATAACAGATTTTTCATCATACTCTTTGGCAGAAAAAAAAGGACAGATTATAGATGACTGTTTGAGTGATATGTCAACTGGGACTTTGGCTTTGGCATCGAACAGAAGGACTCGTCTCGAATGCATCTATTGGATGAACAGATCTCCCTAACAGATGGAAACGTGTTTTTCTGCATCCAAAACCCCCGAATCTTGGATCTGCGAGGGGCGGAAAAAAACTGACGATTGATCTGAGTTTATCTCTGGCTGCGGGGAGGAAGTTGTGAGAGGGAGGCATATGAGAAAATACAGAGATTGAAAAACGACGCCTCCCCCTCGAACTAATATTCTCACTTTGTTGTGTATAAATTTAAGATAGAGAGGTGGTGGTGGGAAATGTAAACAGTGTAATAGTACCAGCCATAAAGCATCTGTCTTCGTCCTGTAGGAACAATCTGACAGCAGACCACAGTACAAGTCGTCTCTGCAGCTCTCTCCTGTATACATAAATATTTGCTCGCCAACTTCTCGTCAGGTTTTCATATGTGTGAATGCGTGTGTCAAAACGGTCGTGCCCGTCGGTGAATATTGTACAGCATATGATTTACTTTTGTCAAAGCAATATTAAAGTGAAGTGTTCAGGTATCTCAAGCCGTTTTCTGCATCACCAAAGGTTTTCCAGTCGCTAAAGAGAGAGTCGTCGTCATTGCCTGCAAATGTCCTCAAGAGATGATTATACACTAACCACACATCATATCTACTTTTATAACGAGCTTAACTAGAAACTCCGGTCGCTATTTTTTCATTTCTGATCACCGTGTTGAAAGAAGAGAGGGGAGACAGAAGGTGATGGTGTAAGAAGGAAGATGCAGTTCATTCTGGTTGCAGTTTCATTTTGGCACTTGTTCACATCACCAGTTGTGTATGACAGAGTCAGACGTTGCTCCAAATCTTTCACCATTGCAATGTTGGCATCAGGGAACAAGAGTGGCTTTGGAATACTTTCAGGTTCTGGCAAATGAAATCCGTTTTACTTTATTTGAAATGATGATAAAGGAGAGTACTCCCGCTGGTGCTCACACTGCCGTGGTGCAGGTTTAAAGCAGCGACTCTGTCACACGGAGAATCTCAGGAGCTAAACTGTATTTGTATGTACAGATCATTCTGGTCTTTTTTTTTTTCCTCTGTCACAGTTAGGTTAAAGTCAAAAGTTTAGTGAGGAACTTTGATTTATCGTACTCTGCTGTTACAATTGAGACATGGTTCTTGTTTTTTGTTCGTTGTAAGATGACTTTGTAAAGAATATTATGAGAGAATGCCTTTATTTTGTGAGCCACGGTTTCCTTCGTTCTTTAAACACGTTCTTTTCGTTATGAGGCATAACTTCATATGAAAAAAAAGATATCTTGACATGAAGTACGAAATAAAGAAACAGAATTACTTCAGAATGGTTTTTCGTCTTTTCTCTGACTTCACGTGAGATGAAATGATCAAAAGTCATGGTGTTAGAAGTTAAATATGAAACAATGCATCTTAATATAGAAGGAGACAGACATTAATTTCACATGTATTATAGACTGTCACAGTCAGTAGATCTCAGAACTGCCTAATCAACACTAATCAAAAATATAATTTGCTTTATAACAAGTCTGTCAGAAACTCATTTATATTTAATTATCTTGATACAAAGGTTATATAATAATTGAGAAACTATATATAATTCATTATACAGAGTTTTGCCTCATCGGCACAGTATTTATTAGCATTTATTATTTCTTAGCAGAAAGCTTAATCTGATGACAGTGACATATAATTTGCTTTACTTTTGTTCTATTTTTAAAAGAGCATTTCAGATATTTGCTTTTGCTCATTGTTGTCCAGGTTGGTTTCATATCTCTTTTGGAATGAGTGCAGAGAAGAACAAATGTCACTTTGACAATCAAGTCATTTTCAATACAAAATCAGCATCACTTTTCAGAAAAACTAGTTTTTTACATTTCTTATCATTAATGTACTATTTCTATATAAATCAAACATCTTTTAAATATTATTCGAATGAATTAAATGACATTTCCTTCCTCATTGAACTTCTTTTATTGTGCAAATTGTGAGGTTGAGATTCCTCTGAAAAGCTTAGTGTGTCTAATTTCTTTACTTCCTCTTTGTCTCCATAATGTTGTGAATCATTCAGTGACTCCTGATAAAATATGCAAGAGGCATCTTTGAATCCAGGTATGAAGTCGTAAGGAGGCTCTCCTACGGGCTGAATTATTCTGAAGTCGGTGGGGAGTCGGTCATGTATAATATAAAATGTTTCCCACCTCTGAAGTCGATGAAATTTCAAGTCAGCTCATATTGAATGTCTGTATTAAAAATAACAGCGGATGCAGGAGATTAATTGAGTTCAACAGTTGCTTTAGTCATCTGTGTGTTTTGCACCAAGGAAGCAAAATATGAATTCGAGACCTACAGGCAGAAGAAATATGTAATATCATACATGACCACGAGGTGGCAGTATAAGCTACAAGTGAAGATTCATTGCTTTACTTCTTGAGATCCAGTATGTTGGTGTCTTGTTGCAAAGGTCTGTGGTGAAAAGCAGCAAGTGCTCATATTTAATTCCTCATATAAAAAACAATCAGTTCTGCAGAATGACCCAAACAACATGACTCTTTTAGTCTGAAGAGCTTTCTGTTGCACAAAAAGTGTCAACAAGTTTAATAGTGAAAATACTCACAGTACTTTCAGACATGTGATGTATTAACCCAGAGTATTTTAGTGTTGTAGCTGATTCATATGGTGCTGAGTCAAACTACTTTGTATACTGTTTGGTAACTCAATCTATAGTGATACTTTATATTTTGAGCTCATGGTGCAGTATTATGTTTTGCATCTAACATTTATCTGCAAAGTAACTGGAGGTACAGCTGCCACACAAATGTATGAGGAAAAAGTAGAATTCTACTCACATAAAATGAAAATATTCAGCACCTTGGAATTCTACATAAATACATTACTGGAGAAAATATACTTAATAGGTAGGTGGTGTTAAAAGTAGCACTATAAAAAAAACCCGACTGCATTACAAGCAAAATTTGTGAATTGTACTCATAAAACAGAAAATAGCCAGTGTGGGTGTTTTATAATTATATATTCCACTCTTGTACTATTTTTATTGATTTAGCTGCTTCTTATATTGCTCAGTCGTTTCAATGCAACAATGCACTAAATTTATATAAAGCATGTGATTAAATATGTAAAGTAACGTGTAACTGTAGTGAAATACACATACAGCATTAAATGAAAATACACAGGTATTTGTACAGTATGTGAGTAAATGTACTTAGTTACATTCCACCACTATGGGTATAGGCACAGTTCTCAGTTGCTTATAATGAAGGTAATGTTTGTCTTTGTAAACAGAGTCCAATTATATCTCATGGTTTTTAAAGCACAGATCCACAATAGACCATGATTGCATGAACTGATCATTAGTTATTCTAAAAATGAAACATGACTAATCTGTTGTCTGGAGGTAAATGTAGCGTGTGCACCAGAATCGGTGTTGTTTATTTCAGTGCCTGCGTGTGTTAGTAGCAGGATCGTGATGCTTGCTTTATGCTGAAGATAAGATATTGAGTGGTGTCATGCTGTGGCTGAAATGTTACTGAGAAACTGCAAAGAGAAATTCTGAACTTAGCTTGCAGGTTTTCTGTCTGGTTAGAGCTGCATATTCCATCTTCTGCACACTATATATATATGCAGTATATGTACACACACACACACACACACACACACACACACACACACACTATCGGCCTATGTGTAAGAGAACATCCTCTGTTTTTCATCCTTTGTTCTTTTAGGCACTGAAGAACTTATTTTTGTATTTTTCACAAGTTGGTAGCTCTTGCACTCGTCTACCTGAAAAACCTGAGTCAGCAAACACGCACAGTTGTGTTGGTCTGTGATTGTGGAGGCCAGAGGGGCGTCTCAGTGTGAGGTGAGCTGCTTCTGCTTGTTCATGGCAAAAATGTCACCATGCAGTGTTGTGGGAGAGAGAGAGAGAGAGGCTGGTTTAATTATGCTCCTGTTTTCTGTCCAAACTTCTTGCTGGAGGCAGAGTAATGGAGGTCACTTTATATTCTGCCCTTGTTCTCCAAGCTGCTTTCATGATGCCTAAAAAAATAAGTTAGAGTATGCAAAGTACTGATAAAGAAAACACAGCTCTCGCCTCCTTTCACTCTCTACACTGTAGAAACGAGAACACAATGTATGTGGTGTGTACTGTGTTTGTGCACTGTAAAACACTAATGTTTCAAGGTAAAATGGGGCATCAATTGAAAATAACTAATCAATAAGTCACTGTAAAAATCATACAATCAAGCTGGTTGTGTTTGACGGGGTTGTACTATGCAGCAATAAGAGAAAGTTGGTGACGTCCTTTATTCTCAAAAATACAATTCTTCAGGCACGTAATTACCAAACTCATGGATTGGATGGACTCAGGGATTGCCAAAGCCACTGGGACAGGCGGACAGAAACCATGAATACACAGACAGAACAGGAACAGAAAGCTTTGATATCTCAATGCAGGCAGCTTCAAAATAAGGCCGGCAACACAGAGTCAGACATGACAAGTGAGAAAGAAGAAACTGGTAAGGAGAACTGATGAGGCTTATATAAAGTCCTGATTAGTTATTGGCTGCAGCTGTGAACTAAACACAGGTGAGTAGATGAGGTGGGCGTGGCCGACAGGTGAGGTGAGGCAGAGGCGGGGTCAGTGGAAAAATACTGGAGACAGAATGTACAACTAAAACTAGTAGAACTAAGACAGACATGACCATTTTAAGACAAGATAGAGAGACTGAACAAAGACAGAGACTGAAGAAGGCTGAACTAACACAGGAACAAATCATGCACTGTAGAAAATCCTAGTACATAATTGCGTAATATAGAAAACTGCAGCAAGTGATGTGTCATGTTAAAGTAGTTTATTTGTGATTGTTAAACTGTTAAATCAGCTAAATATACTTAATATACAGAATTTTATGCATTCCCTCCAAATGCAGCAAATTCACACAACTGGAGAATCTCCTGCTGAAATTATATGGGCAAATTAGCATTACAATACATAATTGGTTAAGATAAGATAAGATAAGAACTTTTATCTTATCTTACCAATTATGCATTATGCGGAAAACTGGAGAATCTACTTGTGAAATTACATATATGGGTAAATTACTGTATTATTAAAAATGATTTCCTACAATACTTAATTGGCCACTATGTACTGTAACCAAGAATACTCAGAAATTACTTTGTTCAGTTTTTCAGTTACAACACTACTCTAACAAAAAACTGCATAGTTAGTCGATTGTTACTGCATCTGAAAACACAGTAAAACTGTACTGTGATAATACTTTTTTCTTCACTAAGTCACTTGTTAATTGCTTCCTGTCAATTACTGTGAAATGCCAGGTTATCACAGCTCATCTCCACTTTTCTCACTTATGAAGTTTTTTTTTATGTCGTCTGCCTTGACAGCAACTCACAAATCATTCCTGTAACGACCCCTGAAAAAAAAAAACGATCTGGTTTCTGACGTTCTCATCAACAGCTTTGGATTTTCCTCACTGCGGTTTGATAAGTGATAACATTTAATGGTTTGATTTAATGAATCATCTGTCTCCCACACAGTTGGACATTTAAAGACGTGGCAATTATGTCACAACAACAGAATTACATCGGTCCTTGACAACTTAAGTACTGGTTTGTCTTTCTTAATGTGGAAATCTGTCAACTTTTCTCAAGTATGTTTAACTCCTTCTTTACTTGATGCCATTTGATCCAGAAATGAATTTTGCAGTATGAACAGAAACATATCATTATTAAAGGGGCCTTTGATTGATATGTGTATATATTTATATGGTGTACGAAATACCTTTTCTCCTACAGCTTTCAGTGAAAAGCTTCAGTTAGAGTTACTCACCAGCGAAGTGTGATCACATGCAAACCATTTTTCTCTAATCTAATCTTTGTACATTTCTCAGAAAACAACACTTTATATAATAACGAAATGAGATACAGATAAATAGGTTGCAGCAGAGATATGTGAGCAATGTGAACTGGAATAGTGCAGAACTAGATGGAAGCTGGAAAAACAGTATTAGTACCCAGAGGATTACTTGCTAATAATACATTAAATGTAGGCCTGTAATGTACAGCAGTCATCCTTTAAACATGAGGCTTCAGTGGGTTTCACAGACAGGCATAAAGCTCTATACTATACTACATACATACGACCATATACAATAGAAAAAAGAGTTGGCGGCCATGGTGGCGGATGTTTGAGACAAAACCATGCTTTGAGCAAAAGGTTATTGCTACAGTGCTAATGCTACTGGTAGATGCGACTGATAAAGATGTCATTAGTTTTGCAGGTATTTGTTCCTAAACCACGTCATCTCGCCAAAAAGCAGAAATGTCAACTTCATCATGAGGTTAAAGTAGGAGATCAACAAAGTCAGGAGGATTCAGCTTCAAGTGTCATTGCAATTCATCTAATAGTTCAGATATTTCAGTGAGTGAAGTGATCGACTGAGCAACTAAAACACTGTCACTGCCAATCCTAAAGACATTACTGCATTTCTAAAAAAACTTATAATATGTTAATGAAGCTGTAGCGCAAGTTCAGCCAGGAAGACATTAACACTTCCATTCACAAGCTGTTCCTCATGTTTCCTACTGCGCATGCTCAGGCTCATTTCCCACTGTTAGTGCTTGGGGCGGTCACCTGTAATCAGCTGTCAATCCAGCTGTTTGTTTCCACCCAATAGCACGGTGCCACACCCTCATTGTTAACCTATCATCTTCGTGCTCTTCTTTTAAAATATGATCTGTCTCTGCCCTAGCCCTAACCAGTCGCAGCAGATGGCTGTCCATCACTGAGCCTGGTTCTGTCCGAGGTTTCTGCCTGTTAAAAGGAAGTTTTTCCTCGCCACCGTCGCCAAGTGCTTGCTCATGATGGGAAATGTTGGGTCTCTGTCAGTAACTCTTAAAGACTATGGTCTGTATGTAAAGTGCCTTGAGTTGACTTTTGTTGTGATTTGGCGCTATTCAAATAAGATCGAAGTGAATCGAAATCAAATCACCCATCCAGCTTCTCAGCCTCCAATTACCACCACCACCACCAGTGCCAGGACTCTGGGGGGGATTTATCCTGCGTCGGCTCGGATAGAGAATCTTCAATCAAGTCGTCTCCCCCCAGAGTCCAAAACGCCAAAGACTCTCTGTCAAGTTCTGTTATCAATATCACCATCAATGTCTTTTGTTGTAATAAATTATCTTCCTTCACATACTCGTCTCTCCTGGTTGAAATACACTGATAAAATTCTTTGAACAAACAAGGTGAGATTTACACAGCACAGGCCTCTTGTTATCAGACCACACTACAGCAAAGATATATAGCTCAGAAAATTAGCCCACTCAGCAAATAAACCCAATGAAATTTAGCAATGCACAGGCAGATACATTGTGTCTGTCACCTAGCTTCTCGCCATGATGCTTAAATTATATGATCCCGCTGGAGGAGCTGTCACAGTACTTCATCACAGAGAGGCGAGGGGGACATCGGAGCTGTATCTTACTCCCATGCCGGATATCACAAGACACCAAGAACTCATTTCGCTGATAAAACTCTCCATCCCCATCTGTCTATTTCACATCTCCACATCTCTCCTTACAGACATTTTTCTTACTTTCCCCTCACTCGCGCTCGCTCTCCTCCCGTCTGCCCCTCTGTAAAATTTGCAAATGACTTTTGACAGAATGCTATTATGAACACTTAATGTTCTCCAAGGTCAGGAGTGATTTATGGTAATTGATTTTGAGACAGATTTTTGCGCACTGCTCTGCTGGACCGGACCCACACCGAAGCAAAGACGCTGCATGAAATATATCTTTAGAATCTTTAATCTTTAAAGTATTCGTGTATCTTTAGGTCTTAGGATCACTAATACCTTAATTAATTGTACAGTCCTGAATGTGGCAAAACCTGAGTCAGTGTGAAGAGTCTTTAAGTCAACAAGGACAAGTGAGTCAGTGTTTGAGAGACGAGACGGCCTCTGAACATGTTACCTCCCACACAATCAAGTTTCCAGGGTGAAAGAAATGGAGATACTGAGGCATGAAATAGGACGACAGCTGTTGCTTTGTCACCTTTGGCTCCCAGTCGTTGAATTTCTGAAGATACATTGCACTTCATCAGACCCACAAAAACTATTTATCATCTGGTGCCCTTTTTAATTTTCATCCATTTATATGTTGTACAATTACTGAAAATGCCTTTGTGTTAACATTCAAGGTTTTCAATCCTCTACTTTTGCAAATGTTATTCTCTCATGGCAGACAGAGAGAGGTGACACATGCTTTGACTTTGGATGCCGTCTGTGTGTTGCCTTCTGCACAGTAAAGTAACCAAGGCGGAAGAAATGGCAGCCGGGAGGAACGAAACAGGACAACAGATGTCGCCTGGCCACCTTCGCCCTGGCCCTTGGCTCCATGAAGTGATGAGATGTGTTTGCACACATCAGAGCCAAGGGCACCTGCCTGACAGAGAATGAAAAAAAAGGCTTTAATTTTTTTATTCTCTCCTGCTGAAGGAGGCGTTCACTGAGGGGTGGCAGCGTTATTCAGAGAACTGTACAATTTGAAATACTCGAGGTTTTAACCTTGACTTTGGCTATTCATCTACATCCTGCATTATATTCAAGACAAAGAAAAGCATGTTTCACAATCAGGCAACTTATTACAGGAAAATATTACTTAGTTAAAATGACTAGAGCACAGAAATGTTCCGGTGATTACTGCTGTATATATAATGTATAGAAAGAATAAAGATAATGTATAGAATCCATCTGCACCTATGCTGCTTCTGTATCATGCTGGAATATGTGACTCCAAGCAGAAATCTCTTGAGACTCCTGGGTTGGATTTTGAGACAGTAATGCATTCCACAGTGGTTTCAATGTACACATTTCTCATCCAGCAGCAGCAGCAGCAGGAGCGGCAGCACCGAGTCCATTGTCTGCGAAAATGGAACAGAGTGTGTGCGAGTTAATCCCAGCTGTATCACTGAGATATACAATAAATCAGGTGGAACACTGTATCCACACTGTTCGGCTCGGAGAACATTAGCCACAGCAGGAGGAATATCCATCTTGCGTATAGCAGGAAGTTACCAGGATACATTTTGTTAGAGACGAAAGTTTTAGAAGCTTGCCAAGCAATACAGAAGTATCCGCTGCTGTACCACCAGATTACAGAGCCACTACTTTCCTCAGGCTGTGACACTCCTCAATTCATCCTTCATACTCCACCATAAAAAATAGTTCTACTGGTATGATCTATTCAAGCATTTATATAACTTTGTGAGGACCAGAAAGGATTAGCATTTCCACCATGAAATCGTTTTTAAATAGAAGACCATATAGTCATCTTTTATTCAGCAATGGCCAAACAGTGTATTTGCATTAAGAAATTGCCCCTATATAAAGTGGTTTTCAGAGGTCTGCCATTCTTGTACTTCATTCAAATTACCTAATTACGCCTGAAAGATTCACAGGCAGCCTCACTTAGCAAAGTGGCTGCTGGCGGCCGTCTTAGATTTAATAGACAGCGTTCTCAATCTTCTCATCAAACTCTGTCAGGAACATGTTGAAGTAACATGTTTGAATTAACTTTTCCAGCTGCTGCATTAATGTTGAGTGTAAAAAGAAATGAATCTATATCTGCACCATCTGCTGGAAAAAGTTCAACAAAAGGCTTTAATTTTTTGTTACCTATAATTTGCTTTTACTTCGACTCCTCTCTCCACTTTTGTTAATAGATGCAGTGGTGACACTTGCCCCTCAGAGTTTTGACGAACAGATGCGGAGCAGGAGGTGTGGGTCCACGTCCTCCTCGTCTACGTGGCTGCCCTGATCGCCACTACATATTCATACCGCCTCACCAGCAGGCAGCCGGCCTGACGGGGGGCTAAAGATGAGAGGGCTTCAAATTGCCACTCTCAGTCACGCAATCTAATATTAGAGCAGCAGCAATCGGCCTTTGCATCTGTGCATGTGTGCAAATTTTGAACTTTCAGCGATGATGCATTTCTGTCGGAACACAAGGAAAAATGAAACAGGCACATAGACTTCTGTCCTCTCTCAGTTCACTTTACATTGGATGAATGCAGCATCCCAAGTCCCAGTTCATATGCTGCATCTGCTACAGTCATGTTGTTGGTGCAGTGCAGTGGGCTCCCAACCTGGAATACAACACCCCTATAAGGAGATTGGTATAGTAGGAAGCAAGGAGAAACGTAAATCTGCAGCACAGGTATATATTTTAGTTTCACCTCATGAGGCCCCTGACAATCACAGTTTTAGTATCCGGGGCCGCAATGAAGCCTGAAACTAGGACTCAAAAATGCTCCTGCTCACACAGTTGCTCAGAGAGATGTTTTGTTTGATTCATGTAAAACTTATCTGAAATGTGGAATTTGCCACTTGCACTGACAAATAAAAGCATTGAGTGAAACAGAGCGACAAGTTTCTTTGACTCCTAATTGTGAGCCAGACTTCAGCCTAATTAGTTTTTTTCTTCCTCCGATTGCTTATTGGATCGTTTGCATTGCTGCATCTCGCTCCAATTAAGTTCAGTCGTATCTGGTGTGTGCAATCAACTCAGATACAAAGCTCAATCCAGTTAATGCAGCATCTGTCAATATTTTGTTTGTGTTAGTGTTGAATCAAATGGCCGCATTTTTTTTTGTTAGAGTTATCACCCAACTCTTGATTCTGAAGTTCCGACAAATATATTGTAAATCACCTTCCGACACCAGATCCCAGACAGTGGAGTAAACAACTTACTGATCAAGATATGTGTCTAGACTCAAGATTCAGATGCATTTTCATTTGTCAAAACAAACAATGATGAGCTTTAATGATTTTATTACAGTTTCATTTTTGTTTACAATCGGTGGCGTACACAACCAAAACACAACAGAAATATGAATATATCCTCGTTCCATATGTACAAATGGAATAAAGTCTACTATGGACAAAATAAATACATCATACATTAAATATATTTTCTCTTTATAACTTAGTGATACAATGAAATCTCCTCACAAGGTGTTTTTTTTTAAAGATGTTTTGACATTTGAGTTAATTTGAGGAGATGGAAACTAATATACTCTAGCAATAGATAGATGTCAGGGCAGGTGTAGCTTTTTTTTCATTATAGCTTTTTTTTTTCTTTGGCGTTCTGTGCACACGACAGTAGGATAGCTAAATGAAAGAAAAACAGTGGCACAGTATCGTAGAGTATATACAGCCGGGATTTGACGGAACTACTCCTGAAAGCTCTTGGCTGCAGTCGTCAGCATGCACGTTCAGGCTGCAGCCACTCTCCCCGTCTCCTCATCCTCTCTGCTTTGTTTTTTTTCCCTCCTCCTAGTTAATTGTATTCGACATTAAACAACTCATCAAAAACACAAAACACTACTGGCATGGTAATTTTTCATTCCACTTAGATTTGCTCTAGTAGCCTATGCTAGCTTTTTGGTTGTTCTCCACTGGCATCAGGCAAAGACTGCCAGAGAGAGAGAGAGAGAGAGAGAGAGAGAGAGAGAGAGAGAGAGAGAGGGAGAGAGAGAGAGGAGGCCGTAGCAGAAGTGAGAGAGTCATGATTGGAAAGGACTTCAGTAAAAATGGCTTTTGCATTGCAGAGAATTAGTCACATTCAAGACTATAGATTGCCTATAGGACGCAACTATCCCTTTTCATATAAGCGGCACAATAATGAGCATTCGAAGACAGAGGAGCATTAAAAGACGCTGTTGGGGAATTGCCGGATGACGCCATTGTCTGCATCTCCTGTTGCTTTCAAACACATGGCTGCCTTTTGAATTCCTCTGCGTGCGTGTGTTTGTGTATGTACTCATGTGTGTGTGTGTGTGTACGTGTGGGTGGGTGTTTCTGATGCGCCAGTGTGTCTTTGTCCGTGTGACAGTGTAGGCAGTAGATGTGACGTTCTGGATTCAGTCGTTAGTTGTTAGTCATGATCCACCAGGAAGCTGAGGAAATATACAGAGAGAGAGAGAGAGAGAGAGAGAGAGAGAGAGAGTTAGGTCACCACACACCAATCTGCTATATTAACTGAGGGCAATTTACGATTCCTAAGGGAGGCGTCAGGGTGCGTTTAAAAGTCATTAATGTAATTTCCATTTTATTAAGCTCCAATTTTTTTCCAATTTATCAGGTAAACATTTCCATCAGCAAAACAACAAATGCGGAAATGATTTATGTCACTTGGGGACGGCAGCAATTAAAATAGTTTCACTGCAGGAAAATCACAGCTTTACAGACGTGAAGTCACTGTTGTTTCCAAACAGTCCTCATCACAAAGCAAACGTATGTTTACATGGTGTCCTTCACTCAAAAAGCAGCACTCGTTTCAACTGATTCTTACAGAATAACCAGGTCCATAAAACACCTGGCTGCAGCTCCTCCTGGGAGAAATATGAAGGCAGTGGCACAGACAATAATAGCCACAGCTAGGCAGAGTGTTGTGTTTTATTTATTTTTCTATTATTGATTCCAGAGTCGACTCCTTCTGCCGCTGACATCCACCTCGTGCACAATCCTCCCGCTTCCTCCCAATCAGCGCATTGTGTCCTCGCTCGTATCTTCAGCAGCCAAACTCATCGGAGACCCAGAGGATAATATCCCACTAATGACGTCTCAGTGTCTCAATGCAGACAGATGCTTTGGTCTATAAGCAGCAGCTTAGCAGCTATTTTACTGAAAATACTGCGCTAAGAAAAAAGATCAAAACCCATCAAGACAGCAAACCCCCTCAATGCCAGGATCTAGTCTCTCCTTACCTCTAATATCTCATCCCCGAGGAGAAGTAATGAGACAAACCTCCAACTAGAACTGACACTCCTGTGTAAAAACAATTCATTATGATTGTTTTAGTGTCACTTTTTAAAATTAGTTTCACTTTGCCTTTATGATTTCATTTTGCTTTCAGTTTAGTCAAATATTGACAACATCTATCCAGGCCAATTTTTGAAGATTTTAGTTGCCTGTTTCATCATACAAACACATGCACATAAAACCACACACACACACACACACCATCCATCCATCTATCACCTCAGAGGACATTACGTTGACCTACATTAATTTCCTAGAGACTTACACTAACCCTGCTTCAACTTGTCTAACCCTGACCGTTAACCTAGCCTTAACCCAAACCCTGACCCTCAAATTTAATCAATTACATTATGCACTTTGTCTCCATGAGGAAGGTGAGTCCCCTCAGTGTGATGCTGTGAACAGATTTATGTCCACACGCTCTCATACACAAGGTGAATTTCTGCATTCGTCCTCACAAAGCACTTAAAGCACAACATCTACTGAGAGTCTCTTTTCACACAGCCTGTCTGAACCTGCTTTTAAAAATGACCCACATTTGATTCCTTTGGTCACACCAGAAGTGTTATGTCTGAAACAGTCGGCGTGCGTACATGTGAGCATCAGATGAGGAAGTAAACAACCACGTACGGTAACCTAGCAACACGTGCAAGCCGTGCACCCACGCAGCCAAATCGCCATCTACAGTGGACGCAAAGAGGCAGAAATGATAATTAACACTGTTGCTTTCTGAAGCGTATTCAGAGGCCTGCAATAAGTTAATCAAATGTCAAGATGGGAGAGAAGAGTCGTGATTGTAGCCTGGGCTGGAGAGGCAGTGATTCATGCCACCGTGCCATGTGCTGAGGAGTCGATGACGTGATGACGACAAAATAAGTGCGTCAGATTGGAGTCACGTTGCCAGGTTTGAGTTTTCCTGCTGGATTCCTTTCAAATGTGCTCAAAAGAAGGCAATGAAATATTTGCTTTTCAGTGTTTCTACCCTGTTAACACCTTCATTACACACATACAGTATCTGATCGGTGCCATGTGAGCAAAAACAGTGTGAACATAGCTGGGAGTGTTTGCAGAGAATATCTCCACTTGACTACTTCTTTATTCAGAAACGTCCAATATTTGCACAGCAAACGCCTGATTTAAGAACATTTCCTTACCTTTAGGCTCAATAATCAAACTCTCAAAGTGAGTCACTGTCAGGAGGCCCAGAAATCCTGGATGCAGCCTCCATTTCCCCAGATGGGGGGTTTTGGTATGTCTGAACATATCACAACACATCCAGGCTTTATGTACTAATGCAATCAACAGCTGAGTGTGACACACAGAGCAATTATCACATTAACCAATCTTATCTTTCAGCTGTCCAGCAGCCCGCCAGGAGGCCGACATAATGACGTACAGCTGTGTCCCAATTCCATGTTACATACTGCATCCAGGGAAGTTTTGACGAGGCAGCGTTCAAACTTGAAAAGCGATTAAAGTCCACTCAAAACAAACAAAAACATGATTTTTGAGTGTTGATCTACACTATTAACCCACAATGCAATGCGAAGACGGAAAGAGGTAAACAAATAATAAACAGTGTTTAATCAGCTCCTGACAGACTTTGGCAAACACAACAACAAAGTATTAATTAAATGTTTAGAAAATCTGCACCATTTCCTCTTAGTTTAATACTGCTGAATACATTAACCCTTTACCTGCACTCCTCTCATAGAGCTATAATGAATCAGATGTAGTCTACCATATGATTGAGCAGGTAGTTAATTTTGTGTACTACCTGCAGAAACAGTATGATAGCTAGTATTGTTATGCATTTAATATGGAATTGAGAAACAGCACACGTCATCCAGGCGACACTGGATGATTACTGATATAAGATAAGATAAGATGACCTTAAGATGACCAAAGACAGGCTGAACAGTACGCCATTGGACAGTTTCAAAGCCATGCGATGTGTGGTGAATATGAACATATCCCTGACATGGATACAAACTCAATATGTCATTTTCAATTCCACTGTCTAGCCAGGGCTTTTTTTCTCCTTCTTCAAAAGACTTGGAATTGCTGTTGACACAGGGGGAGAAGCGAGGCTCTGTCGGAGTGACCGAGCACAGTATGATCACAAACACCTCTGAAACTGCACAGAAATGACAGATCACAGAGGCAATGAGCAACTGAGCAGACTGGAAAGTATGAATTTCTAGTATCCTTTCCACCCCCGAGGAGTCTGGGTCTAATGTACCATCACTGTGTCTAAGCTGCTGCAAACCCGGTTCAGTTTGCAGCACTGCTTCTCTAACATATTGTCACCCCTGATATTTAATGCTCATTAAGTGCACAGACACACATATACAAACCTGGGAGCAACATAGTGGAAACTACTTCAGCATCCTCCAACATGTCAATGGTGCAACGCTGGAAGTCTTTACTGTCATTGGACTGCAGGTAGCTACAGACAGAGAGAGAGAGGAAGTCAGAGCTGAGCATCACATGATGTAAGCTATAAGGTCTGATTTGACCTGAAAAAAAAATACATTAGTTTAAGGAATACATAACATAAATCATTGTTTATGCAGGAAATCAATCAACTGAGGGAACTTGGGGTTCTAGTACTGTTTTGCATCTTAACAATACAAAACAAGTGGTGTTTGCTTTTGAAGGGAAAACATTATTGGAGATAATCTGCTTTTATAAAATTATTATTCTTATAATATTGGAGGCTGTCAAAACTGTACTGTCATTTTTTTTAAATCCAATTTTATGCGATAGATCACAGAAGGAATGAGCAACTGATTTTTAAATCTAATTTTTACAAATCACAACAAGCCTGTGCAAAATGTTCCGAACGGTATATTCATTGATATGCATATGGCACGGGCAGCATTTTAAACCACATAATCTGCATCCGTGTGTGTGTGTGTGTTCCTGTGTGTGTGTGTGTGTGCGTCCGAGCTGAGAGGTGGGCCATCTGCTCATCTTCACTGGTGGGGAACGTTTCCATCAAAAGTTAAGAGTGCCAAACAGTCTGCCAATATCTGACACGCTACACACACACACGCACACACACACACACACACACACACACACACACCATACTGACCTCATCCAGGAGATGCGGTCTTGCCAGAACTCATACATTATGTAACACGACTTTCCTGGGAGCTTCTGAACGGACACGCTGACAGCAGGATGGAGATGAAGAATGGGGCAAGAAGAGGATACGGAGTTAAGAGAGTTTGCACTCAGTGAGGATGAATTACATGAGAAAGTTTGACTCTCTCGAGAGGTGTCACTTAGGAGTAGGCAGGCTGAAATGCTTATGCAAGACAGCAGCATTAAAAGAAAATGAGGCCCCAATTTTCTGAGTCACAGCGTCACTTTGTGGGAAAAATTCAATTGTTATTAAAATGTTCAATCAGCCTGCTCACAGTCTGGGGTCACATTAAAGCTGCTATAATATCTGATGATGCAACACTAATGGAATATTTTCATTAATATCAGTTTTCAATACTTTTCTTCACAGTTCATTCAGAGACATCAGTTGGGCACAAATGATGCTTCAACCCCCCCGATTCAAAACTAGAGGTGTGGGATACTGCAAGATTTGGTATCGATCCGATACCAAGTAAATACAGGGCTAGTATCGCTGATACCGATACCAATACCGATACTTTTAATATTTAAGGTTGATGTACCATCACACTGCTGACCCTTAGGTGTTTTTGTGGTTTTTCCTTGGGATTACTTTGTTAAAACCAAGGACAGAATTTGGGCAAAGTTTAAAGGCGACTGCAAAATACTTTATTATCAAAAACAGAAGCAATAGAGCAGTAAGTAAAAAAATTTCCACCAAACATTGTTATGTGTGCATTTTATTCTTAAAAAAAAAATTATTATATGAGAGCAAATTAAAACAAAATCTTTTGAGGTAGAGTGCTACAAATACAAATATAAAAATTATCACACCAGAGAGAGAGAGAAGGAGAGAGAGCTGAGTGGCCTGCCGCCGCTGAGTTACGTGACGCTACAACATCAGAGCACAAGAGAGGGAGGAGGAGCAAAGTGCGCCTGCTCCGCGCTGAGAGTGAGAAACTGACATTAAAGTATCGATCTCATTATGCTAGTATCGATCCGATAGCGATACCAACTTGGTATCGATACTATCGATATTTGGATCTTTTCAAAACCTCAACAAGCAGCAGACCCTGACACTATGTTAAAAACACTTGTCCTGAAAACAAAGGAGACACTCACTGCAGGTTGTCAGAGTGGGCCGAGGTGGCACCGATGTAGCCCTTCAGAACTTTCCGGAAGTTGTCCAGGTTTTCATCGGCCACCGACATCTGCCTCTGAACCAGCAGGATGTTCTGTTGGCGACGAGACAGGAGACAGACAGGGGGAACGAGACGAGACGACACATTAAACGACTGGCTGCTGTGTGTGTGTGTGTGTGTGTGTGTGTGTGTGTGTGTGTGTGTGTGAGGAGGCGTCGAGCTCACATCGCCCCCCTGAGGTCCAGGCGTGTGTGTTGTCAAGATGGATGCTTGTGAAACGTTTGATGAGGAGCTGATATAACATCCTAAGGGTACATCTCACTATCACTAACAAGAGATGAGACATAAATACACGAATGTTATGTCACAAGGACTTTCTCTCACTTAAAGCACTTTTTTTTTTTTTGTTCGTCACTGTAGCTGAGTGGAAACAGCAGCGAAAAAGAAAGATGGAGGCAAAAGCAGTGATTTAAGTGAAATTCAATGATTCTAAACTATAATTATAAAACAGAATATTGACACTTGCACTGTAATAACTTAACTTTCCACCACAACAAAATGTTCCATGAAAATGTTGCATAAAACAATCCATAGTCTCACTGACGGAGGCAAAGCGAAGGCACTAAAATAAAATGTTTCTCCCTTATCGATCGATGTGCCCAGATAACGAGCAGCATCCCTGCGACCGGCAGTGATTCAGCGTCCTCCACAGAAACCGTTCCTGAGCCGAGGTCCTCTACCTGCCGCGTGGCCTCCCGACGCACCGAGTCAACCTGCTGCCCTCTTTACTGTCTCAACAATTCGATACGAGAGTGAATCACTGCTGCAGCTCGAAAGCAAACTTTGTCTCATGGCATCTTTTTCCACAGAATCAAAAGAGTCGGCTCACCAGAGACATATTTTTGTTTGTATGTGCCATGTTTAGTTTTGAGATATCAGACTCTGAAATCTTTTTGTTTGAGACCTGAGTATAATGGAGGAGGATGGAATTTAATTCATGATGTCCCTGGCATTTAAATAACTCACAGATGCCCTTGTGAAGAGTTAAACTTTCTACTGATGAAAAGGACCTGAAAACTGCAGTTCTTCTATGTTCTGCTCAGTTGTGCTGCAGATGTTTTACAAGTGGACAACTCACAACGTCAGCACATAAAATCCACACATTTTGTATGGCAAGACTCACCTGAAGGTGAACAAGAAAACAAGCACTTCTAGAATTATGTTGTGATTTATATTGCTCATGGAAATACACAGTGAAACAGCATTGAAGTTTTGTGTATTTCTGAGTCGATATTGATTCAAGTCTTGTTCTAAAATCCAAAAAGAAACAGATATAGAAAACTGCTCTGTCTTTCATTTTCCCCTTATCAACAAGTAAGGACACACATAAAAATAGACACTTTACTATTATGGTTATAAATGCTTTGATTTAACTGTCACCATAGTTACCTTTAACTATAGGTTACACTCTCACCTGTCTGTGGGTGTTTTCACACCGTTTCTCGCTCTCAAGTAGATCATGACTCAGTCATTTCTTTTGTCCTTATATCACCATTTCAAATATAGACAGACACCAAACTGAACTCTGACTTTCTTGTTTCTGTAACTAACAATTATTTTTTTTACTGTTGACAAATATTATTTTCACTACTAATCGATTAATTCTTAAGTCTATGAAGTGTCGAAACAATGCTGATCACAATTTCTTCCAAAGCGACGATTGTTTCTTTTGTCCAACCAACAAACCAAAACCTTCCTTTACAACCATAAATAACAGCAAGTCATCATATATAAGAAGCTGGAACCATCAATTATCAAAATATTTGGCAATTCATTTTCCCAACTAATTGATTAATCGACTAAAAGTTCTACTTCCTACGTGAGCCTTATGAATATAAACTTGCCTTTGTCTGCTCTGGATTTTTCATATTTTGGAGGCTTTTCAAACATTGATTTTCAGCTGGAGCGCCACCTTGTGTTTGTATGTGTTTTGTCATTTAGCAAATGAATTCTTGAGTTAGGGTAAAACATGTATTTTGTGAGGTCACAGTGACCTTTGACCTTTCACCACCAAATTCTAATCCATGAGTCCAAGTGGACATTTGTGCCTAATTTGAAGAAAATTCTCTCCAGTTCTTCCTGAGACGTCTCGATCATGAGAAAGACATGGACGGACATGGAAACACAATGCCTCCAGTCACAGGCGTCATCCGCATGGAGGCATTAAAAATCAGACCTTAATATCACTGGGACAGGTTGTTCTGGTGTCATTTGGTTTGAGGAGGAAACGGATGTGCTGCTTGACATTTCGAATGAGGACAGCGAACAAACTGGATCATTGAAATACATTTTCTAAAGAGGATGATTACTGAGCGCAGCTGAAGAGCAGTTTCAACATGCTCCTGTCAGCTTTTTGGAACAAACTGTACTGTATGTTTACAGTGTTGGGGAAAAGAGGACACACGTTAAATAAGCAGTTAGAGATGAATATGATCGCGTTAGTGTTGAATAAAATGTTGTTTAGACAGTGTCAGAATGATATTAACACAACAATATTTGATGTTAAATGAAAAGGAGTTTGGCTCCTTTTAAAAGAACATGTGACAATATGTTAATTATCCACTAAAGCGCACAGTGAGTCACAATCAAACTACTACATCGTTCACCATAAGAGAGTTACTCTATATGATAATTCAGCTGTAGCCTCAGACAGTGTTACATTTCAACATTACAATGCAAAGGTCTCACCGTATAATTCAACATGATGTGAAATGCTGGAAAGTGTGAGTTTGCATTTTATGGGAAAACAAATCTGACACAAGCCTTTGCAAACTAGCTCCTGTTTCTTGTGTGTGTGTGGCTGCGTAACATCGATGATGCTGTTGCATGTTGACATAAAATTTCGTGCTGTTATGAACAAGCTTTTGACATTTCGTTTTAATGATGTGCGGCGGCGTGCGGTCTAATTCAAGCACCACTTAAGTAATCACGAACTGTTTACAGCGACCGTCAAGACAACAGATTACTTTAATGATGGAAACTGCTCAGTGAAAACAAAACAAACGGTGACATCCTTCTATCAGTGCTGACTTACAGACTTGTACGTGCTGGCCAGTGTGTCCTCTTTCAGTGGCTCCAGCTTGGGACCCTGTAACAAGACAGTTACAAATACGACAATATGAGCTCTTGAAAAAAAAGAGTGAGAACAGAAGTAGGGGTATAAATAATGTGAGCTGTGAACCCATCTGTCATCAAGGACAACATGTCTGTGTACAACTTCCTCACTTCGTTTTATTTGTAAAAACATCCGATTCAATCAATTTGTCCTTTTGAAACTCCTTACAAAAATATCGGTAACACTTTATTTGACACCCATCTCTATAACGCATTATAAATGTATTTATAATGCGTTATAATGACAATTATAGCATATGATAATTATAATACCCTTTGATCCTTGCAACAAAAATCAGTTAGCAAGGGACCAGCAATCATGAAGTATTATAATACTTGACCTTATAAGCCATTATTAAATGCTCTATAATGTGTTATGCTCATTGTTATAAAGCCTTATGATGATTTATGAGTGTTTATAATGATAGTTATACACGTTTATAAGCATATCATAAATATATGTATAATGCATTATCTATGTGGGAATTGTCAGTGAATTGCCAACAGTTATAATGTATTATAATACCTGACCTTATAAGTGATGATAAAATGCTTTATAGTGTGTTATGATTATTGCCATAAAGCATTATGATCATTTATGAGTGTTTATAACTATAGTTATACAGTGCTATAATGTCATTATAACACATTATAAATACATTTATAATGCGTTATAGAGATAGGCGTCAAATAAAGTGTTACCAAAATATCTTATTATAACATTTTAGTGACAACCAGAATTGAATTGATAAATATTTAAGTTTTTTTTCATTGCATAATTCTGCACAGACGTTACATAATGATAAAAGAACATTGTCGGCTTGTGCTTATTTGCACACGCTCATTTGCACCCATGGGCAAATTGCACCTGTTTGCAGGCAAAATGGGGAACATAATACTGGTCAATTGGTAAATGGACTAAGGATGCGATTCACAGCCGTTATTGTAATGTATTTTTTTTTCTCCTTTGCTCTGCAGGTATTTTATATCTGATGTGTTTATGTTTATGTTATGCGAGTTAATGTTTTTCAAAGACTGTCGTCCAAGACCCGCTCCCTGCAGGGCTATAAAGGCTCCATAAAATTCATTCAATAATCCCATTGTGTTACCTGGGGCTAAAAATGTAGTAGCAGAGAAACAGAACGATGAGAGAAAGTCATCGAAATTGTACTTTTAAAGAAAAACAAGTGGAAGACATGCAACCCTACATGCAGGATATATGTAGCCTGTATGAATAATGAAATAGAGTAAATGTAATAACACAGAATGAGCTTTTCATTTTAAAGGTTATGGTTCTCGTGTGTCTCTATGTGTGTGCGCGTACAAGGAGAAAATAACCTTTGAGGCAGAAAACTCATTCTGTTGCATTTGAGAGAGCAGAGAACAGGACAGAGGGTGTGTGTGTGTGTGTGTGTGGTTGTGTGAGTGTGTGTGTGTGTGGGGATGGATATTGCACTCAGAACATCCTGCAGGTTATGAATTGCTTCGATATTGCACTCCGAGTCCCTCTGGGTTGTCAAAACCGATGAGTGGAGAGAGAAAAATGCTTCGAGAGGGACGGAGAGGAGGGGAAGAATGAACATCCAATGATTGGAAGAAGGGGAGTTAATAAAGAAAAGGAGAGACAGAGAGAGGATGAGATGGAGCAGAAGATGAGGCAGGAGAGCGTGACAGGCGCTTTGAGACGTGCTGGTGAGAACGGGTCACAGGATGAGAGATGAGAGTTTGACAGACACACAAATCTGCAGGACTCCTCTCAGAAAAGCATCATTTCTAACATGTTGTGAGTGCACGCGCCCTTTGTTCTCTGTGATCATCGCCAGCACACAAAATAAACGAGTTATGCTGTCAGCGCGAAGCGGAATAGAAATTTCCAACATACGACATAATAGACAGTTTTAAAATGAGCGAGGGAATGAAAACACAAGATTGGTCTGTTCAAGCTGCCACATCAGGGATGAAGCCATTAAAGCGCTACGCTGACGCTTCGTCCCAGATATGCAGTGATGAAAACACCAGATCAGAACAGAGAAACCTGCATGTTGTAGTAAGTAGCTTTACAGGTACAGCTATAAAGACACACACCGCCTGTAGTGCTGTTTGTGTACATCTCATTATTCTGCACATTTCAATATTCTGCCCTTAAAAACAAAATTATGAAAAGCATTAGGAGTCTCTGTTTTGCATATTGTCTGCATAATGCGTTATTTAATTATTTAATAGTGAAAAGGTTCTTTTAAAAAATGAAAGGTGGCAGGTTCATGAAGTCTTTGTTATTTTATTATTTCCTATCAAACTGAGTCCATTATTCCACATCAGTGTCGACGGCTGCCACATACTGCATTTGTATTCACGGGAACATTGTGTGTTCATTTAGGGTGATCAACGGGACCAGAGAAGCTCTGTGCTCATATTTACTGAACCTGTCACGTTCAGTTTGTTTTCATCAACACGTTGTATTCCACAGCAAAATACACAGCCTACCTGACACTCCAGTTTATCCAACAGCTGCTGCAGCCTGTTGATCTGAGAGCACCAGTTCTCTCCATCTTCCATGGTCACACCTGGAGACAGCATGATACCAAATCATCCGAATGGACAAAACATGTAAGCCGTATATGCAGTAGTCTGAGTTAAGATATTCCTTTATTTTTCCTGCAGCTTGGAAAATTTCAGTGTACAGTAGCAGAGAGAGCGAGAACTCTTTTGTCCCCCCTGCCATCGAACAGAAGAAGAACAGAGGGGCTATACACTGTGCAATAAACTGGACTCTTAATTCATGTGCAATATGACCCCATCACGGGCAATATAACTGGACTGTGAGCAATACTTCATCGTGCAATATATATAGAATGTAAATGAAAATCTGACACTGTTGTTGTGGATGTTGATGTTATATAGCACAGTGTAGTATACTGTTATATACTATATATTATATACTACTATTATTATTATTATACCACATATTATATTATTATTATACTACACTACATTACATTTTGATAACTAACTAGTAGTATATGACTACTATTACTATTATATGTAGTAGAGTGTAGTATATATCACCTTACACTACTATATTATTATATTATACATGTACATGTATGTTATACTCTTGTTACTCTTGGATGTTATACATTGTATATGCTATATCATACTACTATTACATGCTATATTATATTACTATATGCACTCTACCATTACCATTAGCATACCTTAGCATTTTCTGTAGATCTCCTACAAGTGCCTACTTCTGATTCAAATTCCTGTTATCTCTACTGCCTAATTTTTGTGTCTATTTTTATATTTTATATTCTATTTTATACTTTGTATTCTATATTTAAACAGTGCAATATACGAGTAGTGATGGAGAAGCCAATTTCCCAGAGGGAACCTCCCAAAGGGATTAATAAAGTACTCTGTCTGTCTGTCTGTCTGTCAGAGTGGATAGAGTCAATAAATTGAGTATACACTTTGAGACCCGAGTCAGTCATGTCAAAATAGACCATTAGCTGATAAATTGAACAAACTAAAAAAAAACCCACTGAGAGCAATGCATAAGCGGCTTTATGCTCCCTATGAGAATACTTTGTAGAAATATCTTATATGCAGTAAATCGATTCTTACTAAAGTTTAAAGGCCATAACATATGATTCACATTCATTTTCATATTCATTAAACCAATCGCTGACCCTACGGCCTGGGGCGCTGCCATCCTGGAAGAGACCACCTCCATCTGGATAGAAATGTTTCATAGGATAAAGGTGATCACTCAGATCCAGATCCTTCTCCAGTGGATCTCCACAGTGTAAGAGAGCCACCAGATCTCTTCACCGTGGGGGGGTCCAGCATTCAGGCCTGTGCTGTTCTCTCATGCACTGGCCCATGCACTTGTTGAGACTATGGTGATAATATTCCTCTCTATGAAATTGTCAGCAAACTGTTCTCACTGACAGTTTGTTTACATCCTACATTGACATCCTCCGTCCCCTCAGTTCAGTTTTTCCTTACATATCGCAGCAATTGCACGCGTGACGAGCGCTGTCAATCAGAATTTATGACCCCGTCTGCTCATGCCTTTCTCACAGATCTAAATGCAGATGCCACTTTAGTCGCTGTTGCTATTGAAACACCAGTCAGTCTTCATGACTCAAGCTCCCGTCAACAAAGAACCCTCTTTTAAAGTCACTTAGATCTCTTCCTCCTGTCAGCGTCGTTCACAATGAGAATCATCTGGGCCTGCTCAGCATCTGCATTCATTATGTTCCTCCGCTCATTCAGCTTTTCCTTTAACTTGTCACCCATCTGTGTATTACTCTATGATGAAGTGAAAATCATGTTCAGACTCTTTTATGTTCGTAAAAATACATCCCACTCCTGACAGATGATGTCATTTGCTTTAAAGGTTGTTTGAGATTCCTTCTCATCGCAGGCTCAATATCTGATGTTCAGTTCATCAATATCGGTGAAAAGGAAACTAAATGAGGCGTCAACATGAAGTAATTGTCTCTCAAAAAATATCAATATGATCTTTGTAGGTGGAAAAAAAAAGGCCCACAGAAAAATCTTACAGCCTGCTCTAATTATGAACAATACTAGTAATGAGAGTGATGTGAATCATCCATGTGTACATCACTGAACACGAATCCCCCCAAAGGCTGCAAATAAGAAGTGAATGTATTTTTGATATGCTCTGGTGGGAATGTTAAAGTAATAATAATAATAAATTGTTGGAATTTTGATTTATAGTGTGGTGTGTTTTGGCTCAGCAGACAGACTTTGACACAATGCTGCATGGATTTACAGGTCAAAGACGTAATATAGATGCAGGCTGGAAGCACGAATGGGGCCATTGTTTAATGTATAATAGATAATGTTTGTGCATTATGATGAAAATGTGCAATGTAGTTTATTTTGACTTAATCCCACATAAACCATCCTGCTGCCATTAGTTCTCCCTCGATAAGAGTTTGCAGCTAATGCACTATTTACTCCTGTTTTATTATTTTTAAGTGTAAATTCATGGCCTGTTTTTAAAGACGAAGTCTTCATCGGGAGCCCATAGGCTTTGGGCTGAGAACCAACAAACACAGCAGGGAGGCCAGCGAGTACTGAGAGATTCATTAATACATTGTTGGTTCTGGTCTTTTGATGATATTTATTCAAGAATATGGCCGACCTTATCTTTTAAGCGCTAACTGTGATGCAAACATGCTGCGCTCTCAAATCAACTGATAAAGCTGAGTTTTTATTTTAAGAATAACAAAACAGAAACTTCATCCTTTAGCAGTTTTAATATAACACAAACCCCCTCTCACCTGTGGTCAGGATGCCAGAGCAGGGATCTGATGGGGACATGCACAGGTTATTATGGACCCTGCGACCACACCGCCTGCCATTCCTCTGCACTGCTGTCAGCTCCGGAGCCTTCGCCTCTCTCCTGCCGTGACGGCGGTGGAGACCCAGGGAAACAAACATCAGAGAGAAAGACAGCAACTGTCAGAGGGGAGTGGGGTGGGGGGGAAAAAATGAAGCAGAAATTGAAGATGTGGCACACAGAGGAAGTCACACGGGGAATGAAGAAGAGGAAGTGGACTGAGACTAAGGAGGAAAGAGAGAAGAGAGGGAGAAGAGATGCAATGGTGCTTTAATAATTGATTTGAATCAGAGGCTGAGACGAGGTTAATGTCTGATGACTGAGAGAGTTACACAGCAAATGTCCAGAATACACCACAGGCTGGGTGTTAGGAAGGACGGACTTTTCCACACTCAAATATTCACAGACACTCTTACACACACACACACACACACACACACACACACACACACACACACACATAGCTCTGTCATGGATGTCAGTGTCGTTACAAGAGTGTGACACTTGAGACACTCACAACACGTGTGCGTGCTTGTACTTGCTACACAGTGAGGTGTGGAAGAAGTTTTCAAGCAACAGAGTCGGGGACACACTTGAAAAGTGAGGGTAAGACTTAGTTTTGAGAGTTGGGTTAGAATTACATGCCCGATTCCAAAAAAAGCTTGACCTCGTCAGCCTCATTGATTTTTGTAAATATATGCTTATTCTGAATTTGATGGCAGCAACATGTTTCAAACAACAGGAGCAACAAAAGACTGTGAAAGTTGGTGAACAGGTTGATTGGTAACAGGTGATAGGATCATGATTGGGTATGAAAGGGACATCCTGGTTTTACACAGTGTCTCATTTGGAATCAGGGTTGTAGGGTTAGGTTAGGATTTATAGTGTTTGTGATGGTTCAGATTTGAGTAGAGGGCTCGTGAATGTATATTGTCCATGAGGGTCCTCACACATATAGAAGTGCCAGTGTGTGTGTGTCTGTGCATACTTTGATTTCACTTGTGTCTGTGTGTGCCTCTCTCTCTGTCTCTCTCTCTCTCTCTCTCTCTCTGTCTAAATGGCCGTGCACATTTGTTTGTTGTCAGTGTGTGTCTCTCTCTCCCACTCGTTTTGTTGTGTCTTCATGTGTGCATGTTGTTATGTCTGTCTGCATGTGTGTGTGTGCGTGTGTGTGTGTATACAGCCTCACGCTGACAGCGCAGAGGGAGCGCATTGCTAGGAGGTTCTCACGCTGAGAACAGCCTGGAGCCCAAAGGCCACTGCAACAGCCATAAATCCAGTGCAGGGAGGCAGAGGGAGAGAAATCAGCTGTTTGTTGCCAACTCAATATTAGTCTCTAATTCTGCCCCTCCCAACTCTTTCTCTTTCCAAAATCTATATCTATTTGAACAATCTTAAAAGAGTGATTTGTGGCCAAAAAGCTTCTCATCAAGTCCTTCACGCCCCCTCTCTCCTTTTTCTCCATTTATCTCAGAGTTTCTGCGTCGCTCCATCATTCTTTTACTTTTTGTACTCATCTTTGTTTGCTGTCTCTTTCTCCATGACTCACTCGCTCTGTATTTCAATGCCACCCTTGCAATCCTTCCTCCGTCTGCTCCCCCCCCTCCGCCTCCCCCAGTCCCCTCTCAATAATTCACCTTGGCTATAACTGCTCCATTATTTCCAATAATACCAGTGTGTGGCGCCCAGAGGGGAGAGAGAAGAGCTCTGCTGAGCCCCGACACACGCGGCGCAACAGACAACCCCCAGCAGCAAGTTGTGCAACCAAATTGGGCAGCAGTGAGACGAGGAGAGAGTCTCCTCGCTATTTAAAATGTTGAGTCGGTTGAAAGTGTCGTCACATTGACTGAGAAAGATTTCTCATTAAATGTCCTTGATGGATTGTTTCCCTGCATTGAATTTCTTTAACAAGCCCATGCATCAAAGAAGTGCAGGAGCCTTTGCTGAGATCTTTGATAGCATATAGAGAAAAGCATATTGTGCAGGTTTTTCATCGCAAAATTTAGCAAACAGTCGACACCATTTTTTTTTTTTGCAGAGTGACTCAAACACAGTGGTTCATCAAACTGGTGACAGCAATTTAGACGTGTTTTTTATTTTATGAGCTCCATTTACATTTTATGAAAGCCTCAGGCTCTTTGATAGAAACATTGAATTTTGAAGCAGTGTGCCTATTAGTGAGGCAACTGTTTGAACAACTGTGAGGAAGAATCAAAGCTCTTGGCTGGAAGTCATACCTTTAAAGAGGTAGCACTGATTAGATGAACTTCCTCACTGCTGCCACCGACACTATCTTCACTGACAACATATATTATCTTTAGTGGCACAGAGGTGAAGCAGCATAGGAATGTGTAGAAGAATACAGAGAAGTGTGTAGTACTTTTGCTGATTGTAGTCTTACAAAGATATGAATGAATATGTGTGAAAGACGCAACATAAAGTGAGTCATTCATTTAACTGATGGTTTTCTCAATCCGTCGTCAGGCACCAGCACAAACCCTTCTAATAATCTAATTTAACAACATGACAGTCGCTGAGGTTCCTTGATCCAAGGTTGCAAGAACATGTTACTCAAGCTAGTGTAAAGAATATTATATATGTAGTATGTAATAGTATAGTACAGCATAGTGCAAGAGGAAATCCAGTTTGTGTTGTGGTATTTCCTCTGCCAGGTCCATTTTTTTCAAACGCTATAATAGGAATCACGAAATCATATACAAGCAACAAAATATGAAGTTTCATCATGTGGCTTACTTGCTCAAACCCGCAGGCCACATGTGATTAAAGATTATTAACACAGAAAGTAATTAGCAGAAGAAGAAGAACGAAAAAAGTCAAATTACAGATATGCAGTTTAGACTTCATGCCAAGAGATGACATTTTGCTTGTTTTGAAATGCACGAAGGAACAGGAAGTGTTTTTTGATTGTTTTCAACACATGAAGTATTTCTGGTTTGCTCAATCCACCCCTGTGGGTAAAGTGAAGTTTTGAGCTTATGATTAGAAAAAGAAATGATCTTCGATTTACCATTACTGTTGAGGTGTGTTTAAGCTGAAGCATCTAAAACACATGGTTATAGTGATACCATGTTCATGGTTCAGGTTATAGAATGGTCAAAGCATTTGTTGTCATAAGCGCAGTTTCATAACAAGTTTCCCTGTAAAATAAAATACCTTCCTTTGCCTTCCTCTATGAACACCATGTGGAGTATAAAAAAATATAGAAGAAGATCAAAATTAACAAGATATATACAGGATATTTAAAATAACAACATGGGTGTACAATATGAAAAGTATCAGTATAGCATGAATGTGCAAAATACCAGTTAGTATAATACAATGTACAGTATTATACAATACAGGTACAGACTGAGATGATGAATATAGATAATAATATTAATACTTCATAGAACCTCTGTTTGCATCCAGCGCCAAAGCAGAAGGCAGATGAACATGGTTATTACAGTCGACTGTTTTTGGTTTTGTTTTGTTTTTGTTGCACTACAAGAACATCATACTACTTCCTGCTTTGGTGCTGGATGTAAACACATGTTCTATTTTGTCTATTCTGCCAGCCAATCAAAATCTGTTCAGCCAGCACGCTCCTGCCTGAGCATTGTCCAAGTGTGCAACTCTTAGACAATACATTAGCACACTGATGCGTTAAATACAGCTCAATGAATATTGCCCTAATAGCATAGTATAGATAGTGGTTTGCAGTTTGCAGACGGTGTCATTTGGCAGTACTCACGGTGCAGGGCTGCTCTGCTCTTCCACGGCCTCCATGGCACACTGCAGTGACCTCTGTAGAGACAGCAGCTGACTGGTCGTCTCTCTCAGCATGAACCTGGTGACGAACTGTCCCAGCACACTGGAGCCCTGGTACTCCTGAGAGACAGACAGGGACGAACATGCAAAGATAGACGATCTGCTCACTTCTCCAAAAAACAACTACAGCCGTATGTGTGACAGCCGCAATTAAAACGGGCTAATTAATTCTCCAACACATGCATTATTCAGAATCCAAATTCCAAGGTGGAAGAACTTTAATAGGAGACATAATTGCCGCTCGAGTCCCCAAACACAAACGTGATTACGCATCCTCGAAGGGTTTTTCGTCACATGCTAATAAAGTAACTGCAGCAGCTCTTTGTCAAAACTTAAAATGACAAGTAGCCTCTCCTGAAAATGCATCTCGGGATTATCAGTCCGGAGCACTCTGTGACAGACCGCAGCTGCTAACTAGCGATTGCACAATCCTCTATGGATTCCCCCCCCGACTCTGACAGCTTTAAGGAAGAGCCAGAACAGAGGAGCAAGGTGATCTAATTAAGACAGGATGCATAATTATTCAGCACACATCTCCTCTCCTCCTCTCGGTTAACAAGCAGTGCTGTTTTCTTTCCTGTTACCATTCAGATCCTTGAGCTTGTTGCCTCATAAAGTGAGGGAGCGATTTTAAAATATTTTGTCAACTGCTCTTAAATTATGTATTGACCGGGGAGCAAAATGTTGTGCTGTGCAAAGCGGTGGCACATTAATCTTCAGGGTGTTTATTAAACACACTGGGACGTTCAGAATATCAAGTGAAAAGTTTTTTCTATTATTCAAAATTCATAGATTCTCAACATGCAGAGGCGACGAGCTACATGAGCAAAAATCAGAGAGACGTTTTTATAGACTATCTCACAATCTGGACCAACATTCTTTATCCCACCAAATGCAGACTAATGCAATGTTAAATGGACAGTTATATAATCTTTACTGTGCAGAAACGAGGGTTGTATCAGTCGCCTCAGAGTGAATGAGCATATTTCAAACAATGTTGGACCGGTCCTTTAAAATCAAATCAAACATAATGGTAAGTAATGGAAATGTGTGTGTCATCAGTTTTGGGAGACTTGGGAGCGCAGCTTTGGCTCCATCTGTGCCTGCCAGTGTTTCCTCTCAGCCTTAAACTCAGCATTTCTCTACCCCGACTGTGTGTGTGTGTGTGTGTGTGTGTGTGTGTGTGTGTTTGAACGCCTCCTTGTCTTCACTCAGCATTTTTTTGTACAACAGAAGCTTGAATTAAGGTGAATTTGAAAAAAAAAACATACCTCTTTAGTTTTATCCATCGCCTTTAAAATGGCAATATTCAGGCTCTCCAGAGCTGAAAGTACGTTGATATACTCCCCCAGGTGCTGAGAAAAATAATCTAATAGGAAACAGAAAAGAAGCTGTCAGTGTCATTGCAATGTCAGAGCAATTAAAGTGTCTCTTGTGTCATGTCAGATTCTCTTTAAAGGAACATAACAAGGGCTGAAAGGAAATGTTAGAAATTGATAAAAAAAAAAAAAAAACAATATGTACTTTTATGTAACGATGTAGTTTAACTCGACTTTGAACTGTCAGTAACAGTCAATGTTCACCATGTTTCATTTAAGCGCATAGTGTTATCATAGTAACTCATTCACATCTGTGTTGGTGACAAGAGCCCAAAAGTTAAATATGATACCAGACACAGCGACATGATAAAGAATCTACCACACAATATACTAACCTATGGAGCTTACATAGTTGAGAAAAACCATCTGTAATATCAGATCAGTAAATCAGGAATAGACTTCAGTTTTAATTAGATCTTTGTTCTTAATTAAAAAAAAACAAAGAGTGGCCTCGATATGACACACAGATCCAAGATTAATAGACCAGCAGCACCTTTCACTCCCCTCTCACTTAGATTCAATTAAGTTATCCACCTGTGTTTTCTGAAACTCAAAAACACTCTGTCCGCACGAAGACGACGTGAACTAAATCTGAGACGGAAAAAAAACCATTCAACTTCTCTTGACGGAAAAGATGCCATTCCCATTCAATAAATTATGCAGGAGTTTTATTCTGGGTACCACTGGTATTTACAGGTCTCTGCCCTATTTCTTCACTGTATTCAGGCCATCTGACGCACACATGCATTTTTAAGACGATAGAAAATGGGTCAATAGATCTGTGTCAGGTTTTTCTTTGATATGTGCAGATTGAAAACAGTGTTGCTGCTGCGATGTTAGCAATGATATTCCACTTAAAAAATCTAAGAAAATTTAAAGGAATAGTGACATTTTGGAAAATCCCCTTATGAACTTTCCTGTGGAGAGTTGAGAAAAGTGCTACCATGCAGATCTGTACAGTAAACGTGAACCTCTGAGGGTGCAGAAGTGCTCATCCGGTGGTTGAATACCTTTAGAAACTTCCTATCTAGACACCTTTGCAATGTTGCATTAAGGTGGCTGTGTCCAACAAATCCTACAAATTTCAGAAACCCACAACATTCACACCTGTTTCATGCAGCGATTGGCCGGCTGGGCGGAGATGAGAAAGGAACCAGGGTTTGAACTTCTCGCTCTCCAGCTCTCTTTTTTTCATTTGCACAACTATTTCTGTCGCTTTCATGCGTACAAGCGAATGCAACACCATGGAGGGTTTCCAGGAGAGGCTGCACTGAGACGGCTGGCTTCCACCATTCGGGTCAGCTCTAATCACGTTTGCCCGACATGGCTGGACAACGAACTAGTTCTTTTTTAGCATAATTATACAAATAGTGAAGTTTCCATCTGCCTCCAGTCTCTAATCTAAGTTAAGCAAATCTTCTCCTGGCTGTGTTTCATGTTTAACAGAAGTGGTGTCACTCTTCTCTTCTGCAAGAAAGTGAACTGTTATTTCCAATTTTTTTGCTTTTTAAATGTTGCTCTCAATCACTCAGAAAGATGGATGCGCGAATAAGACAGCAATCACTGATGTTGGCAAATTTTAACGACAGCGTTTTTTTGCAGAAATTCATGTAAAATGACATCATGACACATCAGTTTCCAACCAACCTGAGAGCTTGTCAGTGTCCAGGTTGCTGCAGGACAGAAAAGACGAAGAGATTAAAAGGGGAACGTATTGTGAAAGTTAATTAGGGACATTCAAAGTCATGCTGCTCTTTACTTCTTCTGGATAAATAGACACAGAAAAGACACCAGAGTTAAACCATACATCAGTAAAAGTTTTTGTTCCGCTTAGAAAATAAGTGTTGCGCACTTTGCTGTTCTATACAAAGACTATAATGAGAAATGTAGTTAATACAGCTGTGACACTTTCTTTTTAACTTACTCCACTGTTATAAAAGCATTAAAAAAAAATCAATGCTTCTTTGTTTACCAGTCACTCCAGAGATGATTACATCGGAGGCTAAACTGTTCACAGTTTGATAAAAGCAGCTCCATTTATACACAGAGTTGCTTTAATGGCATTTCACAGGTCATTTTCGCTGTTAGACGCAGACCAGAAGCGAAGCTGCTTAATGGGTTGTGTACAGATCAAAACAATGCATTTTTCCTTTTATTCCAGCTGCTGTTGTAAATTCATATTTTGATAGTGACAATAAGTACATCTCTGTTGCAGGCTGCCATTACAACGTCCGAAAAGCTGTTTTTTTTCGTGTATTCACCATCAAATCCTGCTCAAACAGTTTTGTCAGGAAGTGGTATTATATAACTAACAGTATTCAAAACATCTTTTAATTAGAGCGTCAGAGCTGGAGAGGTCTGACGCTGGTGTGTAACATCAGTGACAGTCCCAGTGTAACATCGCCTCCAAAAAGCAATTCATCACACGGCGATGGAACGTGACAAAAACACACACACAGAGCTCTAATGGCTTAGGTGCAAAAAGAGAAATCTGCCTCACAAAGTCAATTCAAAAACTTCAATGCATCTCGGTCTGCATGTGTGTGTGTGCGTGCGTGGGTTTGTTTATGTTCATGAATGCCATCTTGTGAGAATAACACAGAGACATTACAGTCACAGCGAATTCATTATTTCACCCGACGCATACAGCAGAGGTTAGAAAGTCCCTCTCAGCCTTCCAGTGTTGGTGCAATAGAGAGTGTGTGCAGGGGGGAAGAGGTTGCAAAGTGTCTTGACGAATACTAACCCTCAATCTGCCAAAGACAATAAAGACAAGTGGCTTTGAAAAAAAGATGAAACCTATTACCGTTACACAAACGGCGGCAGGGGAGACTTGGTCTTTCCTCTGTGGCTGCACTGAGTTAAACATGCTCTGCAGACCAGTGATTTCAGCAGCTGCCCTCAGGCCCATTTCTTTGATTGCATTTTCGGGGGAGTAGGTTCTGAAGTATTTTACGTCCAAAGGAAGGGGGTAAACATTAATTCTGCCTGCTTGAGTTTGGCTGCAGGGCTCATTTTTACTGAAGTCCTCCCTCCAGCTGCGAGGCATTTAGCCTGTAACTGATGACTTGAAAGGAACGAATTAACCGTGCCTTTAAGCTCCAAACACTTTCTGTTCCTTCTCTTTTCTGCTTTTTTTTTTTCAACTGTAAAAAGCAACATTTTCAAGCAATTTCATATGGCACTTGAAGAAAAAAATTTTTTTATTTTGCATGGATTAAAATCAGAGCCCATTTCAAATAATAAAAAACCTCACTTATTTTGTCGGCCATCTATGGAGTAGAAAAGCTCCTGTAGCTCCTCAGTAGTCAGGATCCCGTCCGCAAAGTAAGCATTGAACTCTTCAAAAGACAGCTTCCCATCATCTGAAACATAGAGGACGTATACATTATTACAAAAATAACAATTGCATTATACATTACACAGTGTCATGAGGAGCATTTTTGGGGACTTGTGCATATAAATAGTGTATATTTGCATTAATATGATCCATAATTTAAGCATATTTTATTAAGCCTAATCTGAAAATGACTAAAATATCCAGCCATATTTGATGTTATATGCTTCAACTATTAATACTCTTCAGACTTCATTTTCTGTAATGTGAACCTGGTGTATCATTAGTTCCTTTAGTTCTCACATTCTTTGCCTTCGTCTACATCTTGTTCTTCCATTCTATCCTTGATCTGGAGTCCACATTGTATATTATGGTTATTTTCATTTTCAGTAAATCTCTTACAAAATCTGTTGTTCTTCAAGTTGCTTCTTTTATCCAACCAACAACTCAAACCTGAATACAATGATATAAAGATACAAAAGCTGTAAATTCTCACATTTGACAAACTGGATCTAGAGGATGTTTGACATTTTTCTCTTGGTTTAAAGAATAAATCTTCAATCAAAATTGTTCATGTTGAATTTTCTGGCCAGTCAGCTTCTTCAGTTGGTGGCATGCACTCAAACACAAAAGTCATATATGATCTCAATCATACATATACTGCGTTGGCCAAGTCATAATCACTTTAAAAAACTGCAGAAACATTCCCCAAACTCTAACTTTAAAATGCAATGTTGTCTGCGGATTGTAAGTTTCTGCTTCTCCCCAGACTAGTTAACTGCGAGCACAGCCTGTTGTGACAGACAATGCAGAGAAAAATCAATAACAGCAGATGAATATCTCGGTTGTCATCTGTGAAGAAGTGCTCCTCCGCGAGCCTACTATCAATCTGTCTACTGGCACAGATTACAGTTCAGTCGGCGGTTAGCCTGCCACAGAGAAACCGCTAGATGTTTTAATCCTCCTAAAAGAGTCCAGACCAACGGATAGACTTCTGTCTGTGGAGGACATTTCTGAGCCACGACAGACCCTCGGGCAAAAGTACATTGTCAGTCAATGTGAAGGAAAGACAAATGAGTGTGAAGTGTTTGTTGAATCAGGCAAACAGATTTTGTCACAGAGGGTCAAGAAGCTACTGAAACAAATGTCTTCACAGCTCCCATAAAACAACACTCGTTTTTTTCATTCGAGTTTTAAAGCTTCTGATGGGCTGCGTAACTCCATTGAGTAATCTGCCCACATGATGACCCTGTCCACAGAGAGACGAGGTAAAAATGAGGGTAGTTTATTACGCTGTAGAGTTCCACTTGGCTGACTCAGCAAAGCTTCAAAACTCAAGGGCAAGCTCGAGGACCATCTGTTCAGCCGGAGCCTCTTTGACACCATCACCTCTGACCAGAATACGTAATGTGTCGACCCAGACAAAGCTTTGACCTCGACACTCTGGCCTACTTTCTCCTTTTTTTAAAAATCGTTTTTTTTCCTCCTCCACTTTAACCAAACTTGTAACAGAACTTTAAACATCTTGCTGTGATTTAAACTTGTTTCTTCCGTCAGAGACGCAGTTAAATATTAAAAGAAGCGAAAGGATGCAAACTGTGTTACAGCTGTATGGCAGTTTGTCGGCATCTTGCACCACACACACACACACATTTTTGAAATCCAGCATTGCTCGCAGGCATGCAGACTCTTTTTGTATAAAATCCTCTGGATCAACACAGTCATGCAGTATTCAGTGCTTAGAGAGCAGAGGAGCGTTTTGTATTGTAGAGACACCCAGGGTTGTGCATGTTGGAGCGAGGACTGCACTGTAAAAACATTATGTTAATCCTCATGGTGAAGGCCATGCTGATGGTGTGGCTCCATATTTTTCAGAGTCCAAGCGTAAAGCTGATGTGTGCCTCAATACACCTTTGTAGTCTGTGCTCTTTTCAGAAACTGTTTACTGGAAAAAAAAATCTTTCTAATAAGCATGACAAGCACGAATAGCTTGGCCAGAGACTTGTGTGCTGTCCAGGATTCATAGCTGCGACTGAACTAACAAGCACAGCCACATTTCAAGCAAGAAGACAAGAGCTGACTTCATTTATTACTGGTCCGAATTCTGCATATTGCAATAAAACTATGGAGCTGCTTATATTTAAATCAAATGCAGCAAAATATTCTGTGTAAATATCTCTCTCTTGTATAAATGGCTTTAACACTGATTAGTGCTAACATAGATTTTCTACATGTATTGTTGGGGAAGTTATATTCATGCAGTAATATCACACTTTTTTTTTTTTTTTTTTTTTGGTGCTTTAACACTTTATGCTTATGCAGATTTACCAAGTGAACAAAGTATACCATCTGTGGTTAGTTTGTGGATCAAAGACTAAAGATGTGTTTGTCCTCCTCTCACAGTGTTGTCTTTGGAAGGCTTCCTATATTTATAGTGCCAGACAGGCAGCAGTTCTGCTCAGAAGTGACACTCTCGATAATCTGTTTGATGGACTAATGATGGCTGCTGGAAGTCTCTTCTATTCACTTTGACAGTTCTGGGTTAAATGTCTTCTTTATGAAAGAGGGTGACCGCAACAAATACACAAGCCTCGGCCTCTGAGTGCTTTTTATTACTATCTATTGGTTTTATCATGAAGAGATGAGCTTTGAGTTGCTTGTAAGTTGTTCTGTTCTTGTTACTCTGTACATTTGCATTTTTACATTTTTGTGCTCTTTGACGTTTTGAGTGAAAATGTCTAACTCTAACTCCTTTTGAATTTCAAACTGACTTTCAAATGAAAGAGCCATAACTGATTAAAACAACCTGTCATGCAAAAAGACAAAAGTTAAAGCAGGAGGGTCGGCTTGGGTTGAACTGAGGGCTTGTAGAGCAGTTCTGAGTCAAAGACCTAAAAATGCAGATTGGTATGTTTAGATTAAAGCCACAGATATTTGATTCCTATCAGATTAGTAAATTTGCCTAAAAGCCCGTTTAGAAAGAACAGACTAGATGTGATCTGTATTAGTACTGTACTACACACAATGGTGCACTGACTACAATATAAAGAGGTCTCGTGATCATTATATTTGGTAAAAAAAAAAAAAAAAAAAAAAAAAGTTGAAATAATTTGTGTCATATGCATTAAAACAGCAATCCTGCTTTTAATCTCACCCAGGTCTTTGAGGGATGATGGGGACAGATGGCATCAAAAAATGGCATTAAAAGGATGAGAAAGAGAAGAAGATCCACTGTCAGGTGGGGAGATTATGTTTTATTTTAGGATTCATACCTGTTGGCCTCTAAATTCTGATTCCTCCTTTATTTAATCACATGCAGCTCTTTTAATGACTAATGGAGGAATGTGAGGTAGACTTGAGTCCAGCATTCTTCTGCAGCAGCTTCTATCATTTATGATGTGTCGAACAGCTGTAATATTTATCACTGGGCTTGTATTGTTCCTGCTGCTCTGCACTGGTTTGTTGTCTTAGGGCAGAGTTTCTCCAGTTTGAGGTCAGGACAACATGTGAGGTCAGTCGACAAACAGAAAGGGTTCGGGGAATTGCCAAGAACTGAAAATGTTGGAAACTGGTTGTTTTCTACAACAGCTCGTAAACCTGCTTTCTCCCTTTGAGCTCAGATGTTAACTGATATACAGCTGTAGTTGAACCTTGTCTGTTTTGATGCATTGACTTTTATCACTTCATGTCCTGTGTGAAGCACAACCATGATTAAATCAGTATGTATCTCACATGCTGAAATGTTTAAATGCATTAAGTCGACTAACCACTGATCAGTGTTGTTATATTAAAAAAACGTGTGCATTCAAATGTCAGACCTTCACTATATCATCCTGTCAAAGCAGCTGCAGTGTTACTAAACAGATTCCCAACCTAAACGCCAGCTGATGCCTTTAAATGAATAAATCATTCATGCACGGTGCCATGACATATTAGGGACACACACAAGGGTTCTCTAAGTAGATCACAGTCTCCAAAAACACTCATAACATACACATTACGTACATTATGCACGCAACTTATGAAGCATTGCTCCTGTCATGTTTCCAGATAATGTGAAGCTATTCCTGGAACAGCTTCAGAGTATGAAACAAATAACTTAATCACAGTCTGCAAATGAATCATAGTGAATCAGTAAATGACCTGGTTTTAAAAAGCTCTTTGAACAAACAACACACATCTGTATTTCTTACATGTTTTGTTTGTATTTCTTCATGTAATCTGAAAAAGCCTTGAGAGAAAATTGCTGCAAGGCAACAAGAAACAATGTGCATTTTTTAATATTTTGCATGCCGACTAATTTCTGTGGCCAAGGAAGAAAGAAAAGCAAAACAAAAAATTGAAACATCGAACCATGGCAAAGAAAAATAAAAGCATGAAACAAGTGCAAGGATCATGACTATATAACAGTATAATTGCTATACGATTTATCACAGAGGATCTGCCTGCACAGCTGTTTCATTTGTATGTTGGATGCAGATGTGGCAAAGAATATCCTCAACACATCTAACTGGATATCCTGCTTTAAACAAGATCAAAATCTAAACAGCTAAAGTCTTCATGTAGCACAACGCCCCACAGGAAACTCCATTATTACAGCGAAACAAAGACGCCATAAATCATAACATGGGTTGAGTCAAAAGCAATATGCATAAAGTGCTCTTTAACACCGAGCCAGAAAATACACTTAGGACTTTCAAGGTGGGGAAACAAAGTGGGAGGCTGGTGAAGTGAGCTGCTTCTTCAACGCAGCAGGTCGCAGGCGCGCGCGGCCTTTTCACCTTTCCAGTTCAAATCGGAAGAGTCAGAACAGTCTAAACAAAGTGCTCAGAGGATCGGAGTAAACAAGAACCAAATGAGCGAGTGAGAGAGTCCTGTAAAGTAGGACACAAAGTAGGCCGCACTCTTATCTCTCCAAAGGTTAGTCCCATTGCAGCCTCTCCGAAGTGGTTTATAAATTCCCCCGAATGCATCACAGCTTCAAAAGCAACCAGCATTGCTAAGAGAGAGCTCGGTCTTGTTTCCTTATGGTAAACTCCTATGTGCTCACACCGTTTCAGATTCGGGTATTCTTAGCATCAATGCTCTACTTAGGATATGTTCCACAACCATCTGTGAGGAAATCTGTGATATAAGCTGCCTTTTAGCTTCCATATCCTGATTCAAGCCCATATGCTGCTTTTAGATCGCACGTCCTCCCCGCGTCTTCATTCTCCACCTCACTAATAGCCTGAAGCTCACTGGTCTTCTCCTCCTCCACGCTGCTGCAGACGTCAGGCGAGACGCGAGCTTCGTTAAAAGCTGTCACAAAATGTGGATATATCTGGTTAAAGAAGCATTTTACAGCTGGATTGGAAATTTAGTTTTGTTTGGATTTTTATAAGAAGGAGGGCAGTTCTTTAACCTACACTTTAACAAGATTGCTCATCTGTGTCCATTTTGCCAATTAGGTAGTGATACAGTAGGGGTTATGTAAGATGGCTAATTATCCTCAGGATTTCATGCACATGGGTAAGAGTCAGTCATTAAATGCTTGGAGCATGAAAACTTCAGGGGAAATACAGGAACAGTCAGCTCTTATTATTGACCAAACTATTCCAACTCAAAGTCCACACAGTTTTATTTATATAGCCCCAAATCACAATGTGCTCAAAAGGGATTTATAATCTGTACAGCACATAACTCTCTTTATCCTTCGACCTTCAGTAGCTCGAAGGTCATGTGTTACAACCCTGAAAATTATTATGAAAAAGGTTGGATGCAGTGCAAAAGTAAAACAGAATGCCATGATCCTTTCTGACATATACTCAACTGAAAACAGTACAAAGATGATATATTCAATGTCTGACCTCATCAGCTCCAGTGATTTTTGTAAATATCTATTCATTCTGAATTTGATGGCAGCAACATGTTTCCAACAAGTTGGGACAGGAGCAACAAAAGACTGTGAAACTTGAGGACTAATTAAAAACACCTGTTTGGATCCTTCCACAGGTAAACAGGTTCATTGGTAACAGGTGAGAGGATCATGATTGGGTCTGAAAGGTTCATCCTGGAAAGACTCAGTCGTTCACAAGCGAGGATGGAGAGAGGTTCAACACTTTGTGAACGCATGATTGTATAAATGAGATTACTACATGGGCTCAAACATGTAGTTTGCAAATGAATTTGGATTTTTTTTTTTTACAATTGAAATTAATGTTGTAGAAGCTTTAGAAAAGCTGGGAAGTGCAACTTTTACCTTAGAGGCATTAAATTGACCCATTGTCATTAGAATATTGTTTAGTGAAGCTTTTCATTCATTTTCATAACAGGTCTGCCTCCATGACAAGTAAACAAATTCTACATGCTGATGAAACCAATGCAACAGGGATGAAACCTCCAGAAAAATACAGTACTTGAACCTTGAGTTGGAACTGTTTTGCTCTCATATTGTTGCAGCCAATAAAAGTCAATAAAGGGATCAGATGAGATGTTTCTAATGCTGTGCAGTACACCCAGTACATTACGTAACATTCGGCTAAAGATATAATTTGAATAGGATACTGGTTTATTATTCAAACGTTCTTGAAAATACCTCATCTTTACTTTGTTGTTACATACGCGGTCTAATCCCAGCGGTGTTTATCATCGAAAGAGCAGTGAACGCAGCACAGTATACAGTATTTTCTTTGTGTGTTTCCTTTTATATTAACACTTCTCCCTCCATCTCACCGGCATCCTTTCTCCACGACTGCTTCACTGATGACAATCATCTCCTCTGAGCTCATTATAATGAAAATCTAACAGTGAATATATTTGGCCAGAAGCCACGGAACAATTCACCACGCGCTACCACTTGTCAAAGCGAAGGTTAAGAGCTGTTGAGAAGTAATTGCTGTGGAGGCATGTTGATTACAGTCCCTGTAAAACGCAGCAACGTCCCATTGATGTCCACTCTTTGTTGATTGGCTTCGGCACCTTATTTTATCAGCTGTTAGACAGAAATAAATATCATGTGCTGCAGGGCACCAGCAGAGGCAAGAAAGACAGATATTACTACAAAAATAATATTTAATATCTCATGTGTGCCAAAGCAATATTCCCTCATAATTATGGGATGTGTCAGGTTTGATTAGATTAGATTTTTCTTCTATGCTGCAATGTTATGGCAAAAGCTGAATCTGATAAACATGGGATTATTTTGCACCGGGATAGTTTCAACAAAGACAAGCATCTGAAACAATCTTCAGCATCTTCAACAAACTCCATTTGTCCATGTCAGTCACACAGAATGGAGACCAAAGGATTTATTTACGAACTCAACTTTCTTAGTCTATGATGAAATACGATGGCACAACCACACATGACTCTCCGTTTTCAGAAATCAACCTCCAGCTGAATGGAACAAGCTCAGTCACATATCCTGGGGCTTGTTCAAATCTATAAAGTCAAGACAATCACTCAAGCAAAATTAAATGAGACGGCTCGAGGAACGGTGGGTACGACAATAAAGCAATTTAATCACAACACAGCTCCCAGATGGAATTTTACATCACACACTGATGGTACAAAGCAGTGTATGAGTATCCAGGGGGTATTGAGACGAATCGTAACTTTGACAAAGGATGATTGATTCCACTGTTAGAATCTGATCCTAATCCTTTGATCAGCAAAGCTCTAAATTGACTTTTACAACTAAAGATGTTTCTTACAATGGTCAACTTTGGAAAGCCAAAAATTGCAGTTCATTGATGCTTAAAGGTCCTTACACACGGGGAACGCCACAAATATACAACGTGAAATTGCGAAATATTCGGAGGCGAATTTTGACATGTCTGACTATACATATTAAGCACGATGCGATTTCGCAACTTTCCGAGGGGGAAAAAAGACGCGTCCCAGGAGGAAGCGAGAGGACAAAAATGGAGTCTACTTCAACCTCAAGTGATGGACGAATGTGATAGCAACGCGATTGAGTTTGAGACAGTGAAAATACAAATAGTATGTTTTATCTAAACATGTTAGCTTACGAGCTAAAGTTACTTATGAAAGTTAAAACAAATACGTTTAACAAACTGTTTAAGCACACGCACCATTGTCCTATGCAAGATCCGACTCTCCAAAAGTTGTCCTTCAGATCCAATTGTCCTTGTAATTTTTATGTTACAACACGTACCATAAACAATCAGCTGGTTGGCCATGTTGGATACACCAGTGAATGTGATGGCTCAACAACATGCAATCTGATTGGTCAGAATGCAAAACTTCGGAAAATTCGACCTTGATGTGAAAAAATAAATGCCGCAATATCGCCGGACGAGAAAACGTCGCTGATGTGAACGCTTGTATTGACAGGATACAATTTCGAAAAAAAAAAAATTGATGTCCAAATTAATCGCACAAAAAAAAAAGCTCCCGGTGTGTAAGGACCTTTGAGGTGCTAAACGTTAGCAGTGGCCACACATGAAGTGTATATGTGTGTACAGCAAGCATGGGTGTACGTGTGTATAGGTTTCTGAGGAACCTAAGTTATTATTTTCATTTGCTAATAAATCCACATCATTGGTGATTCACAGCTAGAAAAAAAAACTTGGCTCAGCCTGAGTTAACGTGACTCACATTCATTCGCAGACAGCAGCAAGTCATCTGAGAGGTGCTTTATTTTTTGTGACACGTTCATCCAGTCGTGGCTATAATCCAGAGTCTCAGCATCATTTTAATTGGGCGGAGAAACTTGTCGGAGCATGAATAGGAAAAGGAGCTTCGCTTGACGAGTCACTCATGCAAATGTCTCCGCCCAGATCGTCTGAGGCGTAATAACAAGAGGAAGAAAGTGGGGGAAACAGCGAGCATGCATTGTGACAAATTATCCATCGCCAAACATGTTTTGTAGAGTTTACTCACCGTTTTTGTCTGCTCGGCGGAAAATCTGAAAAAAAAGAAAAAGGGGAGGAGATGGTTATTACCTCCAGCCAAACATCACTGAAAGGATTCTTACAATATGAAGACACGGATTATTACGAATCAAGAACACAATAGGATGTTTGACGTCTGCTGTCGAACGTTCAATAGCTCTGCTGCGCCAAACTGAAACACAACATGAACAAGGACACTCACAAAGGACCCTCACGCTCTGTACATGTGAGTCATGTCGGGCTGAATGCCGGTTGGTAGCGTGTGTCAGCTCTGAACTGGGTTTAACAATTATCTGTTCTGAAGTAAATAGTAATTTCAGAAAAAAAAGGAAGCAAGGCCAGCGAGTAACTAAGAGACCAAATTATCTTGCAGGTGCGTGAGGAAAACTGCTGCTTTTAAAATCATATTTCTGAAAACAGGCTCAACACATAACGACTGTGAGCAAAATAAGTATTTGCAGTGTGGGTGTGCACATCAGTTGAGATGTATTGTTATTCTATATTTTACTGTCAAATTGTTTGGACGTCGTGATTTAATTGCACTGGGTCACTCATAATGGGAGCTTGTAACTGTTTCACTGAATGCGTGTAGTTTGAGTGGTAACACTTGTTGATTGCTTCAATACTTTCACAACATCCCGTTTTTTACTGCAGACATTTGAACGCGTCACAGAAGGAAAACACAGGTGCGATCAATGACAGTAACGACGGCTGAATCCCAGCTCCACTTCCTTTGCCTCCCTCTCTGATACACTTCTACCAAACAGTGCCATCGCTTGTGTGATTAATTACACCTGTGTTTTTCCTGCTATGCCAAAGTCGAAGCTCCTGCTGTGAGCGAGACCACAGCCATCGGATGGACCGAAATGTTATGAAGCTGATTCACGGCTAGTTGAGCTTGTAGTTATATCAATCTGTTGTTTGTCCTTTGGCAGTTTTTGTTGACATATGTGCACAGACAACACTGGACAGTCATATTAGCTCTGGCTCCTTTCACTCTGTTCCCACTGGGGGTTTGTGGTGCACTGAGATGGCTGATGATTAACAAGGGAGGCTGCAACACTGAAGTCAGTTGTATTTGTTATTATAGCAACTACGATGATGATGTTGGACACTTAATAAACTGCCACTTCAAAAGCTATCACATGATTAAGTTGCAACAATACAAAAAATTTGTTATGAGCTTCACAAAGCTCTTCTCATACTGTTCAATACTTTTCACATAATTTAAGCACAGTGTAAAAAGCACAAAACCCTGAAAAATGAGAAATATGATGAGATGAATGTGGGACTGGTTGATATTTGTGCATAGCAAACAAATGCTTTGAAGAAGCTGTTTCTTGATGAGAAAGCTGGTGCGATCATTATTCTTCTCATTGGTATGACCGGTCTGGAGTTGGCAGGGATTACTGTTGTCATTGTCATGGAGACGTGTGGTGTGTCGGATCGTGAAAAGCTTCATAGAACAGAGGTTTAAAAACTCTCAACCACCAATGACAGCAATGCAGCTTTTAGCTTGGAGGCAGAGGGACATAAACTTGCTCGGCAGAACGGCCTCGGTACGGATGAGTGACCAACACTGGGAAAGCCATTTGTTGGCTGACATGAACAAGACACAAGGAGCTACAATATGGCTCAAGGCTGACCATGTGAGAGGTGTTAGTCAGCTGCAGGCAGCCTTGGACACAAGAGCTGCCTCCTGGTCAACAACTCCAATCTCTAGTCAGAACATCAACGCACAACATGATTCTAAAAGACACAGATGCAAAAATAGATTTGATGTATTGTTCTTAGCTCCAACATGTTCGTTCACTCATCAGCTTCACATCTGAGATCTAACATCGAGACAGGATCTGAGGACCGCAGCCTGAACTGGGCGAGTGATGAGACAGGTTTGAAGTAAGTCCCCAGTGTAACCACAATCAGTCAGCCCCTTATCTGGATTGAAAACAAAGGTTAGTGTCCCCCTCTAAAAAAAACAAAACGCCTATAATCATTCACTGAATTGTTAGGTTGCACGAGTGGTGGATCAAAGATGAAGTACTTTGGAGCAGCTCTTCAAATAGATGTTTACAATTGACACTTTGGGCAGCAATTTTAAAGATCACATTCATTTTCATGTCCCATAAGTGGTTTAGATAATTGGACTAAACGGGGAAAACCTGCTCCATTGTACATCAACTGGAGTCACTGTGACCTCATGTAGCACCAGCGAAGCTTCTGACTAACATGTTAACTATGGTCAAAGCGGTAAATGTAAGAGGTTGAAAAAACAAAAGTCTACTGTTTAATCAGTTCAAATTTGCACTAGGAAAATCAGCATGGTGAAGAGTGTGTTTGCATTCATTTTTAACCTGCTGTGTTTTTATGCTTATAATTCTTTTAATTAATTTAGCACGCACCACCTTTCTTTGTTTACACTGTAATTTGTCAAAGAATCTATTTCCATAATTAGCTCAGTTACACAGGCACAATAATCAACTCCTCAGTGAATAAAGCTCCATCATGGATTTTGCAAAAAACCAATGAAAAATCTCCTCTCTTCTATCGATTCAGTTCCGCTCCCTCAGTTCGCTGCTTCCACTGTTTCCAACGTGCTCGTCAGTGTCGGCCTACAGGTTATTAATGACAGCAGAACCTGCCCCTCGCTTTCATTTTCCATAGGTCAACAAGCTGGAGGTGTGCACTTCTGCCCTCTGCCTATCAGCGTCTCTCTGCCTGTCGGCGTCTCTCTGCAGCTTCACTCCTGACTAATAACGAGAAGCAGGTCGTTGCAAACCACTTCACAACCCGCTCGTTGCTCCATTTTTGATTCATCTGTCGAGACTCAAAGGTGACTGCAACCTGCAAATCCCCCAACCATCATGAGTTATTGCATTAATCTAAAATTCATATTCCACCTGTGGGTGTGACACTTTCTCACTTTAGGCTTGTACTGTACAGTCCATCTTTTTTTTTTTTTTCCTCAGTCAGCAATCTTTTCTTTCCCCTTTGGCACTAAACCATCTAAGCAGCATTTTTATTCCCCCTCCTGTTTTGAGAAGAGGTGCAGCTCTGTTAAACTTGTTTGTTGTCGGGTTGTGTCTATTGGACTCTCCGCTGTCATGAGACGATAATGCATCATTTACAGCGAGCCCAGAAAAGGTCAGACCTGCTTCCCAGAGTGCTGCTGCTCTGATGTCATGGTGGCAGGTGTTAAGACAGTGGGTTTTCTCAGGCTCTGATGACACACTGGTTTGTGCACGGCATTAGATCTCACGTTTGAGAGAGAGAGAGAGGAAGCGGGAACTAATGATCATATTTTATTGAGCGTGTGCCATATTTTCTCCGTGCCATTTTTTCTTGGAGATTCTGATTCACTGAGATTTAGATTTCAAAGCAACATCATCCAACGTTTTTATTTCTTAGATGCCTGCATATATTGTTTTTTTTTCCCCTCTAGCTCAAAAAGCAACAAAGCGAGAGCAGAGGGAGAAAAGATGAACGTCAGGAGAGGGACGACCGACATACACATGAGAGAGAGAGAGAGAGAGAATCAGAGACAGGGTTGGTGATCGAGCAAGCTTCAGATATGCAGAACCACAGGATGCACAAAACAAAGACCTTCAAAAAACAACAAATGTGGATGATAAAACCACCAAAATCAGGCAGAATCATTAACTGTCACTGGCCTTTCAACGGGACATCTTTGGGGGCAGTGCTATGTCTCTTGTTTTGGGAATGTGAGTCAAACAGACCTGTGTATCTCTAACATCACTGGCTCATTACAAGGACTCAATGCAGGCCTACTATTGATGCATTGATCGATCCACAATTCCAAGACTATCTGTTGCATGTACAATTGGACAGCATGTTTAATTAACTCTATGCATGTAGGACTTTATAAATAAACTAGTCTGATTATTACCAAGACAGTACTTTTTACATAAATTCATATCCTCATCTACTTAGTAATTCTGCTGTGTCTCCTGTAGACTATTGAAAATCAATGCGTACCACTGCAATAATAAAGTTCATCCGCCGGCATTATCTCGGAAAATCAATCACCATTGATCTGCTTTACAACTTTTACTCTGCACACAGATGCTTATTTTTAAGCTTTCTTCACCGACCACTTGACTTTATTCAACCTCTTCACACTATGCAAACTTGTAGAAATACCAAAGCAGCACGTCTTTTCTTGTATTAAACATATATATAAAAAAAAAAATCTCTCAGGACTTCTAGTGGAGTAATTGGGGGAAAACCAACAGGCAGGAAAAAGATTTCTAATATCTGCACATTTTTTTCTCCTGAACCAAATATGAAAAACCAAGCAATGGCTTTGGCAGTCAAATCCAAGACAGCGTGTCCTCGTGTGGCAAAGGAGTGTTTAGTATTTCCGGATGCCATTATCTCCAACACTGGCTGTTTGAGGCAATTCAAACACAATCATGTTTTTGAGCAAGAGGAGCGTGCCTGTTGGTGCGTTTGTGCTCCATCCACCGGAAAACTCAAGGCTGAAGAGTGAATGTGGAGCCATGCTTAGGGCCAGCGTGCACAGATACAGTGACGACTCTGCGACATCTGAGTAATGTGGCCTTATTTAGACAAGGCTGTGTGCACTGCATTAGAGACAGAGGGGACAGAGAGATGTCAGTTAGTGAGGGCTCGGTGTCGGACACAGCGCCTGCCAACTAAGGCAGGACAAGACAGTCGGTGATGGATAATGACTGTGTTGATGGATAGATTCCAGTGCAGGTTAATCAGGCAGCAGGTGCTATTGGTTTGAGCGCCAGTTGTGTGTGTGTGTGATAGATTGATATAATGAGAGACAAGTCACCGAATCAAAAATGAGTGGCATAAAATAAAACATGACAACATCCAACATTGAGTTCAATCAAGTTTTATCTATTCACTGATTATTTTGTTCAAGGTTGTGTGTGTGTGTGGTATGTGTTGCATAAGGCTATTGACAGACCAGAGCTGTTTGTGTGTGTGTGTGTGTGTGTGTGTGTGTGTGTGTGTGTGTGTGTGTGAGCAACAAAAAGAGAAGAACCCCCAGCAGCCCCTAAACCTGTCCGACTGTGAGAGCTTAATTTATCATGCAGAGGCAGCAGCTGCAGCTCTTCCTACTTTCCTCTGACACACACACACACACACACACACACACACACACACACACACACACACACACAGCCAAATACTGTATCATCTCTGGGTGTGTGATGTGGGTATACAAGCTTAGATAATTAGATTTTTTTTTTGTTTCCACTTTCAAGAAAATTGCCAGAAAGAAACTTACAACTCTTCAAATGTTTTTTCAATCAAAAATATATTTTTTTCACCTGCATTTTTTTTTCAAATGCATTTTAACAGTTAACATGACAAAATAATTTCAGGATCAAAGACAGGGGATTGAGTAATAACAATAGCTGCGATCACGTGGTGTATAAATAGCACTTTGCACGATGGAGTACTCACATCATGAAAGATAGTCAGTCCCTGTCCGGAGGTGTGGAGCTGCTGCTGCTGCTGCTGCTGCTGCTGCTGCTGAGCCCGCAGGTGCTTCTGTTTGGCCGACTGCAGGCACATGGTGATCATCTCCGTACAAGCCAGCATCTTGGACACGAGTCGAGACCTTGGTCGGGAGTCGAGGTTTGAGGTAAAGTAACCGATGGAGCCGTGTGGAGGAGCCGCAGTTCTGCAGGTGTGACAGTGATGATGCTCCGCAACTTTGTGTGGAGCTGCTGAGCAGAGAACTCGGCTCCTCCTGCAGGAGCCGCTGTGATTGGCTCGTTCATCTGCGCCGTGCATCTGGATCCGACCGTCAGCATCATCAGGACCAAACGCTCCCGAGCCTCTGCTGACCTTTTTGTGCAGCAACATGCACGAAACGGATCTTATATTTAAATGTCATGCAAACATCAGAAGGATGAATGTGATGCATTTTTAGAAATCTAGATCTGCCTCTTATTGCTTAACAATGCAATCAGCCAAAAATTCGAATCAAATGTAAAGTTTAATGTTGTAATATTTTGCAAATGATGAATTCAAACTCAAACTTTAAGCTGTAAAAATTCAAGCAGATCAACTTTTGTCAAACGCTGCCCTCTGGTGGATATTTTGAGTCATTGTTTTGACCATTAAAAAAAATACTATAATCCTACTCGGTTACATTTCTGTTGTATTACATGCAGGTTTGTTTTGTTATTATTAAATTAAAATAGTACCTTTGAGCTGAAGATACTACTACTACTATTACTCTTTCTCCTCCTACTACTACTATTACTACTACTGCTAATAACAAATATCGTGTACAACAATTAGATACTTGAGTAAAAATGTTTTTTAAATTTAATTTTAAATCATTATCACAAACTATAAACTCTCCAGGCTTCAAACGAGGGGCGGGGCTAAACTAGTGCGGATGGACCCTTTAAATTTTCTCTTCCTGAACTTGACTCACTTTCACTTTCCTTTCTGCCTGATCGAAACCTGAGCAGAGGAAAACAAGTAGTTTAATCTTCACTGAGTTGATTTTTTTTTTTCTGATAAACTCCATTCTCACTTTTCCGTCGACTGGAGGAAGGGTGCGCTCGGTTGTTGGATGCGGACAGCGCGACCTGAGGAGGTTGGATATAAACTTTGCCTTATATTGATTTTTCTCCGTTGTGTCAGAACTCAGATGTTTTTTTGTGACACAGTTTGTGTTACTTGTCGTTTCAGGTGTAATAATGGCTTCTGAAGTTACACCGACAGTCAATTTGAAAGAGGGTGAGAGCTTCAGCCTGGTTTCGTTTTTTGCTGTGATATGATTTCATGTCACGTGTCTTACTTTTAATACACAAAACACAACCTCCATTTAATTGATTGAGCCTCAGTGCAAATAATGTGTCTTATAAATGTCACTGTCTATAACATTGAATCCTAGTCATAAGTATCATAAGTTGAGCGGAATAGTCATTGTTGTGCTGTGTGTGAGGTCATGGGTCAGATGAGGACGGGACCTCTCTCCTGTCTCTGTGCAGCCGAGGAGCTGGCCCTCTCCCTGAGTGAAGCCCTCAGCAGCGGGGATGGACAGGAAGCAGTCAAACTGTGCCAGAGACTGTGTCAACTCAACGTCCCGGTGTCTGTCAGCGTCCAGAGTCAGGCCTACCCTCAGGACACCATCAGGTGGGGGGCACGACTGTGTGTTGCATGACTTCCTTCAATGTTTCCACGACAGAAAACAAGAGGAGATTTCCCCTCTTTTGAAGAGCTGTGTTTATTCAGCTATGTTTTGAATTGGGATTATGTAATGGGTCAGGATACAAGAATGAAGTGTGGCAGTGAGAAATGTGTGAGAAACATGTATGTCCATGCATGTACTGTATATATCTGTGTGTGGTTACCAGCTAGAAATCTGAAAATAAACAGAGCTAATAAACAGAGACAACACAAGGAAGATGAGGCTGGTTGTATAAGTGCTACGCCCTCAACAGGCCTCTTGAAGCTCCGCCTTGGCACCTCAGGCAAATCTTAGCTCTCGCTGTTTGATCAAGAGGTAGTAGAGATAAGATATAAGATAAGATATTTCTTCATTTGTCCCTTAGTGTCCCTGCCTATGTGTCAGTGGAGGACATTTCCTGGCCGTGTCTTGGTCGTCCTCATCCACGTTTTCATTTATGAGAGGAATGCTGCAGAGCTCTGTGTCTCACTCTGGGCTTGGTTAACGTCTGTGGAGGCACTGCATGCTCAGGTCGCTGCTCCCTTTGGTCAGGCCAGCTCCTTGCTGGGAGCATGTGGTTCAGGTTGTTGGACCCCTCGGTGGGTGGTGATCCGATGACCTGACCATTTGACCTCGTTCTCCCAGTTAGTGGTTGAGAATCAGTTTTGTGGTCTCGCTCTCAGCAAAACCTGCTAACTAGAGGCCCAGCTGCTCCCTGTCCTGTTTTCACTGTTGCCTTTCAAAGGGAGATGAGCAGCAGGTGCACTCAGCTTTTATAGTGTGTGATTATTACCTCCTGATTGGGAGGTGAGTGCAAAGATGTGTCTCAGGTGTCAAGGCGTTAGAGGGCTACTCACACACTCATTGTTACATCCAGTGATTACTGTTCCTTTCTGTTCTGTAGGCTGTGGGTTGGAGTGGAGGACGCTCAGTCAGACACCCACATCCCAGTGACTGTTGTGGTTTCTTCTGACATGACAATTGCACAACTTAAAGAAAAGGTACTAACACTTTGACTGACTTTAACATCCATGATATCTTTCCAACCTGTTCAACCTGATCTGTGATATAAACGATAAACATGGAACTGAGTCAGGATGTGTTCAGTCTGACTTTTCACCTGCTTTGTTATTGTTATCAAACATTTTAATTTAGGTTTTTAATGTAATTCTTTATGGCTTGAAATGTTATTTATACTACAATTCTGTTATGTGTCATTTTTGTAGCTTTATTTGAATAAATATTGTTTTCATCAGTCATGAGTGACAGTATATATTTTTTGATGTCTACACATTTGTTCAAATAAACTGTCAGTGACAGATCTATCTGCCCTTTATTTCATTTTACAGATCAGCCATGACTTTGGGTTTCACCCCTCGCTGCAGCGCTGGGTGATCGGGAAGCGTTTGGCTCAGGACCGGGAGACGCTGTTCAGCCACGGTGTCCGTCAGAACGGGGACAAGGCTTTCCTGTTCATCCTCACCGCCCAGGCCGCTCGTCTCACACGGCAGCAGCACAACCAGGACCTGGAGCAGCAACGCATAGAGGGTCAGAAACACACGCACACACACACACACACACACACACACACACACACACACACACACACACACANTAGGAGAATTTTGATCAGACAAGCTACAAACCAAATAAACTGTCCAATCATACAAAGCAAGCTTGTATTATCTGACACTTAACAAGTTAACTTACTTCATTGAATGATGATCTGTCCTCAGGCATCGTGGAGTCGATGCAGTCGATGAAGCTTCTGCCCAGAGGCCTGGGCGAAGGTGGTGCTGAGAAGACAGCTCCTCCTCCTCCACAGACTCAGCACACTATTCCTCCTCCTCCTCGTCTTCCTAAACCCCCAGCTGCTGCTAAACCCGCCGTGCGTCCTAAACCTCAGGTCAGAATACAAACTCTACATCACATGTTATGTCTGCAGTGTAAGTGTATAATAACAATGTGTGTCCAGGAGATATTCAATTCAATTCAATTTTATTTGTATAGCGCCAAATCGCAACAAAAGTTATCTCAAGGCACTTTACATACAGAGCAGGTCAAGAGACCCAACAACATATAGAGACCCAACAGTTCCCATCATGAGCAAGCATTTGATGCGACAGTGGCGAGGAAAAACTTCCTTTTGACAGGCAGAAACCTCGAACAGAACCAGACTCATATAAAAGCATACTGTATCTGTGTCTGTGTGTAGCTGGGCTGGGCCTGTGCTATGTGCACCTACATAAACAAGCCAACGCGTCCCGGCTGCGAGATGTGCGGAGGGGAACGGCCAGAGGAGTACGAGGTCCCTAACATCTACCAGCCGGACCAGCAGGAGGTTCGTCGACTTCAGCAGGAAAACTTGGCCATGTTGCAGTACGAACAGGTAACAAGTCTGAATTTAACCAAACCCAGGTCCCTGAGGCTGACTGAAACATGTGACGACCAATCAGCAATAAGCCTGTAACACGGTGCAGTTGGCATCTTAGCTGGAATCATCTTTGTGTTTCTAGAATTAAGTTTTATTTTTATTTTTTTAATTTTATTATTAAATTAAGAGTTCCAATTCAATATATTCACTTGGTCATACATGTTTTGAAGTTCATAAAGATCAGTGTTTGGTGATGATGTCAGAAATGTGTAAATACAATTATATGTTTATTATTGAGGTCCTTGTCAAAGGTGATGCTGTGCTGGACGACATACTCACATACATGAAGGGGGGGGCAGAATATTAGAACCACCACAGTCCTCTACAACACCACCAGTGCACAAACATACAATTCAATCAACAGCTTGACAACAGTGTCAGAAAACATTATAGGCAACATGGTAGTGAACTTCATGGCAGAACAGTTGTTTTGGATTAGATTACTGGAGGACCCAAAAAGTGCCCACTGAGTGTAGTAAAATATTAGTTAAAAGTCTGTGGTCCACATCAGTCATCAGCTCTCTCATAAATTTTTGTTTGTTTGTTTGTTTATTGATATCTTCATGTACAGAAGAGGATGTTTGATAACTGAACTAACTCTTACGATAAATGCAGAAGTAATAGATGAAACTTCTACACTACAAAACCAAATAGATTGAAGTATGGGTGGGTAAGTAAACATAAAGTCACCACAGAGGAGAGTCCATAAAAACTGGCAGTGCTCATTAAATCTGATGCCAAGAGCCTTTTGCTTTCAGCAGTCTTCAGCTGTTTCACTCTCAAGAAACAGGATTATGCTGCTTATAGACTTGGCAAATTTATTTACACAAAGCAAATGTTTTATAGTGTAAGCAGGCAAAAGTATAAGAACTTAAACAAGCAGAAGCACACAGAATAAGTTGTAATGATTCATGACAGTTTGTAATGAATCTCTTTGTCACTTTCTGGGTGATGAAGGCTCAGCAGGAAGAACGAGAACGGAACTACCTGCACTTGTTGGCAACGGAAGAACAGAACCTCATCCCCAACGCCACAGAGGCAGACTGTCCCATCTGCTTCTCCCCCCTGCAGCCAGGAGAGGGCGTTGTGCTCCGAGAGTGCCTCCACACTTTCTGCAGGTCTGATGCAGGAAATCGTTTTAAAGCTTCGTCATATGTTGTAAAAGTGATACAATTATAATGTCGTGCTTTTGTACAATGTCCAAACACACACTGTGATCTTGTGTTATGGGGTGTGTTCTTGTTCAGGGAGTGTCTGACGGGGACGATAGTGAACAGTAACGACGCTGAGGTGGCCTGTCCTGAGACGTGTGAGAGCAAGATCCTGGACAGAGAGATCAAAGAGGTGAGAACAAGAAACGTCTAAAGGTTGGTGGGAAATAACAACTACAACAACAAAATAATAATGATGATAATAATAATAATAAGACTGTGACTGTATTTTCATTTCAGTTGTTTCAGTAAGCAATGATTTTTAAAATTGTCTCATTAGCTCCTTATTATGTTAAATGCCTAATGTAAAATGACATTTCACTCACACATACACTCACTGTGCTGCAACACTTGGTTGGACTGAAAAAACGGAAAGGAAAAACAACAAAAACAGTAGTTTCTTTGGTAACACTTTATTTGACGCCTATCTCTATAACGCATTATAAATGTATTCATAATGTGTTGTAATGACATTATAGCACTGTATAACTATAGTTATAAACACTCATAAATGATCATAAAGCTTTATAGCAATAATCATAACACACTGTACTATATATATATATATATATATCATACTTGACCTTATAAGCCATTATAAAATGCTCTATAATGTGTTATGCTCATTGTTATAAAGCCTTATGATGATTTATGAGTGTTTATAATGATAGTTATACACGTTTATAAGCATATCATAAATATATGTATAATGCATTATCTATGTGGGAATTGTCAGTGAGTTGCCAACAGTTATAATGTATTATAATACCTGACCTTATAAGTGATGATAAAATGCTTTATAGTGTGTTATGATTATTGCTATAAAGCATTATGATCATTTATGAGTGTTTATAACTATAGTTATACAGTGCTATAATGTCATTATAACGCATTATAAATACATTTATAATGCGTTATAGAGATAGGCGTCAAATAAAGGGTTAGCGTTTCTTTTTATTCAAACCTGCCTGTGAATAGTAAGAACTTGTAATAATGTAAAATAGTGTGGAACAGAAGTTACATAAGGGAGGTTTTTCTCTGTCATCCATAGAGGAACATGCAACATACAAGCACACATGTGATGCGTATCTTTATAACTTAAGAAAATATGTTCAAGCAAAATAGAATGACTTCACCTCAGAACATGTTGAGCAGCAATGAAGTGAATAACAGATCAGTCAGTGGTGGAGAAGATGTTATATTAGGCTGTATGGCATTTACTCAAATGCCAAATCCATAAAGTTTTTCAAATTTTCATGTTTTCTAAAATTCTCCTGGGGGGTGATAAACATGAAGAATCTCTTACAGGCAGCAGATAAGGAGCTCTTTATTTCCTTTCCATGAAGACTGCGAACTCTTACACTGAACTCTCTCTGTTTCCGCTGCGTGATCCTGGATCAGCTGCTCACGGAGGAGGAACACCAGCGGTTCCTGGAGCTGCGTCTGAGCATCGCGGAAAGCCGCTCAGAGCACAGCTTCCACTGTCAGACCCTCAACTGCCGAGGGTGGTGCATCTACGAGGATGAAGTCAACGAGTTCCACTGTGAACTCTGCGATCAGGCCAACTGCATTCTCTGCAGGGTAGTTCTCTGACATGCACTATGTCATCAGATTTTACCATGTAGTGATAGAGGAAGCGCCAGACTTAAAGGAAGTTGTGTTTGCAGGCCATCCACGACGGCATGAATTGTAAGGACTACCAGGACGACCTACGCATCCGGGCAGAGAACGACCAGGCGGCTCAGCAAACTAAGCAGATGCTCGATGTAGGTCGACCTAAAAGCTTTATCTGACACACATGAACAACACTTCCTGTGCATCACCAGGACGCCACAAACCAGGGCAGGAAATTCTGAAAGGTCTTAAATGTCTCTGCTTTGATTCACTCTCGAAGTCAAACAAAACAGTGGTGAAAATGAAAAGTTAAAAGAAAAGTGTATCTTACGAGAAAAAGTCATCATTTAGAGCTTTAAAATATTTAATCTTGTTTAGTGTCCTGTAAATATTTTATGATAGACTGTGGATAAAAACAGGTTTTTGCTTTGTAGTGTGAACTGACTTCACTTCTTTAACCACAAACTTACTTTGTTTTATGTCATTTTAAAAATGTTCATTTGGTTTTTTCCAATAGGGAAGACTTAGTTAGTTTTCTATTAGTTCTATTTCTATTAGTATACCCAAATATATATATGTACACACATATAATGTCCGATTTAATATATAACCTCAGGCTCTGTTCTTTACTCAGACTGATTCCTTCAGTTTGGTCCATACTGTTTAATGTCCTCTTTAAAGCCACTGACAAACTTCCTGAATCGCATCTTCATTGCCGATAGTGTTATTCAGTGTTGTTGAACAGTTGTATTTTTGTCTGCATTTCTCCCCATTGCTACTTTACATCTTACACGATTTCGCTGTATGTCGGCGTAGACCCTGCTACAGAACGGGGAGGCCATGAAGTGTCCTCGCTGCGACGTCATAGTCCAGAAAAAAGACGGCTGCGATTGGATCTGCTGCTTGATGTGCAAGACAGAGATCTGCTGGGTCACCAAACAAGCTCGCTGGGGCCCGAATGTAAGAACTTACACAGTGTCAGAAAAGTTGTCTTCGTGTGTTTAACCTGTGTATGTGACTATGTCTTTTGGATTTTTTTTAACAGGGGAGGGGCGACACATCTGGGGGCTGCAGATGTCGAGTGAACAATCAGCCTTGCCATCCCAACTGCCAGAATTGCCACTGAGGTAAACACACTAATGAGCATCAGCAGCTGCACATATATGAACTGTCTGAAGGAAGTCAGCTGATGCTCAGGCTGCCGGCAGGATTCTGGCTACATCCATGTGTTCTTTTTGATGTCTTTTACCTAACCTTTAGCCTCAGATACAAATGCAAGACATGCTGTCAGTGTGAGAAAATAAGCTTTACTGGGATCTTCTGCTTAAGGTAATACTTCATCTGACCACTGCTTTTATTTGAATTCAGTTTCAGCTGAACGATTCGAGTTTGGCTTCAACTCGAAACTCCAACACACCAAAAATACAAGCTTTAATCTGTCAAAACAAAAATGCAAAAGAAGCCTAGTATTCAGACACTTTGAATAAAAATGTCACTCAACAGCTAAAACAAAGGAGGAATTCTCTTTGTTTCCTGTAGTAGCTAATTAAAGTAACTAATTAACTACATATAACAATAATACTCATTCATGAATTATTATTTTTACATATCATCATTTAGTCTATAAAACATCAGAACTATAGACAAATGTTTCTTCTTGCCGTTTTTGCTTGATATGTGCATAAGATTATTAATTTAATACAATTATGATAACAATGGATTTTACTCATTGGACTGTGGTGAAGGATGTTTTTTTTGAAAGTGTTCATTATGCAAAACAAGCTGCTCTGACGCACTTAATAACTTTGAAGTATCAGGTTGAAACGTGGCACAGTGGACACATAATGCTGTATTATTGTCAGGTATTCAGGGTTTTTATCTGTACTTCCTAAGTGTTCATTCCTCAGTGACAAATGCATTATGTATACAATAGAATATGTTTGGGTCTGTGAAGTTTGTCTGAGTTTCACTTGCGTGTTTTGGAAAATGACGTGCCTTTAATTCCAATAAACTGGATCTGCGAGCGTAGCATGCCAGCATTATTGTGAGACGATGTAATGTTAACATTAGGTTCAAAGAACAACTGGTTTTGACACATGTGAAGCAGAGATAAGCCTGACAAGATAGAAGCTGAGAAAAGGTTAGTCAGCACAGTGGGTGAGTCTGAGATGTTGAAAAAAGGTCAGTGTCGATGGATTTTAGTCGTAAGCTTTACAGTATATAAGTATTTGTACACTTTATCAGGTAAACATGAACTAGTTTCCACATTTATGTTTAACTGTATCCAAACACACTGAACATTTTTACTCTAGTTTATTAGCATTCTCTTGTACATCTTTACATTAGTGACAGGTTTATTATAACAAAATAAACATAAAAGGCAGATAAATTATTTAGTGCAATGAAAACAAATGAAAACCACTGAGTGCAGATACATGGTGCATTACAATACTGCTGATCAACTACACTCTCAGGCACCTCAGACCATCCTATGACACGTTCCAGGCCATCTTCACTTTGTAGATCCCTCACCAGCTGAATCGGCGGCTCTCGAAAAAGGCAATAAACCAATCAACTAACATACAGAAATGGGATGTCTAAGTATTCAGTATCCTAATGCAGCAACTCAACTGAAGATGACCTAGAACTCAGTCAGTCATTCTGAAGATTTCTGTTAAACAAAATACAGCTTAAAGATAAAGACCTTAGATTGAAGTGCTCTGACCTTAGCTATTTATTTAACAATAAGACTTGGCTATTCTGGTGTCATACTACTAAACCTAAGCAATCCCCTATTACTTTAAAAATGTGTTTGAATGAAAATGACGTTGGAATGAGCTGGACTGTCCCTGAAATGCAAATGCTACACTCAAAGCAGTCCAGCTTACTCAGTGGCAGGCGTTCAAATAAAGCTAAAGTCGTGTTAAAAACAAAAACACTGGATAGCACTATTTTGAAGGCTTTTTCTTCAAGGAGCACCCTTCCAGTTGGAGTTAACAAAGCACCTATCAAAAGTCATTATAAAGTGATTTTGCAAAACTAATGTAGTCAGTGCAAACTGAGGCCAACTCCCCTACGCTGTGCCAACAAAAGGACCACGGTATGAACTTCATCTTACTTGCTATTCATCGCATCTTATATATTTTCTTTAACCAGGCATTGAGTGAGTGTGTTGCTGAACTGCAAGGAGAGACGTGATCATCTACTCCTGAAAAAAGTGACGCAGAAAACTAGTCATTGAGGCCATGAAACACAGACACATTTTTAAGGTTCTGCACATAAACAATTAAGTAAGTAAATGGAAAAAAAGAAACTGGTAAAACAATTTCAATATGGTAGATTTTCTAACTTCATCGACTGTGAAAGCTGTACTCCATTTTGGGACCTGATCCTCAGATTTAAGCTTTGAGATACAAAGTAATTCTCAAGCAACATGGCTACATTTGCTGTGATAACATCAGTAACACTTTCTTTAAAACCTCTTGACAGATAAGTTTAGCTGATCGCAACCATAAGCCAAAATGTAGACATCTAGTCAGGGTTGATCTGTTTTAAAGATAATCAGTCCCAGAAAAGAGCACATTTTCTTCTTGACTAAAAAGGCTGATTCAAACAACTTAAAGGAACAAAATTATCTAAAAACATACTAAAATGTTGACCTTAAAAAGTGCCTGTGTGTCATGACCATAGCTTTATAGTTACTTGCATACCTATAAATTAAAAAAAACTGTAAATTATACAAAGAGAGGATTCTACCAATCCTCTATTTGGTCTCAGTCCAGATATCAAATAGATAACAAATGGGTTGCAACCATACACACACACACAAACACACACACTTTCATACATTCACTCCAGCTCTCTGAATTGGCAGCAGGTTCAAGTGTAGTGAGTCCACCAAGCTTTCAGCATAATCTCTGTGAGCGTAACTCAATGCCAGATTATTCTAATACCAAATATAAATAAACTTTAATGACGACACCATCAGTCGTAGTTCTTAGAAATACAGTCTCTCCATTATAACGGGATGGATTCTTCATTTCAAAACACCAGCAGCTGTTGCTGTTCCACTGGTGTGCGCTCTTCAGGAGTCATGAAAAGGACCCTGCATAGGAGGCTCAGACACTTCCTGGAGGACGACAGAGGAGTGTTAACTGCTTCAGTTGGGAGACTACTGTACACTCCAGACAGTGTTATTGACTGCAGGATTCACGGTTTAATTAATTATTTAAAGGGTTCTTGGAAACAGACCCACCAGCTAGATTCAGTCAGGTCTATGTTGGAGCAGGGGGGAAAATATGAGTAGTTCAAGGAAACAAGTCTAGTTTGGGGGCCCACTCCAAGGCAGTGTTGACCACAGCCAGAGCTGCTGCTCCTAAAGCCACCGTCAGGCCCATGACAGCCAGTCGAACAAACCGGCGTGCGGCTGAAGGTTGGGCCACTACCGAGCTCGCAGCTGAGCTCTCCAGTGCAGCTTGTTTCTGTCTGCGTCGGCGACGGAGAACAGAGTCCGGTCGCTGTTGGGTAGATGCGAGGTCAAAGTCCTTAAAGGTAGAGGCTGCCGTGCTTAGAAGGAAACAAAGGAACAGACAGAAAATAAAAGCGTTAATAAAAAAAATGGTAAGTAAGTGGAACTGTTGAGAAGTAGAAGAAAGTGAAATATGAATATTACTGTATATAACAATCGTCAGACTGCAAATGTATCTGTAAAGGTTAAAGATGAAATACTTTTCATGTGACGCAGCCTCTCTAGCCAGTTCAGAGGGAGGGAACTGGACAAAGAGGTCTCCTGCTCGGCTGATGAGTGTCTCATATGGCAGATCCTGGGGAATCTGAGACAGCAGATGATGAACCATGGCCATATCACATTCACATTCCAGCACCTCCTCTTGTCTGTACAGTACGATCTGCAAGCACCAATAAAGCATACAGGCACATTTGTTATTGCACATTGATAACTGAACAGGCTGTTACCCATGAGAGAATTAGAAACTCACCACAGCAGCAAAATAGATGGGCATCAATGGATGGCAGGCCAGGAAGAAGTCATACAACCGGACAACATGGCGAAAGTCTGACAGGACGTGGCCAAACCAGGTGATTAGCCAACTGAGAGCGAAGACTGTGCCCACCTCAGCCCTACGAATCAATCAATACATGACAGAGATCAACTTCCATCAGCACTCATGCTAATGGTCCACTTCACAGAAATGTATATTACTCAAGATGAGAATTGATTAAAAATGGGAGTCTTGCTATGGGAGCTGGAACTGCAAGACACAGATGGCAACAGTCATGTTAGCCCTCCGAGCCAAGGCTTTCATGACCTTTGTTGTCACAAGATTAGAAACCTGTGGAGATGTAACTCAAGCTGTCATAATAGGATCAATATGCTGTAAGCACATTCTTCTCCTTCACTTTTGACTTGAGAATGCTGAGTTTTAACACTAATCTTAGTTGATATAAGAAGATATTGCCATAGGTATAGCACAAAGGTGGCGGATACCGCAAATTTTTTTTCCTTTCGCACATGGCCTGTTAGCCTATTTTTAAAGCTCCACCTTAATTGTAGCTGCCTTGCAAAGATCACTTTATATTCAGTATGAATTCAGTGTGAGTTTCATATCTTATCAGTAACCTTTAATGAGATGCAGAAAATAATTAGATTTGTCCTCTCATCCATAAGACAGCACAGAGACTTACTGTTGCATGAAGTCATGCACCTCAGGGTTGACCCTATCAATGATGGGCATCAGATAGTTGAGAATGTGTTTTGTGTTGTCCATGGTAGGATCCATGAAGTCCCTGAAAAGGAGGATAAAACAGAGAGATTGTTTGAAGTGCACAACAGGCTATTGTTGGAAGTGAAGGAGGGAGGGAAAGGAATTTTTTGTGACACGTGGTCACATGACAGATAAAGAGAGGGTGAGAAAGTATGTGGTAGAGCAAAGAATCTGCTCCATATATGCCAAGTACCTGAGATGATGTGTGGAGAGCTTTTCCACTAGAGCAGTTGCAAGGCGCTCTTCCAGGACCAATAAGAAGGTGACAACAATGTCATGGTATCCTTGGTAGTAGTGCAGCTGGGGATTACGTTTCAGAACTCGGAGGATGATGTCAATTAGCTCTTCCTGGAGACCCTCCCTCTGCTCATCTGGCATACCTGCATGCCAAAAAATGGAATACAGATGTTTAAACAGGCTTTGAGTGTACAACTACACTAGTGACCCCATAATTATAAAATATCAGAGAAGCAGCAATATCAATTTTTCATAAACAATTCAGTCATAATTTATTTGTGCTGACTTTTGCTAATGTAGAAACAGTGCTTGTTATATCACATTACTGAGCCAAGTAGAAGATAATCTGATTAATTAAAGAGCATGAATGCCCACATTCATTGCTGGTTGAGCTGCCAGAAAGAATTAACATAAAAAAAATGCAATACCATAGTTTCAGGATAAAACCTAATTCTGCTGTGCTCTAAGTAAATATATTAATGTATTTCATGAAAACTAATTAAATCATACAGTATATATTTTCCTATATACTATTGCAAGCTTTTTCCTATACATCATGAGATCAATGATAAATTCTACTGTTTTATTTTGAAGGGAGAACAATTTGACTTCAGTCACACTTTGGCACAGATCAAAATTAACTGAGATCAGACATTTCTCCTCCCACCAGAAAAGCATTTTGGGAGCAGCTCCTTTAAGTACAGTGTTAAATCGATAGATCCTGGTTTGACAATCTGAGTATTAATACAAATGAGATGGACTGGCAGAGACGCCAGTAGTGCAGTGTAGACAACATGGCTGCACCCCTTAAAAGCTCCTCTGGAATTTTGTCTGTGTGCCAACTACAAGTACAAGTAACACTAACAGAAAATAGTGGCAAAACTTTGACACTGCATTCATCTGTAGTAGATGATGTTTTCAAAAATTGAATGGCACTGAGTAAATAATATGGTGATTGCAGTAAACACAGTGAATTGAATGTCTTGATGACACTATATATGTCAATACAGTATATTTAACACATTAACTTCTCAGTCAAGGTCTACATCCAGTGCTCAGGACACACAGCTCGGTTGCATGTCTTTATCTGAGGATCAGTGTTTCTGTAGGAATATACACACAGATTGAAACAGTTCTCTGTGCTGATATGGGTTCTACTCACCAGGTGGGAACCTCCTCAGTGAGCGCTGGACATCCAGCAGCACCTGGTTGTAGTCCTTGTTATTTTCCCGCTCTACCTTTTCTGGACAAGAATTATCACCATCAGCATGAGTGTGGGAGAGTTTGCACCTGCTCAGACTCTGTGTTAATAATTGTCTTATATGGTGTGAATGAAAGTGCCTGTGTATATGTAGCCTACACTGCTGTCTATGCACATGCAGCTGACATGATACCTGGCTCTTGATCCAGGACGTGAAGGGGGACGTTTAGAAGCCGAGGCCAGACCTGACAGCGAATCTCATCAGTCAGCAGTCCTCCCTCACTGATGGCCATCCTCCTCAGAGCTGCCACATCCACTGGACTCACACTAAGGGCCTGTGTGATGTCTGCAATTTTCCTCTTCCGCCTGCTCTCCCAGTCTGAGACATAGACGACACCATGATTAACAAGCTAGTTAGCTTGTGCTTATTTTATCTCACCACGGTTAGCGTTAGCTTTACTTGCAGCTAGCGACGCTTAGCATCATTGATTATGGAGGGAATAATTAGCCAGCTGTAATAACAGATAAAAGCGATAGCATTTTTGGCATTAAACAACTTGGAGACTGTTTTTGCTGGTGACAAGCCCCAAACATGAAGACTGAAGACAGCTAGCTTAGCTAAAGACTTACCGTTACCTTGTTTCCCATTCACAGGCGACGGGGCACTAACACGTCTCGAGTTCTTCATTTTTTTTTCTCCACTTCTTGACGTGTCCTTGTTAGATTACCTTACTTGCCATCCTCCTTTGTTTGGCTAACCTCGATTTAGCCTGTTTTGTGTCTGACAACTGCAAGCTAGCAGTCTAATTAGCAAGGCCCAATAGTTAGCTATTCGGTGATAGCTAGCTAGCTATCAAGCTAACACAACACCGCCCTGTTTCCGAAACTGATATTTCCAACAGCACATCCATCATTATTCTTACTGACAAACCGGTAAACACTCAGGAAACACTCCCTCTATGCTGGCGGCTGTACCGGTGACTACATGTTTACATTGACAGAAGGATCAAGATGATGGGAGGTGACGAGGAGGAGGCGTCTCACTTCCTGGTGTTACAGCAAATGATGTGACCCGAATAATGTCGGACCTCCTTTCAAAAGATCCTAACCGGAAGAAGCCATTCAGGTCACGGAGTCTGAGGGGTCACAGAATTTGATGCATCCCCCTAATCAAAGCAGAATGTAACTAAAGTACATTTACTCATTTATTGCCTTTTTTTTTTAACAATCAATTTAACATATAAAAATAGTATTTTCTCCTAATTAACGGCACTAATTCCAGGAAATATTATACCCCACTTTTTACTTCACTTATTTTTGTTGCAGCAGCAGCTATTTAGTTAAACCTCAATGTATTATGCTTTAATACTGATAATTCCCTTACTGATCAAATAATTTGTATACAGGAACTTTTTTGTAATTAAGTACTTTTTTCCACCGAGGTATTTAGCAAAATGTCTAAAGTGCCAGTTGAAGGTTTTGGAGAAATTCTTATCTTTTATGCTCTTCTTATATATGTATGTATATGTTCTTCTATATGTTGTTGCTTCATGAAGACAGAGAGGGACAGGGCATTCTGCTCCTCCCTTAAGGTCATCAGACACTAATGAGTGAGACCTTTGTGAGGAAGAGCCAGTCTCTGCTTATCTGGCATTGTAAGAGCCTCCTGTGAATTCTGTATCCTTGAACAACAGCTGCACTACAGACTTTACAGACTAACTTTCTCCCATGCTGCAAGAACGCTGCTGCAACGACCTACTCTTGTGATCTTCAGACAGTGCTCCGGAGTATGTTCTTTAATTTTCCTATCAAAGGCATAAAACTCAAGGAAATCTGACAAAGATTTAATGTCACAGTTATGCCAGTCAGACCTCTGTTTTTGTGCTCTGGTTGTGTCCTGCCATGTTATATCTTGCTTCTGTGTCCTAGTTCTCTGTCTTAATTTTCTGTCATGGTTCTGTGTCTTGGTTCCCTGTCTGTGTTCTGTGTCTAAGTTCATGTCTTAATTATTTCAGTCCTGTCAGTCCGGTCATGTTGTAGTCTTGTTGTCATGTCCAAGTTCTGTCAGTCTGTCACTATTCACCTGCCATAGTTTCTCACCTCAGGTCTCTGTACTCTGTACAGGTCTAGGTACTTACTCTGTACCTACCAGCCACTCCGACCTCATATCACCTGCATTCTCAGCTGCAGCTAATCACCTATCAGGGCTCTTTTTGGCCAGTTCATTTCTGTCTGGTTGCCGGATTGTTTCCCTCGTCCTTTTATGTGTGGCAGTCCTCTCAAAATCATTAGGATCTGCTCTTTGTTGGTTGTTTATGTTTGTGGATTTTTTTGATTTTCCTGGACCCACCCCTGCTGTGAGTTTAAGATTTCTGTTGCCTTCATTAAAGGCTTTAACATCCATTCCTGCGTGTGACAGTTGAGTCCATAACCACTCCTCAAAGCAGTTAAATTGCCATAATTTTGCTTAAATTTGACTGCAATCCAAGAAACAGTGCCATGTCTGCAAATCTTCAATCCTCAAATTTTCTGATAATTTCTAGATTTATTTGAAAATTAAAAAAAAAAAAAAAGAATCTCCACAGATGCTGAATAATTAGTTGTGTGTTGTGTACACATGTGTATGACAGGGCATAGTCATATGTGGTGCAGAGTTGTGAGTCATGTGCTTCTTAGTCACAAACAAATTTCATCCTGATAGGTGTGGTGTGTTTTGGTTCTGATGAAACGAAAACGAAACTGACAGAGACTTCATATAGCAGCTGACTGAGCCGAGCAGATGATACCGAGACTGCAACCGAGACAGGATGGATGCTGTGATCATGGGAGCATAACAGACCTGCTTCAGTTGCAAAGCTTGATGTTGGTGGGCATATTCGTGTCAAGTGGATTTCAGTCCAGGTAAATTCTTTCTCTCTCTTTTTTTAAATGTTGCCATCCGGAAAAAGGGTGGGATGTAGCTACAGCTGGACAAATTATAGGATAAATAAATATAAATACCTATAGGACTGAGAATACATACATACTGAGAAATAAAATATGGCATTGTGGCAATATGGCATTATAATAATGACATTACATAATAAAGTAATAAATAGAATGTAACAGTATACGAGGAAGTTGGAATAATCGAAACGTTAGGTCATATCAGATAAAGCTTTAGGGTTTATCCGCAGAGTTCATCGCTCAATTTGTGCTTCCCTTTCCCGTAAACTTACAACCATACTTCACATGACTCCATTTTACCCACTTACCCCTGCTACACCTAACCACTAAAACCTCAACTAACCTGTCTTAAGCTGAAATGCCGACAACAGGAAGCTCAGTTCTAGCAGGTGGGGGACATTATTACATCGAGGAACAGACTTTAACATCGCAACATCCCGTTTATGGTGAAAAGAAACTTACATAGTCCTGCAATTCCTTCCTGCACCCAGCAGAGGGCGCACTCTTTTGTTGTCGTACGCCATTACAATTGCATGCAAAGCACACCCATTACCATTAAAGTGCCAGAGTAGTAAAAAAAAATGCAGTGTGCAGCTTCTACAATGGGTCTTCAAATGATATATCACAGATAATATTTGCCTCCATTTCCTCAGAAGTGAGTTCATCCCTTCTTATCTGACTCTCCTGAGACTTTTGTGGGGACAATTCCTGTTCTGCAAATAATACCAATAACAGTGGAAGTATAAGGAATGAAACATCACCCAGTTCCTTCCTTAATGTTTTTTTTTTTTGGGCTTAGCATTAGTCATGTATCCTTCAAATGTCTTGTTTTCACTTTCACTCTCAATTTTTTGCCACCCAGAATTCATCAATCTTGCCATCCTTTATTTCAACAGTTACCGCATGCAAGAGCATGGACAGACTGACTTTAATAACGGGCAGAAGAGGACTGATTAATGGTAATAATACAGTATGAAAGGCAATCCAGTGCACAAAAGGGGTCAGTTTTCAAACTGTCAGTCTCTGAAAGTTGTGTGTTTTTCTGCAGGTGCTGATACTGGTCAAAATGGAAATGCTGGTGGCGACAGAGGGAGAGGACAAGGAGGTGCACAGGGAGACAGGGTGAGACAGGGCAGAAGACGCGCACAAAGTCAAGGGGGTCGGCAAGCTGAGAGAGAGGAAAGAGAAGGGGGAGGGGGAGGTGGTGAGGGGATGCGTGGGAGAGGCAGAGGAAGGGGAGGAGAACGAGGAAGAGGAGGTGCAAGAGGTGCAGGACGAGGAGGCCGGGAGGGAGCAAGAGGTGAAGAGGTGCGAGGGAGAGGAAGAGGAGGAGGAAGAGGAGGGGGAGCTGGGGACGCTGGGGGGTGGCGCGAAAGAGGTGGAAATGGAGGAGAAGGGGCAGTGCGAGAGAGAGGCTTGATACAAAGAAATGAAACTGAAAGAGAAGGAGCAAGATGGAGGGAGGCAGATATGGGTGTAAGGAGAGGGGGACATAGTGTGGACAGAAGAGGAGGTAGAGGGGGCGAGAGAAGAGCTGGTGTGGGAGACAGACAAGAGAGGAATGACTGGAGATCAGATTCTACAGACAGAGTCAGGGCTCCACAGGGAAACACACTGGGCTATAAAAGACTGGAAGAACTCTCCGGACAAGACCCGTCTGTAGTGGCCATCACTCTGTCTTCTCACCCGGCCTTTAAAGAGGTCCTGAGCGGCACGACAATGAGGAAGGACCTTATTGAACTCCTCTGCCTGGTCCTGAGTAAAGCCTTCAAATCACGCACAGACAGAAGCACCCTGCAGCACCTGGCTGGCATCATAAAAAATTCAGACTTCTTCCGCACCATCCTGCCCTACTATATGGCGGGCACAGAGTCAGAGTCCAACCCCGTCCGCAGGGCACAGTTCCCACAGCACCTGGAAAACATCCTGGCTATTCTGTCAGAGGTAAATGGTGGAAGGAGTGAACGATGGAGTAAATCAGTTACTAAATTCAGCTGAAGGATAAATTAAAGAATACATGAAAATTACAGAGTGTGAGTTTGCCCTGAAATATTTGTCTTTGATGAAGAACACATAACAACATAAGTCCTCATGGGCAGATGAGTGTTTATGTTGAAGTGAGTTCTCTGCAATAAAATAAAAATTAAAAATTACATAATTTTCAAACTGCTGCTTCAAAGGCAGTTGAACTAAAGCTGCAATTAACATTAGAAAAAACCTAAAAGCCTCTGAAAACTTTTTTTTTTTTTTTACTTCATTAAATATTTATGATTTAAAAAAACATTAATCAGGATTTAAGTTTGGGGAAAAACATTGTGGGTATTAAGAGTTCAGTTTTCCGGAGCTCTGTGTAGGTAGGTGTAATCAGATTTTAAATATGTCATCTGAAACCACTAAGAAAAACATACAAATACAGAAGTCATTCATGTTAAATAACCAACAATGTGCCAACAACTAACTATCCTCAAAATATGCTCATTAGGTCCTGAGCATGTTCCCTGCCAGCTCGGTCCAGGCGGTGAGTTTGGGACTGACGCAGCTCCAAGCCTCTGTCAACAGCCTGAAAACATCAGGAGTGGAAATCCAGCCGAGAATGGAGGAGAGCATGCAGAGTCTTCAGGGCCTGATCACACACCTGAAGGAGAAGTCCAGGGAGGGCACCCTGCGCTCAGACAAGGACACGTATTCCCTCCTGCCCACTGGAGGTGAGAAGCCAGACAACGACCTTTTACAGAAAAAAAAAACACTTTGATACTCTGCCCTCAAGCCCACACTGGAAAATTAACCAGAAACTATTGTGGGCAGATTTTAAAATTGTCACACAGCTTTAACATAAGATTTTCCTTTGTCTCATAATAGGGACATTTCCAGTGTACAACAGCAAAGAGGGTAGATAGATAATAAAAATATAAACAAGACAATAAAATATGAACTAATTATCTAGAATAAACAGTTTGACTAGAAAAATAGAACATATTAATTTAAAGAAGGCTAAACATATTCACAAATCAACAGAGAAATATATGAAATATGGGAACAACAGACAGGACATTTAATGAAATATTGCATAGTGAATGAAATATTGCACAGTGAAATATGATGACATAAAAATGAATATTGCACAGTGTAATGACATAAGTAGGTGTGTGGTCTTATTATGTATAGCTAGATTTTGTGAGTAACTCCAAATCCCACTATTTAAAACCCAGGTGAAGAAGAGCAGCAAGATTTCAGGACCATACCCATCTACCCCACTCCTGAGGAGTTGCATGAGGACCGCAAGCCCTTCCTGAGACCCAACCTCACCTCTCAGCGCTACACAAATGCCCACCTCTACCTTGACACGCACTTCCGTCTGCTGAGAGAGGACTTTGTGCGGCCGCTCCGAGAGGGGATCCAGCAACTCCTTTGGAACCAGATGGACATGGGAAGGAACAACAGTCCGCTGAAGAAGAAGCGCTTTGATGACATCAGAATTTATTTTGACACGAAACTGGTGGTGCCCAAATGCACACAGAACGGCCTTGCCTACATCATCCAGTTCGACACTCAGCCACTCAAGGTCAGGCCTCTAGATGGATTTAGATGACACTACTATTTTGCTAATTTAATGCCAAATGGAAATACATATATATTAAAATATATATTAACAGTACTTCCTCCATCTTTCCTACAGTTTGTGCGCTGGCAGAACTCCAAGAGGCTGATCTACGGCTCCCTGGTTTGCCTGTCTTGTGATAATTTTGAGAGCTTCCTGTTTGCCACAGTGTCCGATCGGGACCCCAAAGAACTGCAGAAGGGACAGGTCCAGATCACCTTTACTGAAGAAAGCAAATTGAAGTTGGCCAGAATTCAGGTTGGGTATTGTGATATGTGATGTTATGTGATTTATTAGGCACATTTAACCAAAATAAGTGTTTCTAATATGGAAATGCAGTGGACAGTACAAAAAAAGAACCAATCAGCAGCCTCCAAAATGACCATAAAAGGTGAATCAGCACCTCAACAATAGTGTTTAGCTCCTAACATGGTGGACAGCTGCTGTATTTTTTGTTATTGTATGAAATAAAGAATGAACTGAACTTGTTTTTTTTTCTCACAGAAAGATCAGTTGTTCCTGATGATTGAGACCACAGCCTACTTCGAGGCTTATCGACACGTCCTTGACGGACTACAGGAACTGGAGGAGGACCACCTGCCCTTTCAGAGGTGTGTGTGTGTGTGTGTGTGTGTGTGTGTGTGTGGGAGTTTCAGATTTTACCATCAAGGTCATAGTTTTTATACTATCCCACAGCACTTTCAAAAGTTCACATGTCGATTTTTTCAAAGGGCAGCAGGGGAGAAATTGTACAAAGCCAGTTCAGCAATCACATTTTTAATTGGCGCCAGTTAATCACATCGCCATGGTATTCCCAGGAAGATACCACGCATGGATGAATTCAAAAGTTTGCTTATTGCCTGCACTCCCAGTGACCTTCATAGATAGTGCACAGTAATGTATTATATGAGACACTTTGTTGGCCATCTGTCTCCAAGACCTTTCTCTTGTGACTACCTGAAACAATGTTAAACTGTTTTTCCTTCAGAACTGCACCACGGGACTTCTCCCTTCCATCCATCATTTTTTTCTTGTTTTCCTCAGTGTTAGATGCTAATTTTGGTCGATGTCGTGGTGCAAACAGTGCAGCCTAGTGGACTTTTTTTTCCTTGACAGCCATCTCCAACTTTTCTCAGTGGAGATGTTTTCCTGTATTTATCATAACTAAATACAATCTGCCTCAGAGCTTGCATATGTAAAATAACACATTCTTCTTCTCTCAAATGAAAAGTTGAATTCATAGGCAACAAAATGCACCTTTGCTCATTTCCGTACACTCTGGGATTTTGCAGCTAAAGCCTTAGTTGGTCTGGTTTGACTGGAAGTTAATGTTGGATAATGTTAACTAAAATTAGCCAAATGGAGCTTTTACATGTTTATTGCAGTGGATTTAGTGTGAACCATTAATAAAAAACTTTCTTTGAAGAATGAATAGATTAACAGTGACGCCCTAATGAGAAGCCTCTACTAGGGATGAGCGAGTACACCACTATCTGTATCTGTCTCCGTATCTGTTTAACCATCTACATTATCTGTATCTGTATCTGTATTCGGAGTGGGCGGGGCCTAAACCGGAAGTGAGTGCAGAAATGGGTGAGGCTTAAAACTGTACATTATTTTAAGTCTGAAATTGATATGGATTGATCAGCAGTTGCTAATCTACTGCATTCAAAGCCTATATACAGTATATCTCAATAATATTTATAATATTATTTTCATGAACTGCAGAGAGAAAGTGTCAGATACTGCATGCAGCCACATACAATAAAAATATTAATATAGGCTACTTTGTATGTTCAGCTACAGCTATATGTGTGTATGTGTGTAAGTGGTCTGTGAGACTGTTTATTTTTAATGATCTGTGTTAACTTCATGATTCATGCAAACATCCAGTGATGGCAAACAGGGAAATGTCAGCCTTGTTCACTTCTTCTCAAAAGCACCGCGTTCAGTACGAGCAAAGTTTTTCAATTGACTTCATATCACCAGCCAAACTAAGAGCAAGCAGACGGTTAAAAAAAAAAAAAAAAAAAAATCGGACCGGAGCGGAGGCATTTACCGACGCGACGCGAGCCGTTTTCAGCTATGTCCTGTCAAATGCACCGCGCGTATGTTGGGAGAGACGTGCAGAGACCATACAGTCTATGGCAGAGACGTGTCTGTGTAGGGAGGGGCGGGCGCTGTGTGTGACTGGCCAATCACAGAGCGCGAATACAGTCAGTTCCACAATGAGGATTTTCCTTCGGCACGTGCACAGATATTGACAGATTTTACTCGTATCATAATCGTATTCGTCAAACATGCTTTATCCGTAACGGATACTCGTCTGAAACGAGTATCCGGCTCATCCCTAGCCTCTACATCCACCTTTCACCCAAACAGTAGATGCTAAAAGATCCTTCCCATAATTCTTCCAGGTACATCGTGGAATGCAGCTCAGATGTGGAACCCCCTGCCTATCTGCGAAGAAGACACACTTATGACCTGTCGTCCATTGCTGACCCTGAGTATAAGGACAGTATACTGCCCTTTCACAGCCTGCAGGAGGAGGCCTGGCCGAGAATGGAGGAGCTGGGTCTTGATGAGTCTCAGATGAAAGCCTTCCAGCTGGCCCTCACGAAGGAACTGGCCATCATACAGGGACCTCCTGGCACCGGTGAGACATTGAAAAGCCATTGTCGGAAGGATGACTTCATTAATTTGTCAATGAAAAGTGTGAATTGTGTTTCCCACATTTGTAAAATGACAAATATCAAATAATTGCAAAGTTTCATTATACGTCTGAAATACATTAAAAATCAGACCACTCTGCTTCTTTTCTCAGGAAAAACCTACGTTGGCCTTAAGATTGCTCAGGCTCTGTTGACCAATCAGGATCTTTGGAGGGAGGGAGAGAACACGCCACCGATGCTGGTAGTGTGTTACACTAACCATGCCCTGGATCAGTTCCTTGAGGGTAAGAAGTGATTCTCCATATTATCTATTGGGTGTATATCTATTTCCAATTCAAATGATACGTCTTGGGTGGTGTATTTGTTTATGTGTTGAACAACTTTGCAGACTTCTATAATAAGCTTTCTGTTTGGTTTGTCTCTGCATCTCAGGTATTCACAAGTTTCTGAAAGAGGGCATAGTGAGAGTAGGAGGCCGCAGCAACAGTGAGATCCTGAAGCGTTTCAATCTGAGGGAGCTGACCCACTCGCCCAACTTCAAACGTTCGCTGCCGTCTCACCTGCGTTTTGCATATCACGAGGTGAGCTCATGCTGCCTGACCGACTCGTGTGACTCGTATATCTGAGCTGTTTATTCTATGCTTTATGTCTCTCCTGCAAAGCAAAGTGTTGAGACAATATGAAAGGATATAATAGGTTTGAATAATTCCTAAGAATTCAGCCTATTATATTCCATTAAAAGTCTGAAGTTCATCATATTGATGTTGTGTTTTTTGCACATTTTGTACCTCATCTTTTTGTCAAACATTCACATGCTCATCATTTAACACAGCTCTGCAGTTCCTTGTCTGATATCTCCACCTGATCGCTGTGTTCATGACCTGTTTAACAGATTTACACGCAGCAGTGTAAGGAGGAGAGGAAGATCCAGGAGCAGAGTGTGCGGCTCGAGTGTTCTCTGAAAGGCATCCTGCGTGAATACTTCTTGGAAAGGTTCATTTCATACAGACACTGGGACGCTCTGCACCAACCACCAGTGAGTTATGCTGAATGAAAATAAACATTACATGTATATGTGCAAACTGAGCTGGACAGAATAGAAGAAAGTGAAAATTCACCAGTTTATGTTTATGAAATGATTTATAGATGCAGGATGGCTTTGAGATTCTTGGTCAGAAGAAGTCCAGTCTGATAATGGACTGGCTGGGTTTGGGTTCCACCATCTTCCTGCAGAGGGCGACAGAGCCTGAAAATAGAAATGAAGGTAAGCACCTCAAATTTTAACTGTAGTAGCTTGAACACAAGATTCCCTCCACAGAGGCTTTGACATTTCACACAAACAAATGAAACCAACTTTTTATTTGACATAATCTCAATTAGCAAAAAGGATTTGTTATAAATATAAATATGTGCAGAAACAGAATAACCTAACCATAGTAAAGTAGCACCTGTGATCAGTGCTTGACACCTCAACTCAGAGTGACACATGAATTCCTGTTTTCTAGAATACAACCAGATTAAAAGTTGTTTGTTGTATTTCCCTGCATTGGCTACAGTTGTGGTGGAAATTAATTAGGCATGATGTGCTTTGACTAATATCAATTTAAAATCAATGTTTAAAATCAAACTGAATTCTGTCATCATGTTTTCACTCCCAGTCTACATTGGTTTGTATGAACACAATCGGGTCCAATCCAGCTTAAATGAGCAATTAAGATCTCCAAAAATGGTCCAAAAAAATGTAATAAAAGACTTGCAGGATTTTGTAGCTAAACAATAATCCAACGACCATTTCACTAACCGGGGATTTTATAGACCATGAATCTGACTGATATGGTTTGTCCTGTCACTCACTTCCTGTGCTATCTTTCTGTATTTTAGGGCCTTATAACACTCCATGAAACTCTATGAAAGTTGTAAATTGGAACTACAATTCAGTACATTTATTGTACTGGTGAATGAAATCATTCTCACACTGATTCTTACTGCGACGTGTTAGATGTAGAAGCAGCGGAAGCGATGGAAGAAGAGGACCTCATTGAAATCGAGGAGGAAGCAGATCTGATCCAGGCAGAGCGCATCCTTGAAGACGACATTGGTCCCAGAGGTGACAGAGATGGCAAAAAGATGGGAGATGCGGAGAGAGCTCTCAGAGAAGTAGAAGAACTGATGCTGGCTATGAACCTGGATAAAGCTGAAATCCAGCCTGTGCAGAGTGATCAAGGATGGGAGGTAAAATTAATAGGAGAGTTTTCATGTAGAGTTAAACACAAGATTAAGATTTTTGCAATCCCATTTCAATCAGACAAATTGATTGACAATGCTATCATTTAGACAAATAGTTGACTACATTTTTACACAAAATCTAAAAGCTGGCCAGTAGAAACATATTTACAGTTGCTTTATTGTTCTTACTTACACTTACTATTTCTTACCAAAACACATTATGTGTATCCTTGATGTCTAACAAATGTGTTGCTGCATTTCCTTCCACAAAAACAAGTGAAAAGCTGATTTTTGGAAGAAGCGTTAAATAAATTTTTTTACGTCCTTGATTGCTTTCGAGCAGGCTTCCTACCTGCTTTTGTTGGCACATTATGTAATTTCTTGGCACATTACTGCCACCGACTGTCAATCATTGGAATAGCCCTGAAGCCATTGAAAGGACTGCGTCACAACCTGTAGGCCTGAAAGCTGCCCCTGAAAAGTTTAGCAGCTGTGGTCAACATGAATTCACAGCCAATAAATTAAAAAAACTTAGTCAAAACTTTGTAAACCACTCATGTACTCTACTCTCTTTCTCTGCCATATACATATCTTCACTATGTTCCAAACAGTCATAGTTTCCCCACAACATAGTTAAATACACTGCTTCTGTTTCGTGCTTCACCCTCATTTAAATTACACTCCACCCTTTATTGTTGGTGCTTTGGCAGTCCTTGATCTGAGTTCTCAAGTTCAAGATTGACCCTATGCTGATCTGTACAGATGCAACGGGACCAGAAGAGAAAGATGAAGAACAAAATCAGGAGAGAGCTGGGGAAGAGCTCAGCTATGACTGAGGCAGAGGAAGATGGTGTCTTGGATATTTGGGCCCTTAATCTGGCCGACAGATGGAGACTCTATCGGTAGGTCTGCGTCTCACTTTTCTGTCCTTTGTATTCCTCTTTTCCAGTTCTTCTTTTCTACTATAATTCCCTCCTCCTTCATTTTTCCTCCTACTCCTGTGCTGCCTCTCATCCCCTGAGCAACCTCAGTGTGGGAGAACTACTCTATTCCCCATGTGTATAATTAAGTCAACTAATGTATCCCTGAGGATCTTCTCACCTCAGAGAGCCCAGATGTAACTTCTATTACAGTGAAAACAGGATTGTGAGGACTCATGTTTGCATTGTCTTAATTATTATTTAAACTAACAAATAGAGCCGGTTCCTTCCCAGACAGATATAACACTGTGTGTTTTGCTGTAATTGCTTTACTACACTCACTGTAATATCAAGTACCACAGCATCATATTTCCAAGTATATTTTCAGATGAGGAGCAAATAATGAGGGTCTTAGAGGTCTTCGAGGTTTCTATATAATTGAGTCTGGTGTCACAGTGCTTTACTATCATTATCTAATTTTACTGTGCTTGCAGGTTGTGGGTGGCGCGCTACAGGGTAGAACTTTGCACCAAAGTCCTGGAGTCTGAGCAGGCCTATCAGCACATCGTGGACAGACTGGCCGATGTGAAACGTCACGAGAGCCTCTTTCTCCTCAAGCAAGCCACGGTACAGTATAACCGCAGTACTGAATTGCATGGGTAGTATTTCTTCCTATGGTGGATCCTTGTTTAGTCACAGCGTCAACACAATTATCTTAGTAACTGAAGTAAAGCACCTTCTGATGTTATCAACTTTAGGCAACCTACAGATTGATTCTAGAGGGGGATAATGGACGATGTTGCTTTACTTCCACTTGATACACAAAAACTCGAATTGCTTGATATTTTCACTACAATAGTACCAAACACTAGCCAAAAGCATCTCTGGAGAACTTTCAACAATAAGACTAAGGCGCGGTTGCATGAAAGTTGAGTTACTGCGCTCCACTAAGAAATAGTCCGGGACGTAAACCCCCCCGTAAACCTGCAACCTCTCATTATTTCACTTTTAAACCTAAAGGTGCTGGAGGACAGATTTTGTTACCAGGATAGCTGTTTCCTCCTTTTTCAGACATGAAAGTGTTAATCTTCTCATTGTACTATCAGGAAAGTGACTGAGTATGTTATTAAGCTGTTATTTTAGTGAGGGACTGTTTGTGGAATTGTGCATTAGAAATAATACGTTTTGTGTTCAATTCTAAGAAGCAGGTTTACTGTGTAAGTTGTAACATCATTACATTGGCTGGTGTTAAAATTATTAATACTATACTTGTAAGTATAGAATTAATCATAAAAACTGGTACTGTCCATCAGGTGATCGGCATGACAACAACGGGGGCGGCCAAATACCGCAAAGTCCTGCAGGAGGTGAGTCCCCGTCTGGTGATCGTAGAAGAGGCTGCGGAGGTTCTCGAGGCCCACACCATCACCACGCTGAGCCAGGCATGCCAACACCTCATCCTCATTGGAGACCACCAGCAGGTAACAAACCACACGGACAAATGAGGCAGTGATTCCTAAAACTCTTGGTGGCATCTCATTAAGCGCTGCGTGACAATTTGTGCACCGGTGCATTATAATGAGCCATCATTTTCTGACTGAAATAACTTCATTTACATAGGTGAAAACAACCTGTCATGAGAGATTTTGTGTATTTGTGCAGGTTGGCATGATATCTGTGCATGTCGCCTCGAGAGCAATAGCTAAAAAACATCCCATGCCAGACATTACAAGAGATAGAGAAAAGTGAGGAGTGATATGCTGGACATCAGTGGAGACTATTACAGACAACAACTTGTCAGGGCCTGCCAAGGACATATGGCCAGGCAGCCTGTCGAGCAATCTGCAGAACGAGAACAAAACTACACACAAGTCTATCACACATATCAATATTCTGTCCTGGTTTCTTCTTGCTGTGTAACTTCTGTCTGCTCTTTTCCTAATATTTGCTCCTTGTACTGTGTTTATCTATGAATTTATGCATGCATTTTGACTACACAAACAAACCTGACTTCCTTACAGTTGTACTGAAAGTTTAGCGAGCATAAGGATAGAATTTGAAATAGGGTTTGACTTGAGAATTGCTTTTCACTTTAACCCAGGCTTGGAAATCAATGATCGTTTTTGTACATCAGGTACATCAGATTAATATAAAAGTAATTTAGCATCGTGCCTGAGGCTTTTTTTTTTCACTTCACTTACACAAGTGGGTGCAATTTAATGTGCCAGACATATGTTGACTACAAGTGTAAAACAGATAAATCAGTATTAAAAGATCTCTGAATTATCAATTTAAAGCACTGTCAAATTAAATTAGTACAGCTGTGTTAAAACAACAACATGTATAAAAGCAAGATAATGTATTCTGATGGCACAAATATGAGATAATGTGTTTGTTTGATGGGTTTAAAGCCGTTTGATAGTATCTGTGTTCAGAGCTTTGTTTTTGTGGAAACCAAACTTGAATCTGTGCATGCAACGGAGGTGGATGGATCACACTTTCCGAGTAAAATAAGCTCTGGCATTGTTGTGCTGTTCATTAATCACAGGTTTGGTGTTGAATCGAGCAGAACACAATGCTTCACATTTATACTAGAATTTGTCTTGCCTCCCCCACATCCCCTCCCACATACATGCACAATCACACTCTGTCCTCTAGCTAAAAGTCGGCTTGCACACACAGGCACACACTCACACACACACAAACACGCGCACATGCAGGCAAAACAGTGAAAAACTCAACAGGACAGCAAAAGAAAGTTAAAGTGCATTTGCATACATTCTATATTCCCGTCTAGTTGCCCTAAAACAGAAACCCACAGCAGAATAGTGTTCATCCATTCTCAGCTTGCTCCTCCATAGATGGTTGCTTCTACCTGTGGCAAGGAACTGTATAATAAGTGTTCACTACATAACTGCAAATGGCCCGATCACCTGAGGCATGTCACTATTAAAGTCATCCCTCTATTCTTCACTTACATGCTTATGATGTTGGGATCTTAAATACATGCAAATATGCCAATTTAAGAGCTTGCCAAATCAACTTAATCAACAATGGATGGAAAAAGGCAAAAGCTGTAAATAAGCAATTAGCACTCAAGTTTCAGGCACACATGCAAGTCACATGTTAGGAATGATGACAAAACTCCCTGAACTCATATGATGAACTTGACATTTTTCCTTTAGCTGCGCCCCAGTGCCACGGTGTACGAACTTGCTAAGAACTTCCACCTGGAGATGTCCATGTTCGAGAGGCTGGTGAAGATGGGACTTCCTTTTGTCCGACTCAACTACCAGGTTTGTGTTTCTGCTTCCGTTTGTTCGTCCATCTGACTGCAGGATCCATGAATCAGTTAAAGACAAAGTTATTGCACTTGAACTGGTATGGTGTATGCGCGCCTCTGTATCTACATGTGATTGCCTGTGTTTATCTGTGTCTGTTCTCCAGCATCGTATGAGGCCAGAGATTGCCCGCCTCCTGACCCCACACATCTACTCAGAGCTGGAAAACCATCCCTCTGTGTTGAGCTACGACAACATCAAGGTGCATATTGTATTTTCTCCCCTGTTGCGTCTCTATTCTGCTTGTTTTTCTTAGCAGTGGATATCTGTTTACTTTCCTGCATGTATTTTGAGTCAAATTCGGACAATGTGTGCAATATTAATAATACTGAATTCAGAGGAATATGATTATAAATCAAAGACTGACACACAGTTTTTATTAAATGCTGTCTTACAGGGCCTTAATGCCAACTTATTCTTTGTGGAGCACAACCACCCAGAAGAAGAGATCAAAGATGGAAGGAGTCATCAGAACCAACATGAGGCGATGTTTGTGGTCGCACTTTGCCGCTATCTTCTCTTTCAGGAGTACAAACCAGAGCAAATCACCATCCTCACCACCTACACAGGCCAGCTCCACTGTCTGCGCAAGCTCATGCCGGCTAGCCAGTTCTCAGGAGTCAAAGTGCATGTGGTGGACAAGTACCAGGGAGAAGAGAATGACATTGTCTTGTTGTCTCTGGTCCGCAGCAACTTGCAAGGGAAAGTTGGGTTTTTGAACATTCCCAATCGTGTCTGTGTAGCATTGTCTCGTGCAAAGAAGGGTCTGTACTGTATTGGCAACAGTGCAATTCTGGGACAAGTCACGCTGTGGAGCAACATATTCTACACCTTGAGTAAGGAGGGCCAGGTGGGGAATGCTCTGACCCTGTGCTGTCAGAATCATCCAACTCGACAGGTAGAAGTTTCTTGTGGTCAGGATTTCAAAGAAGCCCCTGAGGGGGGCTGCACCCAGCCTTGCAACTTCCGTTTGGATTGTGGCCACGTTTGCTCACGTGTCTGCCACCCCTATGACCCTGAGCACAAGGAGTACAAGTGTCTCAAGATGTGCCAGAAGACCTTATGTGGTCTGGGACACAGGTGCACACTTGAGTGCTTTAAAGAATGCCCAGAGAAATGTCCAGTGAAGGTTGAGAAGATCATACCTCGGTGTCAACACACACAGATGGTTCCTTGCCACCAGGACCCGAACAAATTTACGTGCCAGGAGCCTTGCCAGAAGCAGCTTCTCTGTGGACATCCATGTGATTCATTGTGTGGGGAACCATGCACCAGTAGGTGTAAGGTGAAGGTCACCTTAAATCTAAGATGCGGCCACAGCCAGAAAGATTCTTGCTTTTACAAGACGCAGACAGAGCAGCCTGACTGTAGGACCCCTTGTGAGCAGCAGCTACAATGTGGCCATGCGTGTCGTGGTACCTGTGGCAAGTGCTTTCAGGGACGCTTCCATTTCCCATGTTTTCACCAGTGCGAGCGTCTCTTGATCTGCTCTCACAAGTGCAGGGAGCCTTGCACTCGTGATTGCCCCCCCTGTCAGAGACCATGTGAGAACTGCTGCGTCCACAGCAACTGTATGAAGCCATGTGGGCAGCCCTGCGTTCCATGCATTGAGCCCTGTGCTTGGCAGTGCCCTCACCAAATCTGCAACAAGCTTTGCCATGAGCCATGCGACCGTCCTCCGTGCACCCAACCCTGTGCCAAGGCCCTGGATTGCGGCCACCCGTGCATAGGTCTGTGTGGAGACAAATGTCCGAACAAGTGTCGCATCTGTCATCAGGACGAGGTCACTGAGATTTTCTTTGGCACAGAGGATGACCCTGAGGCGCACTTCATTCAGCTTGAAGACTGTGGACACATCATTGAATACACAGCCATGGACGTATACATGAGGATGGATGACAGCCAGGAGGCAAATGAAGCAGAGGAGCTGGTCATAAAACTGAAGGAATGTCCGAAATGTCGAACTCCAATCCGCAAAAATCTTCGCTATGGATCTCACATCAACAGCAGTCTGGCTGAGATAGAGAAGGTGAAGTTGAAGATAAATGGACATCAGGCTGATATTGAAACGCACAGGAAGCGCCTTCAAATGCAGTGGGAGTTCATCCTTGACGACTATGAAATGGATCAGCAAGATGGATATATGCGTATCGATGCCCAACTGCAAAATAAGTATCTCACAGCAAATGACCTGTGGGTGGTGGAAAACAAGATGGATTTCCTTGTAAGAGTCGCAAAGCTAAGAGAGATCCAAAGGGAAAACGAGTCATTCTCCAAAAACCTCACATTAAACAAGTATGTCGCGCAGTTTGTGCGTTGGCTCAACAACAGCAATCAGAAATTCACAAACCAGCAGGTCTTTGATTTGCAGAGAGAGCTACAGAGACTCAACCTCCTGACTGAACTCAACGCCCGCTGCAGTATGGCAGACAAGAGAGGACAAAGTGCCAAAATTCAGTCCGAAGTACAACCGATAAGAGAGGTTTTGGAAAAGTCTGGCCAATTCACCGAGCAAGATCAACACAGAGTGACAGACGCCATGAAGGAGTTAGAGAACAAGCTTCCACCCACAGGCTTGGGGATCAGCGAGAAGGAGAGAAAGATGATCGTCTCTGCTATGCAAATGCCGGCTGGACACTGGTACAAATGTCCTAATGGCCACGTCTATGTTATAGGAGATTGCGGTGGTGCTACGGTGAGTCGACGCTGCCCTGATTGCAGCGCTACTATTGGTGGGGCCAATCACAGGCTGGCAAGCGGCAACCAAGTCGCCTCTGAGATGGATGGGTCACAGCACCCTGCTTGGTCTGAAGCCAACAACATTCTAAACTTTGATCCACGTGACCTCTAAAGGCCATCTGAGGCCAGTCTGTCGTCGCCTCGTCAGTCCCAACTGTTGGTTGCGAAACCAATGAGTGCTGGACCAAAAGTTAATATACTCAGTGTAATTAAACAGAGATAATGGAGCTGTCTGTTTGACTTCGTGGCAATGAAGTCACTTCAGAGATTTTTTTTTAAAACCCTTTATTGAAAAGATTTAGTTTATAATATCTCAGTTTAACCTCACCAGTATGAACAATAATGTGTGGCACTTTTATGCATGTTTTATGAATAGTTTGACTGTATTGACTTTGAGTTTTAACATTTGCTTTGTTTTTGTTTAAAAAAAAATGAAAGAAGAAATGATGAATCAAGGATCTATAACAGTCACAGTCATGTATTACTGTGACTCAAGACTCTTAAGTAGCTTCCATTAACTGTTGTTCTGAACCTTAACAATAGGTGGCAGTAAAACACTGTAAAAGAAAATACTGAGAAATTACTTGATAGTAATCGTGCTTGCAACTTCCTCAAATGGAATAAAACATATCTGAATCTGTGTGCAGATTCTTGCCTTATTTTTTACACACACAAACACACACACCATGATGTAAGAAATACCATCAGGGAGAGCACTGCTTTTTATATCTTGTTTGTATATTTTATCTATGCCTTCATTAGGCTGAGAGCATTATTTAGTCCACATGATCAGCATGTAAACTTGCAATGCTGTTACAAGATGTGCACATGTAGAAACGCTAATGTAGGCACATGCACATGAACACAGCACAAGGGAAAAATCAATATCCATCATGTCTAGAGATGCTGTGCTGTAGAATCATTAACCAAATAATGCATGAAAAAAAACCCCTCACCATTACAACAAATTCTCTCTCTCTCTCTCTCTCTCTCTCTCTCTCTCACACACACACACACACACACACACACACACACACAATGAACTGGTACCAGCAAGAATTTAATCATTTGTGTCTCTAACAGGACATCATTGGCAGTGAAGCCGCAGAAACAACCCTGAAATAGCTACAATTCCTCTTCACTACTGTACAGGACTCACAGTAGCTGAGTTTCATTTCGGCATTTTGTAACAGCTTGCATCACTTTATTACATGATGAATGTGTCCCTGTCACAGAACCAGCTCCAATGCAAACTGTGCTGTCTGCGAAGGGGGAGGAGGAAAAGAACAACAAAAATGCGCTGTCGAGACAAGTGTTAAAATTGAGCAAACTTTAAAAGGGTGCCACTCTTTCAGTATTTATAGGATTCAAGCACGGGGCCGAGAGAGAGCTGAACGAAAGGAGGCACTGCAGAAAAATGGTAATATCCCACAGTGTGGACTGTCTCATCTATCATGTCAGGTGGCCTTAAAATAAAATATGTTATTGTCAGAGTTTCAGCTAGTCCGGCCCTGCAATAAAAACTACCAGGTTGCCCCCCCAATACACACGCACACACACACACTGTACAATATGTGGTTTGATTACTGTCTCTAGCAGAACTGATAAGACTGTGTGGGCGGAAAAAAGCTCCGTTGAAACAAGGAGGAGCTGACAAGCAGTGATCTGTGAAGAGAAATAACTGCAGGGAATGTAAAAGTTAAAACATCTTAAAAGGAGAATTTGCTTTAAAGGTGCCATCTGCAATTTTTCCTTGTGCTGCAAATATAGAACAAAGATGACAGAGCTGCTAGTTTTGTGTTTGTGAAGTTTTTATTCCTTCTTCAAGGCAGCTTGCAGTAAAAATGTCTTTAACTGGCAAAGTGCAGTAATAGGAGCACAATAAAAATGAATAAGAAGAAAAAAAAATCAACACTATGAGCTACTTTTGCCCCATTATCTCATATTATAAATTTCTCTGATAGGTTAGTCTTTGCAAAATTTAATCTCACTGAAACCTGATTGGCCACTGCTGGATCAGCTCACCTGTTGTTCTCTAGCTGTCAGTAGGAACAGTTAGCGAGGTCATTGTCAGAGGTCAGGTTGAAAAGGTGAACATGTTCCAAATTGGCTGATGCAAAGAAAAGAAATGTTGATGGTGCAAAATGGAGTGAAATGAGAAATATTTGTTGAAGCCTGAGAATAACTCGCTTGGTATGCAAGAAAACCAGTGTTCATTGCGAAGACTGATGATGTAAATTTTCACCAAACACGCCCATTTTGAAAATGAAACTTCTGAAATTGTCATTATAAGCGACTACAGTACTTTACTGTCTTGTTCCAATCTTGTGTGTTCTGCATGGATGCACGACTCTGTGGACATTTGAAAAGTGGCCTCCAAGATTTGAATTTGTGTACCTTTACTCTACAAGTTGAATTAAAAATCTGTTTTTTTAATGCAGAGCTGGGAAGGTATCCACTTTGTGTTTGAGTCTGCGAGACAGTAAAGAAACTAAACTCAGTGGGATGATGTATGACTGTTTCCATTACGTGTATATCTTTGGTGTAGCAGTGTGTTTCACTATTCATCTTGCAGGTTAAGTGGTTGGTCTCTGGCTCACATAAAAAAACGTGCCAACATCAGGCTCTTAAAAACTACCTGTTGAATAAAAGCTGAAAGACTCAGTTCATACTGAAGTTTCATAAAACGGCAGCACAAGTTCTTTATTCTGCATGAAACAGGATTTTACATTGAAAATACACCTTTTATGTGAAAACCAAAATTTGCAGACAGTTTATGTGAAACTTTGGTGAGCAAAGAATCTCCAAGGCCACCAACTTGGATGAAAGTCAGCGGGCCTACAATCTTTACAGTCTGCAAATGCAAGAATATAATCATAATGAGTAATGGAGAAAAATACTCACCAAAGTACTAATTGTTACTACAGTTGAGTCAGATATTCATTCCTGCTGGATGACGTTGCTATACCTTGTTGTACTGTATATTTTGTTCTCATTTCATAGCAAGCAAACGTGGCCCAGAATCAACACAGTCTGAAGTTTTGATTCATAATGTTTTTATTTGTTAGCTGCTTTTGGTGCTATTATCTTCACCTCCTTGCAGTTAAAATGTAGCTAGAAAAAAAAAAGCTCAGTATTACTCTCCCCCTGAGAAAATGCAACAAGGTCTATATTCACTGAATGAACTGCTGGTATTATGTTGGCCGCAAGGGTAATGGGTTTGTATTATCAGAAAATTGCTCATTAATGTTCCCTTAGAGGCTTTTCATCAGTAAAGCTGGTTGAGGTCCAAGGTTCCTACGTAACACACGGAGGCAGAAAGTGTGTGTAATGCAGTGTCATAGATGGAATACACAACAACCTTGCTCTCGCAGCAAAAGATCTGGAGCAAAGTCACAAAAGGATTAGCTTTCAATATCTACCTTCAAGCCTCTTCATGTGCGGCCAACTGTGTCTCTGGGTTAAATAATAAATGAGAGGTTGTTTACATGGACGCTAATACAAATCTGTGAGTTGAGACCAAGGCATGACCTAATAATTCATGAATGGTTAATAAGTAGCTCCTGAATTACTCAGAATAAAGGACACAGTAAATAATGACTTAGTGGAGATTCTATAGGAGATACTATATTAATGAATAATTAGGTAATAATTATATATCTGTGAATCGACATGCTGACCGCTTTCTCCGCGAGTTCTTCCTGATTAACTATGAATCAACCTCCGAGCGGCAACAAGACTAGTAACGACTCATTAATTACTCCTTACTTTAGTTCATTAGTCGCTCTTTTTGTGCACCCCCAAGTAAAGTCATACATCATACTGAGTAGTTACTAAGTAAGTCTCATTACTTCTTGATTATGACAAATGCGTCTTTACTGGGGAGTTCACAATCAGTTCCTTATAACAAAATCAGAGACAACTAATTGTCATATTAACAACACACATCCATTGATATTTACATCCATGTCATATTCTGTGGTGTACACCATATTCATTAGTGTACACCAGTGTATTTGAGCAAGGAGCCGCGTGGAGAGGAAATAACACATCGGTACTTGTTAGTTTTGTATGATGATGCTATACTTTAATTTGGATGGGGTGGGGGGGGCATGAAGGGATTACTCACTAACTACTCAGTATGACTTAACACTTTACTTGGGGGCGTAGTGAGTAATAATTAAGTAGTGATTAAGTAGTTTTGTGTCGCTGTCACAGATATTTATGAACTAATTACTACCTAATGATTCATTAATATAGTATCTCCCCATCTGTTCTCTAATAACATCATCATTATCTACTGCAGCGGTTTTCAGAGTCTGAGACTGTGGGCCTCCTCTCGCACAAAGCTTGCAAAAAGGCATCTTGCCTCAGTTAACTTTCTTACTTCGGATGTCTATGGGATCATGATTATGATATCTGATCCCATAGACACTCAGCAATTGAGCCTAATATTGCTGTTTGACATAACTTCAGACTGAAGCCTATCTATCTATCTATCTATCTATCTATCTATCTATCTATCTATCTATCTATCTATCTATCCATCCCAAATACATAAAAAGGTCTGTCCTAAGGCATTTAGTAGTTCTTCAGTCTGGGAACCAGTCACACAGTGTCAGGGGAGCCTCAGATAATGGAAGAAAAAAATATTGCATTACATTAATTATAACAAGGAGATCAAACAGAAATGCCTAAATATGACTTTTCCATATTCCAATGAACAAAAGTCACATGTTTCCGTGTCATAGTGAGAAGAGAAACTACAATGGTAAAACAGAGAGAGAAGGATGGAAAAGCATGTGATCTCATTTTGATAACTACTGTAATAACTAATGCCCCCCCCCATTTACTATTTACTCCTCAATTCTTAGTTTCTGAGACCTCAATAATGTGTGTATCATGAAGTGTTACCAAAAAGACAGACGGCCATCACACTTTTCATTAATCTGACACCTTACATCTCCTTTGCCTCAACTGCTCCACCGGCACATAATTTCCTCCAAATTTGTCAGCCTTCAACCTCAGGTGTGAGTTTCTGACTGAGTGGATCACCGGGCCCTTCCTCCCTCCAGTCGACAGTGGCAGACTCACTTAGCCTCAACTGGCCATCCAACCCTGGCCACCATTCCCACGGATGCTTTGGGCTCTGTTAACATGCTGGTCACTTCCCACTGGATTTGACTGATCCTCATCTCCTGGACCGGAGACACAGAGGAAGCCACACAAAGAGGCAGGGACGAACGCACACACACACATAGACAGAACAAGAGAGAGAGAAAAAAAGATAAGATCGAGAGAGAAATAGTCCAGTTGGATGGGAGTGGGGGGATGTTCTGGACTGATTGACTGATCTGCTTTCAGTCCACGGGAGACTCTGCTGATATAAGGAAGAAGACACACAGAGACAGATGATATGGAGGGAGAATAGGCTCGATTTGATATGAAGCGAATGGAGTAGTTTGACTGATCCTCCTCTCCACTGGACCAGGGAATGTGATGGGGAGGGAGATACACAAGGCAGACAGACAGGAAGAGAAAAATCAAGATTAAAAGAGAAAAAAAAAAGGTTTATGGTTAAAGAGAGAAAACATGCGAATGGAGGTTAAAAATTGAGCAAGAACTAAAAACCAACAGGCATAAAAAGTCAGGCTGACATTTTTCATTTGATTCACGCTGTCAGACTCAGGTCTGCGCTGTCAAACTTCATACTGTGTCGTCCCCGGCTGTACTTGGGGTGTGATGGCTGAGGAAGAACACTTTTACAGGAGGATTGAATTCTTATTGACATTTACAATAAGACACTTTTTTAAAAAAATGAATATGAAGAGTTTTTTTTTAATGAAAATCAGAGACAATAACTCAAATGTCATATTTCAACACCAGCACCACATCTGTTAGGGCAAGTATTTTAAAGTAATGTGATTCAGCCCACCCTCCACAGCATGCCTAATTTCTCCTTTTGAGAGAGATATTTGAATCTCGCAGTTAAGATTTACAAAGCAGCTGCTTGGTTTTGAGATGCAGAGGCTTACTCAGCATTTTGCAGCATCAACCACAGGAGAAGACTGATGATACTCTTTCTAGGAATATCAAATCGTACTCATAATGAAGGCTTTGCTTTCAATCTTAAATGCTTCCATTCAAGTAAAGCGATATCTAATTTAGATAAAAGACTGATGGCTGCAAAACAGAACAACTTATGCCCCCACACGGTCATTTCATCTCATCTAACACAGCTTTATTTATCCCTGTAAGGCACCCAGATAAACACACACACACACACACACACGGCTAACCTGAAATGTTCAGAATAACTGTGGTTCATTTGAGCCAGAAACATTTATATTAATAGAAAAACAATTTCCCCACCAAAAAATGGAAAATGTCTTTTTACAATCTTGTAAACTTCTAAACACGGCTACATTTAAATCTTCTGCACTGTTACCAGGAAATGAGAAATGCACTTTATGAGAGAAGTGAGCGAGAAGCCGGGAGGAGGTTTAAAAGGTTTCGAGTCCGGTGTTATGTCAGACACACAACTTGTGGTTTTAATTGGTGCTTAATTGCGGCATGGCCAGCACATTAATAACTTATTACCTCGGGCCTCTCTGGAGATACTAGCCAGGCAACTTCTCACGGGGGGGCGTGTGTGTCATCACATCAAAACTTTGATTAAGGCAGTGGGAAAAGCACAGACCCTGATCACATTTTTTTGTTCCGCTTCCAGGCTGATTTAAATGTAAATTCATTTTTATTTCAGCTCCTCCCATCTTGACAGTGTCTCGGTAAGGGAGCTGAAGAGAAGAGGCCGATTCTGCCCAGGTAAGCATATTTAGTTTGCGAGCGTTTGATTCTAAACTAATTTGAATAACTGTGTGAAAGCCAATTTCGTTTTAATTGAGCTCTGCTCTTCTGAACACCTGCAACTAGATTAGTGACTGACATTAAGTTGTTTTGCTGCATTGGGCCTCCGAGTGCTGCTCCTGCCGCTTCATAACTCTGGATTTACCTCCAAATTTTTAATACAACACCATATGTGCTTTGCAGAATATGCAATGAGTTTGGCTTGGTGTTTCACAGAGCAGCAGTGAAATATGGCCAAGAAAGGGAAAATAATACCCGGGCTAATCCATTCTACTCTCCCAAGCCTGAGCGCTGTGACAAAGGTGGTTTATTACCATTACCATCAGTGTACGATTATCAATATGTATTAGGGCATCTCACCATTGAGCAAAGCCCCAACAGGCTATGACAGGCCTAAAACAAACTATGTTTCTGCTCCATCGAGGGAAAACATTAGGCAAAGATGCACATCCCCCCTGGCACCAGCCCAGCACAGCTGAATCTGCCAGAAAAGTCCAATTGGTATTTGTGTTAGAAGCCAGGACGGAGTGTGTGCTGGTCTGAGCTGTCAGGGTTTTGTCTTCTGTGACTTGTGCACCACCAAACCCATTGATCCACTCCCTGCTCAGGACGACAGTGTCCCTGGTGGCGACCCCCCCACCCCCACCCCGACACGCTATAATGCGGTGAGAGTAATGTGCACTGACAAAGCTCAGAACACCCCCTGCTGACCTTTTTCATACTAACACAGACACACATTCAGTATCTGATTCATCCCTGGCACAAATAATACAGTAGAACTAATTCAGTTTGGAAATGGGGGGTTCGCATTCTACTGTCATCACAACTGCCCTGTGTCCAACTTCCGTCCCTTGTTACACATCAACTCTAGTTTAATCCTGCTATCCATCTTTAGCCTCTGCCACATGCTTATACCATGTCAGTCAGTCAGTCATTCAAGCCTTCAGTATTTTTCCATTCACCCCTCCTCTGCCTCACCTACCTGCCAGCCACTCCCACCTCATCTGCTCACCTGTGCTCTCACCTGCAACCAATCACAATCAAGACAGTATTTAAACCTGACCAGACCAGTCACTCTTTTCCAGGTTGTTGTTTGTGATATGAAAGACTGACCCTAACTTTTACCTATCGACCTGCTTACCTGTAAATTTGAACCACCGTTCTGTTTCCTGTTCATGATTACTAGAATCTGCCTCAGCGTCCCTGGTTTTGTCCACCTGTCCTTGTGGCTGTTAGCGCCTTTTCCACCATCTTCCTGACCCCTTGTCTGGCCCTGGTTTTCCCTGCTGTCTACTCCCTTGTTGGTTTAACTTTTACTAGTGAGAGTTACCTGGCTTTTGGATGATTTACATCTCCAAATGTTTCTGCCTGTGGGAATAGTAATAGAGGTGATATCCATCTTATTCAGTGTTGCAGTGTGAAGCTATTGAGTCCTACTACACTAGTCTGACCTGTGCGCCGCCGAGAGTGGTAGCCTCTTCCAGCAGCTCCGTGTTTAGTGCTTAGTTTTTTAGCGATTTTTGCGTGTTTTGGTTTCAACCAACTACTTTTATCCTATGGATATAAATTATACGACTACTTCCTATCCCATGGATATGGATTTCCACATGGACAGACTTGTTTATTCAAGGAATCAGCTCTTCGCCCTGAAGAAAGAGTCCCGGGCCGGTGTGGTTCCCCATTTACCTGACGAGGTGAGGAGGCGGTATCGTGGCTGCAGAGCCGGCGCTAAGCTAAAGGCTAAGCTGCTAGCAAAGAAGTGGCGATTTAAACCGGCCGTCCCGTCTGTGATCATGGGGAACGTAAACTCTCTACCGAACAAGATCGACGAGCTGGCTGCGCTGGTGAAGAATGTTAAGACCTACAGGGAGTGCAGTTTGTTGTGCTTCTCTGAATCGTGGCTCACGCCGAGCGTCCCAGATGCTAACGTGGAGCTACCCGGCTTCAGCACAGTCAGGGCGGACAGAGACACAAAAGCCTGTGGGAAGCGGAAAGGAGGAGGACTTGCAATGTACGTGAACACAAGGTGGTGTAACCAGGGACATGTAAACATTAAGACCTCCATATGCTGCAGGGACATTGAACTCTTGGCAGTAAGTTTGCGTCCCTATTACCTGCCCAGAGAGTTTGGACACGCCATTGTTGTCATTGTTTACATCCCGCCGCGAGCCGACGAGGAAGTAGCGTGTGACGTCATCCACTCCGCCGTTGCTAAGTTACAAACACAGCACCCTGAGGCTCTTGTGTTAATCTCTGGGGACTTCAATCATGTTACTCTGGACACAACACTACCTGCTTTCACCCAGTATGTGGACTGTAAAACCAGGGGAAATAGGACTATTGACCTGCTGTATGCAAACGTCAAGGATGCATACACCGCCACACCGCTGCCTGCACTGGGGAAAGCAGATCACAACCTCATTCTACTTCAGCCTCACTACAAACCAAGAGTGAGGAGGCTACCCACAACAACACGCTCATTCAGGAAGTGGTCTCCTGAGGCAGAGCAGGCTCTGAGGGACTGCTTTGAGACCACTGACTGGGATGTACTGCAGGGGCCACACAACACTGTCGAGGAGGTTGTTGACAACACAACTGACTACATCAACTTCTGTATGGACGTGGTTGTTCCTGTAAGAACTGTACGCTGCTATGCGAACAACAAGCCCTGGATCACAAGCGACATCAAGGACCTTCTGAACCAGAAGAAGAGGGCCTTCAAAGACGGTGATCAGCAGGAGCTTAAACGCGTGCAGAAGGAACTCAGAGTCCAGCTCAGGGGGGCGAAAGAACAGTACAGGAGAAAGCTGGAGCAGAAGCTGCAAAACAACAGCATGAAAGAGGTGTGGGATGGGATGAAAATCATCACCGGCTGCAGCTCAAAGAGGGGGGCCACCATCAGTGGGGATGTGGGGAGGGCAAACCAGATGAACAACTACTTCAACAGGTTTGACCACCCCAACTCTTTCTCACCTCTGAACGCTGCACCCCCCAACCCCCCTCCTGCTCTCTCTCTCCTCCCCCCACGAGACAACACCAGCACAGATGAATACAACCCCTCCCCCACGATCACGGCAGCCCAGGTGTGTGGAGAGCTAAGGAGGCTCCGCCCCAGCAAAGCAGCAGGTCCAGATGGAGTATCCCCACGACTGCTAAAGGCCTGCGCGCTGGAGCTGGGGGACCCTCTACAGCGCATCTTCAACCTGAGCCTGGAGCAGAGGAGGGTCCCCCAGCAGTGGAAAACATCCTGCATCATCCCGGTCCCAAAGAAACCACATCCTGGAGAGCTGAACGACTTCAGGCCGGTCGCCCTGACGTCACACGTGATGAAGACCATGGAGCGGGTGCTGCTGCACCACCTCAGGCCACAGGTCCGCCACGCCGTCGACCCGCTGCAGTTTGCTTATCAGGAGAAGGTGGGAGTAGAGGATGCTATCCTCTACCTGACACATCGATCCCTCTCTCACCTGGACAGGGGCAGTGGCGCTGTGAGAATAACTTTCCTGGATTTCTCCAGCGCCTTCAACACCGTCCAGCCCCAGCTCCTCAGAGACAAACTGCAAATAATGGGAGTAGGTTCACACCTGGTGGCGTGGATCACGGACTACCTGACAAACAGACCTCAGTATGTGAGACTGGGGGACTGCAGGTCTGACACCGTGGTCAGCAGCACTGGAGCACCGCAGGGGACTGTGCTCTCTCCGGTCCTGTTCACCCTGTACACGTCGGACTTCCAGTACAACTCGGAGTCCTGCCATGTACAGAAGTTCGCGGACGATACTGCCATTGTGGGCTGTATCAGGAGTGGACAGGAGGAGGAGTACAGACATCTGATTCAGGACTTCGTCACGTGGTGCGACTCCAACCACCTACACCTCAACTCCACCAAGACCAGGGAGATGGTGGTGGACTTCAGGAGGACCAGGTCCCTCCCGGAGCCAATAACCATCAAAGGTGACAGTGTGGAGATTGTACAGACACACAAATACCTCGGGGTGCAGCTGGACAACAAACTGGACTGGTCTGCCAACACAGAGGCTCTGTGCAGGAGAGGACAGAGCTGACTGTACTTCCTCAGAAGGCTGGCATCCTCCAACATCTGTAAAAAAATGCTGGAGATGTTTTACCAGACTGTGGTGGCGAGTGCTCTCTTCTCTGCGGTGGTGTGCTGGGGAGGCAGCATCAAGAAGAGAGACGCCTCACGTCTGGATAAACTGGTGAGGAAGGCAGGCACTGTGGTGGGCACAGAACTGGACAGTTTAACAACAGTGGCAGAACGACGGGCGCTGAACAGGCTCCTGTCAATCATGGACAATCCACTGCACCCACTGCACAGCACCATCGACAGGCAGAGGAGCAGCTTCAGCGACAGGCTGCTGTCGCTGTCCAGCTCCACCGACAGGCTGAGGAAATCCTTCCTCCCCCATGCCATGCGACTTTACAACAACTTCACACAGAACAAACACAAACACTGACATGGACATTGCGCTTCACATGAACACTATGCACCTTACACTGCTCAAGACAGATGACAGCTCACTGCACCTTATACTGTTATTTCAATCCTGCTGTTATTTAAATCCTGCTGTATATTTAAGTATCTATTGCACCTCAAAAGTCTGTTCACTGTGTTTTGGAAATCTCCGTGTTCTTTTAATCCCACTTTTTTGTATTTTTAACTTAAATTGTACTTTTTTACAAACGAAGTATGCTGGAACATGTGAATTTCCTCAAGGGGATGAATAAAGTATCTACCTACCTACCTACCTACCTAGTCAGGTGGCACGGTAAAATCTCAGCCACCATCATCTCTGACGCAACGTCTATGAAACCAGCACAGAGTGAGGCATCAAATGCAGACTGTGGCTGTTTGCTGAGATGGATTCACGCTCTCAATTAAAAGAAATGAGGACGCTGAAGGTCCTGTTTTTTTAAAATGAAAGTCGTACTTCCTGGTTCCACCAGGCATATAAAACAGGCTGTGCCTCCACATCCTTCACTGGAGTTTATGTGAAGTATAACCACTTAGAGAGACAAGAGATCCAGATATGATTACTACTGTCAGTATTCAGTAAGCCTTACTTTGCCTGACTGCTCCTTTCCCAGCAGGGAGGACACACCAGTGTCTTGTTCACACTTTTATGCTCTGCTGGGTTTGTTGAAATGTTGGCGCTATTGTGTCTTCCTCATTCCTCTGGCTTATTATGACAAATGCCAGGCTTTAGATAACACCAAATTATAGATTGGTTCCCTAATTAAACAAGATATTTATGGGTAAAACTGTAGCACGAAAGTTAATGCGTTTGTTAATAACTGGAGGAGGCGAAGGCATCATTCCCACCCTCTGTGCTTTCAAGCTACCGAGGTGGGAAAAACAATGGAATCCTGCAGTTAAATGTGTCTTTAATTGCTTATGAGCAGAAACCTTGATGCGTACAGCCGAAACCAACTAATGTTAATGTGCTGGTGTGCTGATGATTTAAAAAAAAAAAAGAAGAAGAATAAAACATGTCATGCTGAAAATCATCGACTAACTTGGAGTGTTTTAAAAGCACACAGTCTTGTAAAAGTAATATTTTTGTTTTACTGTTGATTAAGTTGGGAGCTATTGTAAAGGATTAAAAATGTGCAAATTAGACATACAGTTAAAAAAGTGTTTTAAAATGGTTTAAAAGTATTAAAAATGTTGTTGTTCGAGAAATGTTATTAATAGAGATTAAATAAGTTATGTGTGTTAAAAATAGACACCCCTGTATTTTTTTAAGTTTTATTTGTATTATATTGTTTGAATACTCATGTGTACTACTTGTTGCTTACCAAAGTGATACTGAAACAGGCCAGTAGAGGGCGCATATCGCCTGTGAGGAACCTGAACCCTACAGAGGCACGCTCTGCAGAATAAATCCTGCAGATGACAAAAGCACAAGCTTACGCTATATGCCTCTTTGTATTCACATACAGACCACGGCAGCAGGGTTTAAGAGCTACGCGCCGCCCTGACACCCCTAGGCCAGGGTGGGCAACACTATGTTCATTAGGCATCATGCCAGGCTCTTGGGTTTGAGAAACCATCCAGAGAGAAACGAAGCACAGAAGCAGATCAGTGCACTTTCTTTTTTTTTTTTTTTTAAAAAAGGAATCTTAAAAGTTGCTTGTTTTCTTTGACCTTCAGTCAATTTCATAAGGCTTTACTCTTTGTACACTTGTCCTTGATTTTTATAAATCGCCTTCTCGGTTTCTTTGATTGGCTCCATCTCTTTCTTTCCTCCATGTAAAGCACGTCGTCACAACTGTTTTGAAAAGCTGCTGTTGTGGACTAGGTTAATTCTGCACTTAACGTTTTGCCATTTGAGACACTGGTATGAGTAACGTGCCAGCACCACAGATCAGCTTCAGAAGTTGGAGGGGATGCAAGGTGAAATAAAATTGATTCTACAAGCCTATATTAAAAAAGGCTTTAAGTGGAGTCAAAGAGTTATAAAATGATGAATGGTTGTTTCAATTTGAATACATTTACAATGAAGCCTCAAATGTGGCCAAAAATATGTTCAAGTACTCCCTTTACTTTCATGCCTTAAAACGGCAGAATGGTGTGGCCAATATTTAGAGGCCTTCAGCGGTAAATTATTCTAAGTCCTTGGTTCTACTCTGGGACTTCAACCATAGACCTTTATTGAAGATTTTGCTACGCTCTCTTTCTTTCTGTTTCCTGGACAAAGTCAGTGGAAATGTTCTTCGCTTTGAGCACTGTGTGAGCAGCGAGAATGAATTTGGACAGCTGCGAAGGCACAGATAGTTACATTGTGCCGCGACAGCAAAACGGGATCCAGGAGGGAGGCCGCCGAAAAAAAGCCCTCTGTCAGACCTTTCAGAGGCAGAGCCGCACCCATGCTGACAGAGCTCACCTGATCCGACTGCGACGCCATCTGATAGGTGACATTCAGAGGCCGCTACACAGATAAAGAGAGAATGATAAATGAATGGAGTCGTCAGTTTTGGTTTCCTCCTTTCTTACTTGTTCACAATGATGGTGAAACTTTGAAACACTGTCATTTTTGTGCCAGGTAAGTTCAGTATCACTGGAGCTCAGGAAAGCAGTTCTCAACTAATGGTATATATCATGAAAAGTTTTTCTTACTTCCTGAAAAACTTGCTTAATATGCTAAAGTCTTATCCAATTGTCAGATGACAGACAAACTAGAAAACACTAAAAGAACTGGGTATCATATATATTGTCCAGCCACACTGAATATGATACATTACTGATGCAATATGATAACATTCACTAAACATCATGGTCAACATTAATACAAGCGATTGTTGCCCTCTTACAAGCTTCCAGAGTTGATGATCTTGACAATCTGTCCCTTTACAGCATTCAATACTGGCTAGTAAGTTAGTCTACTTTGCTAACATTACCATAGATTCTGACTAGATGCTATTCTTATATTCTTATATATTGCACTGTTTATACTTTTATATTTCTATAGTTAAATTGTCAATAGTTTTATCACAGTTAAATTGTTGATACTTTTTATTCTAGTTAAATTGATTGATTGAATTGAACTTTTTTTTTTTTTTTTTACCTGAGTTCAATTGATAGTTTTTTTTATACTTCTTGTTTACCTGTTATTTATCTTGCTGCTTTAACACTGCAAATTTCTCAGCTGTGGGACTAATAAAGGAATATCTTATCTTATCTTATCTTATCTTATGCACACTCATTACCCTAATTGTATGTGTACAAAATATTCTGGAAACTGTGGACCCAAGTGCACGACACAGAGCAGGTTGAAACAGAAAAAAATGTCTATTGACAACAAGGTTAGAATATGGACTCACGGTGAAGAGAGGAAGGATCCTAGGCAACAGGGAGGAATGGCGATGAGGAGACCTGAGGTGGAAGCGTGGTGGGTAGATAATAGCTGGATGGCAGAGGATGGTGGGCCGGCAACGGAAATGATCACAAAGAACTCAAACACAGAGTAACACGAGGGAGCCTGAAGAGAATCTACCAGCACTTGGTTATGTTCATCTCTGATTTAAAACACAGTGTAACTAATGTGTGCGGTCACATAGTAACACAGGGAGGGTTTCTTTGTAACAAGGGGAAGTGAAACACACGCTGACAGATGCTCGGAGGTGCTGCTGGGTTTGTTATAAGTATGCTAAGGGTGACCTGCACAGGCTTGCTGAAATTCAAAGAAGTCACCTGGAAACTGCGACAGCTGGTGGGAATTTTCCTGGGACACGTTTTAAGAGATTATTTGGCATATTTCTGGTGCATGTGTGTGCTGCTCCTCACATAGTTCATTTAGATAATACTGAATGGGAAAAATCAATTAAACTGCCTTGAATTAACAGAGGCTACAGAAACATACAATCCTGAGGCTAAAATTGTGGAGCACTTTCAAGTACTACTGTGAATAACAAACACAATTCAAGGATTCAGCCAATAAGCAAAATCTCAGTTTTTCCACCCTTTTTTTCCCCCTTGATCACACGCATCCTTGGAAGGGACGTAACACTGGGCTGCTGTGGTGATTAGTACGTTTTTGCTTTTGTACGTTCCCTTTTTGCAATTACATTTGCTCGCCCACGGCTATATCCACACACATTAATGTTCTGTAGCTCTTAGCTGAACCAATCACAGAGCGGGTTTTCAGAATTAGGGGCAGTGGCATCATCAGAGTTGTGGAAATGACTGAAAATGACTGAAATGACTTTGTTCTGACCTGAGCTGTACTTCAGGTTAATTGTGATGTGCTCGGGAATGGGGTTCAGTTTTGTTTGAGTCCGGGAGGAGCGGCGGACGAGCAGAGAAGTACTTTGTGTACCGGCGAGAAAGCACTGCAATTTTCTTTCATCTTAATTTTTTGACCCAAGAGGGAGGAGCCCTTTTGTATCCTTCGCTGCAACACACAACTGCACTTAAATCCTCACAACAATTTTGAGTGTAAAACTGCTCGCTGTGTTCTGCTGTGTAATTATCTGAACAAACGGCGCACGCGGCTCGCTCCTGTGAAAGACTACGGCTGTTAAGAGTAAACTGCAGCACCGAAATAATAAGTGGGAGTGTTATTCATGACATTAAAACGACTGGGCCCGCTGGTCTCTGCCATGCAGTCTTGTCATCCTGACAAGCATAAGCAACGCTAACATGTATTGTAGGTTATGAACAGTGACGTCTCTCTAATTGGCTCGCTGCTGTCCGTCCTGATTTACAAGTGTATCGAAGCTCCTTTCTCATGCCACGCACATTATAAACAATTGGACATGGCTCTTGCCCTCCAGCTTGCTCACAATTACTTTAGTTCAATCTCCTGTCTGTGTGGTTGTGTTTGTGTGTGTGTGTGTGTGTGTGTGTGTGTGTGTGTGTGTGACGTCTACACACACATAACGTCACATCTATTTAGCTGTGGAAGAAGTATTGACATTAAAACTGCTGTAGCTCGTCATACTGAAGCTATTTTTAATTTCTTTATGTACTGTTGGGTAGTTTAATCTGAAATTACACATCATATTATACATTACAGATGTTTTATGTAATGTCTTGCGAAGCTTCTCTATCTATCTATCTATCTATCTATCTATCTATCTATCTATCTATCGTACTGTGTCCTTGGTCTTTTACTATTGAAGAAACAAAGCCCTAGTGAGTCACATCTACCATGACGTGAAGTAATAACACATAGAAAAAAATTCTCCTGACTCAGCACACACCCACTGAGGCATTGAAAGTTGAGCAGTGCAACAGATTAAGAAAAAAAAAAAAAAAAAAAAAATCCTGCGCCCGGTCCGAGAGGGGAAGTTTTCCATTTTATTTTTCATTTTCATTATCTGTCTGGTGAAAGTATAAATGCCAGGAGGATTAGAGAAATTACATGGGCTCTCGCCTTTCCTGGCCTGGTGCTTATCCTCCTCTCTGCTCATCTCTCTCTCTCTCTCTCTTTTTTCATCCGTCGCTCCCTCACCTTCGTCGCCTTGCTCTCTGTTTACCCACCACCTTCCCCCTCTCTGATGTCCCTCTCTCTTCTTCGCCTCTATCAATCTCTCGATGCCACGACCTGCTCTGTTGCCTTCTTCATCCTGCTCCCCTGCGACATACCCCTTATTTCTATTTCTCTAACCCCTAATCTTCGTTTTTTAGCCGTGCCCGCCGCTCCTCTTCTCTTTTTGTGTGTCGCTCTCAACATCTTGCTGGCACTCCCCGAGCGGCTCACGCTGGATCAGCACGACTAGGCCCAGCCCCCATGGGTCCTGTTGGCCGTCCAGTTCTCAGCAAAAAGAAGTGTCTTAAGAGGCCCCCCCCCCCTCTAATCCTTAAGATCTATTACAGATAGCAGGGCTGACACAGGCGACAGAGATTAGAGGGGGCAGATACTGACTGTATTGATTGGCCTTCTCATCCCGAGGCCAGCCCAGCAGCTTGCTCGTGTAATAGCACAGTGTAATGAAATTCAGCCAGTGCGTCCGAGCCAGCAGCCCTAAATGCATAAAGACTGGATTGAAGACTGGGCTGAGGTAAACTGGTGATACCGTAGAAGCAAACAGCGAGGTCCGGGAGTTCCTGCTGGTGCACGACTTCAAGCCGAGGTCAGCGTCCCTGCTTCACCTTCCTGAATATGTGGTGCCCAGAGAGGCCAAAATCTACTAAGAGGGAAAACCACTCTGCGTTTGGACCCAAGGGTGATTTTTTTTTTTTGTAATGTAATGTCATGAACTTGTGTTTTAGTGAGCCGTTTGTTAGGGATTTTGTTTGGCAGTCACATTTAGGCATGGTTTGGGAGCCAAAAAACAAAAAAACCAGCTGGACCACTCGCTTTGCAGTCCATTACCGGAGGTTACAAGGACAAATTCATTTTGTGCTTAGCTCAAAAAATATTATGTGCCAAAATCTTTCGAATTTGATAAATGTTGGAAGTGCTCACAGCTCATGTGGGCTGCTACTTCAAAACTACTATAAAAACTCTAATTAAAAAGATTTTTAAAATAAAGATTGATGAGGGTGGAAGAGCACAAAACATGTTCTCAAATATATCGTTGCAGTGGAAAAGACACAACTGTTACTAAGTCGAAAAAAACGTCCCCAATCTCTTGAGCACGTTTATTTTGCAGGTACAAAAATTGTTGCACCAGATGAGCTCAATGTTCAAATTGCTGCTAATAACAGAAATTGCAGTATTGACATTGGGAACATCCAGTATATACCAGCATTGGCTATGTGACAAAAGAGCTCAGCGAATGCACATAATAGCCCCAATTATATATGGCAGAAAAATGGCCATGTTCCAACCATAGTGACACAAAGCAGTTATGTTTTACTGTCTAGAAAAATATGCTGGGGGACACAACACATACTTACAAGTCAGTATACAAAGTTTTGTCAGAAAGACAAAAATTGAGCTGCTGTGAATCCATACAGTAGTTTCTGCAGCTTAAATGGTGGGTCGGCTGTGGAAAGGAGTGTGAAACAAACCCAAAGCAACAACATGGGTTTTCTTTCAGCTGGCCACAGTCACATGATGTCTTGAAGACTTTAATTGTAGAAAAAAATGGCTGAAGGATGGTCACACATTAAGGAAATGCTCATGAAATCAAATCAAATTTCATCATCCCTGTTTGACAGGCAAGAATAATGTCAAAGTGATCAACAACAAAAAATATATTATTTCTTGGTTATTGTTGTTTACAAGCCATGGGCCATGTTTTGTGGAATCAAAGACTAAGGGTCAGTTTATGCTAAAAAAAAAGTGTAAGTTGTGTCCGCCCATGTCAGGAATCAAAAGTGTTCATATGTAGCTTTGCTGCCTTTGTTTTCACGTTACAATAATAAACACCTTGTTATGGTAAAAGCTGTCTCTTGTGTCAAAGTCTGAGGTTTGGTTGACTGATCCATCCACCCTGACGTCCCCTCTACTCGGAATTGAACTCACTCCTTTGCCTCCAAAGCTGTTGTTATCAATAAAGTTCTAATCTAATTTTCTCTAATCTTCTTTAATCTAATCTAATCTGTTTGGCTGTGCTGGCTGCATTATTGCCGCCCATGGTCTTATGCACCGATGAGTAACTTTCATTGAAGTGAATGGACCACCATGTATAGATCCCTCATCCGTTCTTGCCCATTCATGAAAACACTTAATTGACCTGAAATGCATTGAAGGACCTTGCTGGCTCCGTCAACCAGTGCAGGTGCAACACGACAAGCTACGTCTCCCGATAGCTGAGCACAGAGAACATTTCCAGCAACGATAAACGCACACTGATAGATAGAGGACGGCAAATATTCATATCCTGAGGTAATCCTGAAACTTGAAACATGTTGCTTTTTCACTTTTACTTATCTTTGTGTATGACATACTTGACATGATGTTCACTAATGGACCATTTTCTCAGCAAGCGATACGGAGAACTCTGACTAACGTTATCAGTCTTGGCCGTGTAACAGTGCTGTTGTGGTATATAAGTGATGCTTGAATCAACAGCGATGCTCTACGGGCTCTTGATATACCTAATGCTATGTGAGAGGTGAATTGTAGTGCGGTTCATTTTATCTGGAGAATTGCTTTTTTTTTTTTTTTTTGCATTTGCTTTCCAGACAGAAAAGTAGAACAAAACTGACAGATCCCTGAGAGAGCAAATACATATTCAATATTCAAGCTTGCAATTTTCAATCTCTACCCTCTGTCTGCCTCCGTTTTCGCCTTCCTTAGTTCTTCCCAATACAGTGCTGTTGTTTACCTATAACAGAATAAAATATATTAGCAATCATCCTGTTTTATGACTGCACAAAAAGCATATATATTTCCAAGTGTTTGCAATAATTTCATGTAAACATTATTTTAGCTCTAACACTGTCAAACATCTGTCTGTGGTTAGACTTGTTTCAGCCTCTCTCCTCAGGCACTGCTCCTCCTCCTCCTCCTCCTCCTCCTCTGGCCTCCATGCTTGGAAGGAGTAGCAGCCCCCTCTGTCCCCTGGGTTTAGCTTGATGCAATGGATTGCCAACAACATGCTATAGCTACAAGGCCTCTGCTAATCACACTATTGATCCTGTAATTCCACCCATTTGAAACTCTTTACCTCGGTGGGCGGTATCAATGAATAAAGTCCAAGTCTCCCTTTCTTCCCCTCGTTCGCCGAGGCACCTGGCGTCTCTGGGGAGGTGATTGAGACCTGTGTGCCTCCTCCACATCACAGTCCCGCTTCTCTTTTTAGTATTCAGCCGCCACAGACTCCACAGAAAAGTCTGCCACGTCGGGAACAAACGCAAATGCAGAATGGCTGATCGACCTCCTTCCCTTTGACTGCTTCTTTGTGGAACTCTTGTGTTGTGTCGCGCTGGGGTTGTGTTGTTTTTTTTTTTGTCGTACGAGTAAAGATTGTCACATCAGTGCAAAGAACTGGGATGCAAGAGGGGAGCGAGCCTGAGAATGTGAACTTTTATGGAATATCAATAGGCAGAGTAATGGCCTGGTTTTCGAGATGGCAGCGGTAGGCTTTGGTCCAGTGCGTGTCATTTTCAAAAAGCCGGGGCCCCGTAGAACAAAAAACACAAACACACATCTTACAATCCCAACAGCTATCTTGTGATTACACAACGTCCCCAAGTAGTTAGTTAGTCTTGTCAGTGAATTAGATTAAGTGTGACACACCTCCTTGACAATAATTATGCTTTACTGCGAGAGGAGCAAACTCAGCAATGCATGGCCTCCTAAGAAAAATCAGGCTGAAATTTATGGCATTACTCCGCGTGTGCACCCTGCAATAACGCAGATGGCGCGAAGCAGCTAATGGCGGGTTTAATTTTTCTCAGCACTTTGCATCATATAATTGACCCTTTTACTGTATCTGCGAGGAGATGAGCTTCAAGTCCCAGAGTCGTAATGTAATGTTTTGTATGCCTTTTAATTAGACAAGCAGCATTAAAGAGAGAGAGGAGGAGGAGAAGTGGGAACATATTGCACAGAGAGAGAGAGAGAGAGAGAGATGCCAAATCACATACTTGTTTACATATTGTCCTTGAGTAGATGCAGGTCTGAGGGCAGGCGTTTTCGAACAAAGAGGGGCCTGATGAGGAGGTGAGGGAGAGAGTGGAAAGAGGAGGCATGGGAAGAGACACCGAAAAAGAAACGGAGAGAGCCGAGGATTATAGAAATAAGAATAACAGGAAAGAAAAGATGGAAGAGCAGGATTTACAGAGTGTAGTTCTCGAATGGATTTACAGGGAAAGAGGCTCTATCTGATGGATTTAGAAGAGTGTATCGCTGGTTCTGGGAATACGTAGGTGAGCTCTGTGTAATGTTGACGCCGGGATAAAAGTATTACTCAAAATGAGCTAAAGTACTGTAGGCAGAGGAGGAGCAGATGAAGTGGTGTCATTTGGAATGGGATATAAGAGAATCGGTGGAACTAGAAATATGGTTTCCTCTCTCGCCGCAAAAGTAAGAGCCAAGGAGAAGCAGTGGGCTCACGATAGCTGGGAGAGATTTTAAATAAAGCAGCTCAGGCGAAAGGAAAAAATAGAGAGATAAGAGTATGTGACATGGCCAGTGTCTTACCTTCTTTAGAGGATAAATCTGGTTTACAACTTGAATCTAATGTTCCTACTTTTCACTTTTTGATTGATACTCACCAAAGTATTTGCATAGATCTGGGAGCACTGCGACCAGATTAACTAGACAGACTAATGAAAAGTGTCCCTAATAATTCCATTTTTCAACATCTGTCATTTAGAGGTTAAAGGAAACGTTTTGGGAAATAAGCTCATTCGGCAGAGACTCCAGGAATTTACTGATCCCAACCAAGAAATAGTCTGGCCCAGTACGTTGTCGTGTTTACACTTGTACGCATTAAAAACAGAAGCTATACCATATTAATCAGTGTTCTTATCTAACTTTCATCAAATAAGCATATAACTCCCAAAATGCCTGAATTTTCTTTTTAACCATCACATAATAATCCCTTGTTATGTGTGTGTGTGTGTGTGTGTGTGTGTGCACAGTTGACTAAGTGTCAAAGTTGAACTAGAGGTCATTTTGTAAATGTGATAAGGTCATTTGGATAATAGTTTTCACTCACCTCTGTTTGCTCTTTTGAATACATTCGGCCGACCCTGAGGATTGTTTACAACTTATAAACTATCTGACTTATTTTTAGGCGCATTCCCAGATCTTTGGAACATTTTTTATTACACATATTAACATTGCAAACAGGGTAAAATACTGCACCAAGAGCAGGAAGGATACAGTGATTTGCATTGTGTGTTAATTTGCCTGTCAGATTCCGGCGTTCAGCAGGTGACAGCATTGTGTGCTGGCACCTGTTTTCCAAGGTCACGGAAGTTTGTACTTTCTTTTATGGATCCATGCCAAACCAACTGTAACGGCTCCTTCTGCTTCCTTGACACCGCGTGGTGACAGATCGGAATTCCATTACGACATTTTCTCACTGCTTCATACCTTAAAGCCTTCAGCGGACTTTTCATCCATGCGGCTATTATTAGCATCGGAAACTCACATGGACCTCTGGACGATGAGGGATCGAGCCATTGTTCAGCCTCTTGCTCTGTGGTTCATGTGCCGCTTCCTTTTCATTACGGTCCAAAGAGATAATGCCACTCCACAAACCCTAACCACCCATCCCTTCATTTGCTGTCATCATTATCGAAAGTAGTGAGTGTGCCGGCGAGCCCCCCCCCTCCCCCCCTCCCTTTACTCACCCTTGACTCACCCTCTTTCTCTGCTTTAAGAGGCGCTCTTTGCACTCAGCCACAGGCCATTAAAGTTGTCCCCCAGCAATAAGCCTTTGTCTGAGCGACCAAACAGTTGATGCTCGATAAGCGTAATCCTGGCCTGTGTTGCAGTCCCCTGAATGGTGCTGTGTGGGCTGCGAGGCCCTTCACAAAGCAGCTAGCACTAAATTGCTCACTCTTGCTTGCCTTTTGTCTCTGGATTTGTGAAACACTTTGAGCCGCTTTGCAGTTCTGAGGGCGACGGCCTCTGTGGGATGGAGTTTACTGAGGACCGTGTTTTCGTGGCGGGCACTGACCACACATGATGAAAAGTTTGGTTTCGTAACATTAGATGTTTTAAAATGAAGTCTGGGTGCAATTAATTAACATTTTATAATAGCTTGCATCATCATAAATTGTAATGTGGTGAAAATAGTTCCTGTCCAATTTTGTGCAATTATCTAAAAGTGAGCTGGGAGCTAATTTGTTTTGGGACAAAAAATGAGGGGACTGAATCAGAGAACAACTTCACGGCTACTCAACAGCTTTCAGAATTAATATTAAATCACCCAGTTTGATCTACAGAGCCATTGTTTGATGGATAAAATCTGATTCTCTGAAATTTGTCTTCGATTTTAAAGCGTAAACATACGTCTTTCTGTCACTCGTCTCATCGCCAAGAAGGAGCATGGTCACCCACATCCAACTAGCTTTAGCCACAATCCCATTAATTGTATTAGCACTGGAAGGGGAAGCAGCCAAGTTGGATTAAGTGGCCTTCACAATACAAAGCAGGCACAGTGTAACAGGAATCCAATATCAAGGAGGACATGATGAGTGATTACAAAAACATTTCACCGCCTGCCCAAAGTTTAGCAAGAAATTATCTCATGGTAAGTGTTCTCATCTTTGTTCCAGTTCTCCAGACGCTCTTGTTTCAGTATGAATTGACTGTCTGCTGTTGACAATGACTTAAATGCCAATGCCTTGTTTTATCTCTGTCTGAGATGTCAAAGGACGTCAACATTCTTCACCATCACTCACCTCCCATTTGTGCAGACTCAAGCCCGGCTAATGCGTCCTATATGTCCCCTCTGGGCTCCCATACATCAGGCTTTGACCCAAGGGAGAGGTTCAGGAAGGAGGGGTAATTTATTATTGAAATGTCTAAGGGGGTGGGGTGAGGTGAGGTTTCTCATAAGGCAATTCTTTTTTCTTTTTTTTTTCTGACTGCACTGAATCTGCAGTAAGACATTTAATGATGCTGTTGCAGACAGAACATCCCACTGCAGGATACGAGCTTCACTAAGACAATTTAAATGATTAGTCTTTTAGAAACTATTCAGTCGAAAACCCGGTAACACTTTATTTGAAGGGGTGTGCATGAAGCTGACATGACACATGACACAGCCACGACATGACACACGAGGTGACAGGGCGTGTTGCTTTGGTTAATGTCAAGCTGTCATAACAAAGATGTGTCAACCAATGTCAGCTTTCCATTAAAAATGACACAAGGACCAGTGGCAAACATTCATAAAGACTCCTGCATGTTTATGATAGGTGCCAAAGCATGACTATGCAAACCCCTTCAAATCAAAATCTCAACATTTTAAGTTTAAAATTCAAGTTGGAAAATGTAAATGAAAGAGGGCTGTGACCAGAATGGCCACCTATCTGTATTCTTGGCCACCGATATTTGCAGAAAAATAGATAAAATAGAATAAGATTTCCTGCATAATTATTATCTAAATAAATCTGACATCAGCTAAAAATAAAGAATAATTCTCCTGTACAGATGTGATAGTATTTGCCTCAGTTTGATTTATCGCCATTAGGAAGAGCTTTACAGCAGATCTTTCTTTTTCTAGCAAAACACATCTGCAGTCCAACATAATATACTGTAGATGACGCAAACATTCATAGTCCATGCAGTGCACCACTACACTGTCACGAGGTGGACAAACACTCTGTTGTGTGATCAATGAGCTTGCGTTGGAAATCACAGCACAGCTATGGCCCGTGCAGTACAAAAGTACCTCATATATCTGGAAAATGCCGGCAATAACCGAATGCTATGAATAATGTACAGTGTACAGTATACAATAAATAAGGAATGAGTTTCTTTTGACCAGTCTTGTGCGTGTCTCTCAACTATCTTTGGTTATTTCCAAAGGTTGCACATTTATCAAAGGGGCTTGCAAAACAAGAAAAGGTCAAGGTTGATGTTTTCTTTCTTTGCTTTTTGGTTCCATCAGGGAGGTAATGGGAAACAGATAACTGGATACACACTGTACGATACAAAATCACCCATCTTAAGCTGGGAAGGGATAATAGCTGTACATGCTGAACATGTGTGACACATGCTCTCCAAAACAGCAATAACAGACACAAACATGAAAACAGGAAAAAAAAAGTATTCTTCTTCGATCAGAACTGAATATTGAACCTGGACTAAAACACAAGTGGGCTTTGGATCAAACAGCTCACTTGAGCCAAACAACAGTGAACACACCAGTCACACTGACAAGATGCGTAATGAGCCTAATCCTAATGATCCCATTTCCTACATTTTCACCATCCGCTTTGTTTTCTACCTGAATCTTATAGAACTTGAGACTGTGCTTTTTTTTTTAATGCCATTATGTTGACAACATTCAACATGCACTGATGGCGTCTTGACAACTGTAGCAACTGATTTAAGCTGATTCATTTTCATTTGATTACATGTGACATCCCGCTGAATTAGCTATGCCATAAATTTGTTGCTGAAGGTTTGGGGTCACAGTCATCGGGCGACCTTAATAATCTCTTTCCCCTTTGCCATTATAATAGACTTGACTGGAGCATCTGTTGGCTGAAGCAGGGGAGGTGGGACTTGGTCGATCTCTCATCTGTGGCCATGAAACAAAACTGTCTGCACTCATGAACAAAACTACACATTTATGCCTTTACCTCCTGTTCAGTTATGATTCCTCCCCGACAGCCATGACCGTGATCTTGAATTCTGAAATCAGGTGTGATCATATGAACCAGACACTAATTATCTTATGATCCAGAGAAAACAATATTTTCTTCTCATGATAAATTATCTCACTGTCTTGAGAGATTTGTCTTCTCAAGATAACAAGGAAAATTAATCTGATATCAAGACAGAACGAGCTTTGATAATGAAATAATTAACTTGTGTTCTTCCATAGTATCACATATGAGATGGAATAATTAAACCGAATATAGTTGCAGGAGAATGAAGACCAGTATTTCCATCACGACTTAAGTCTTATGAACTAGCTCTGTTGTTGATTTGTCATAAAATATGAGCAACAAAAAAGAAAATCCCATCAAACAAAAGTGGAAACAGACTTTGGCATATTGGAGATGACATCCAAAACATTTCAGATATGTGGCTTTGGTAGGATTTGGAACTTGTTTGAAGGAATCTGGTGCATATTTGTTGTCTTTCTTTTCGAGTTCCTTCAACGTTACTGCTGTTCATATTTAACAGATTTTGTTCTGGTAAACATGCAAATCTACTTTTGATAAATGCAATCAGACTACAGCTTACACAGGACTACTCAAATATCAGAAATAACTGGTGTGGTAGATACCAACTATAATTTCTCCACTCACATATAATATGAATATCTAAAATATACCATACTAATCTTTCACTTTCACTTCAGTTAACCCATCGTACAGTTTGCAAGCCTTGAGCTGATTCTCACTGAAAACAAATGTAGCTGTCAGGTTAAATTGCTGGCACTGCGACTTAATCGTCAGTGAAACATATTTTATTCATTACAATGGCAGTATAGTCTCACAGGTCTTAGGTGCCTGGCGGAGCAGCCCTGTAATGTAGTGAAAATATAACTCATTGGATGCAACAGCGATGTCATGTTTTCCGCCTGCTTATTGCGTTGTCAGACACCCCCCCGGTGTATCTCAGGCTTTCAGGCCCTCTTCACACATACAAAGAGTGTAACCTCGGAGAGCTCACCGACGTGATTTGCATCATCCCTTTCCCTCCAGTGTCTGTTCCCTTAAAGGTGTTTCTGAATTAAAACTCCTTAAAATGTCATGGCTGCAGTGTCTTGAGATGATGGGTCTCAGATGGATGCACTCTGGAGCATTACTAAAGCGAGTCACTCAGGAAACACTGCTACACACACACACACACACACACACACACACACACACACACTCACGCATGGCACCTTTGTAAAGAGCTGATTTCCCAAGAAGAATAATTAAAAGCCTTCTATGCCATTAGTGGAATAACCATTTTGTCTCTCGCTTGTTTGTGCGCTGGCCTTTAGACCTTAGCCTCTCTTTATTCACTGATTCTAATTCACAGTAAAAGTCGCTGAAGGGGCATACAAATGATCAGCTTATGAATTTAAAAAGGCTTCTGGTTAAATACATATACATACACATTATACTGTATACCTAAACCTTTTTTCCACTTCTGATTATTCTAAGTGACAAAAGATGACCCTTTTTGTGTTTTATATATGACCAGAGGGACAAATGTGAACATAATCACATATTTGCTCTGAGATGGTCTGAAGTGATGACACCCGTATATTTGCAGAGACTTTTATTTACAGTTTGTCAGACCATCAACCATCTGTTGTCTTTTTGTCCCTTCCAGCAGTTTCCACATCTTGGACACTGACAGTGCAGAATTTTAGAAAGATCCACGGCCTCCATAATCATTTCATACACAATTTCCACAGTAAATCACTGACCAGTTGTCCGCTAGGAGCATTAAGCTTTTAGTGTTCAAGCAAATAGCTTCTACTGAAATGAACAGCTTCAGGTCTCTGTCAAACCAACGGAGCATGAAGATGTGAACGAGATGTAACACAACATCTGCCATATAATGGATGCTGTAATTCAAAATGCCCCACAACATGCATTTTTTAATATGAATGGCCCCCATTAGGACTCAGACTGCTGCTAACCTTGGCAGTGCTACTGACATGCTTTATACACTGAGATAGTGCAGACATAAGCTGCTGGACTGCCCAACCACTGTAGTCTGGAACAGGAAAATCCAAATGTATCCATAGTCACAAGACAAAAAGTCAAAAAAAAAAAAAAAAAGGTAATGAATATTAAATGAATATTTAATCTGTCTACAAATACAACTTTAGTGCACAAGCAATAATTCTAAAAGTAATAACTCATAATTTTGATGACGTATTGAGAGTATCAATTAATGTTATTGCTTTTAATCAATACTAGCCACTTAGCTCTCCGGATGAATCCACTTTTGCCAAGACTGAAATACCTCAACAGCTATAGGATGAAGTGCCATCATCCCCTGACTTTTCCTGTAGCAAACTTTTCACTTCTCCTGTGAAAAACCCCAACATCTACCAGCAAATCAACACCAAACTTTTATGGCTTTATTCATGTTTCCCAGATGACTCACTTTGGAGATCCAGATTTCCAGTTTAGGGCCAAAATGAGGTTCATATTTGTGGTTTTGAGTGAAATGTCTCCACAGATATGGATTATGAAAGACATTCATGTTCCCATTAGGATGAATTTTAACTCTATGATCCCTTCACTTTTCATCTTGCACCATATTTATTCTGTCTGACACTTTATTTATGACACAATACTTGAAAAATTATAGATATTCCCAGCAGCCTCAGTTATACTACATATGATGAACATGGTGATCGTTGAACCTGCTGAACCTCAACCTGCCATCATTTCATTTCACTGTGAACATGCCCGCAACATAATTTAACTCAAAGCACCATTATGTCTAATAACAGCCTCACAGAGCTACTAGCATGTCTTGTTTTTATATTTCTAGGCTTCTATTTTTTTCCTGTTTAATGGTTTTCATATGTTTCACCTCATTAAACGAAGATCACCCTGATGTATTCTGATTGAGTCCAACTCTTCACCTACTTGCTTATTTTAAAACGCTATCAATGAATGACTCCAAGCTTCAGTGTAAATTCAAGAGGAGGAAAATTGTAAAAAGAAAATGTGTCACTTTGAATGGAAAGTCATTCTCCTTGAGGCGCCTTTCAGCCTAAACCCCTATATACAACTGACTCTTCTCGCCAGATATTCAATTCAACTCTCGACAATGTGCTGGAAAGAAATGTTTAGTGAAAATACGATATTTAGTGTCGACAAGTACTGTATAATGTCTTTCTTTCTGTGAATTCTAGCTCTGTTCTTTTGAATCCGAGGTCGCGGGTTTAGCTGCGGATGAGAGCGAGAAAGTTAAGCAGATGCCCGTGTGAGCTCCTGGGCTCTGGAGAACTCTACTTCTTATTCTCGCAGGGTTTAACTGAGGGAGAACTGGAACAATTTCTATTCTGATAGGAAGCAAGTGTGTGGACCGAAGGGCAAAATCAACTAAAACGGTGGTTTGATCTCCCCACCAGCTGATTTACATTTGCAGCGCACAGTCCTAATCTGCCCATTTATAACCACCAAATAAAGGGAAAGAGACAGAGAGAGACTGACCTGAAGCCAGCGAAGTCCGATGTTGATATATCCGTCTGTCTGTCTCTGTCATCTTTTCCCTGTCTGTCTTTATTTCCATCTTCTCCTCCTTGTCTGTCTCTCTTTCTCTCTCAACATCTATCCCATCACTTTCTGTTGAACCGACTCTCCTCTCTCCATCCCTCTCCCTCCATCCTTCGCTCTCTGTTCTCATCTCCCTGAAGGGTCTCCATCTTATCTGAGAGATAAGCTGAACTGCCACAGAAACGCATTGGTCTTCATCTCCGTCTGTATTCCTCCCGTCTGGGTTTATGGAGGCACATTTGGGAGGATAGATGCAGTTTAATGAAGCATTCACTGCGTGCATGTGTGTGTGTGTGTGTGTGTGTGTGTGTGTGTGTGTGTGTGTGTGTGTGTGTGGCATCAATTCACTTTTTACCTCCATGGATACTTGAAAAATGAAGGGAGGCGCACCTCCTGCACACTTGACAACATTATAAACCTCCATGGTCTCTGAACCACGAGGCCCCTTTGGACTCCACATCAAATAGTTTCCTGTTCAAGGAATTTATTCAGAACTTCATAACGCAGATGATATCCTGTGTGTGTTTACCTCATGAGATATAGCATGCCCAAAAACATGCTGCACATCCAAAGTGTAGAAATTCATTTAAATTCCCCATTACTTTGTTGCTGTCCTCGGCATAAATAAGAGGAAAAATGTAATTTCCTATTTTGTTGGCTGTATTCCTGCTTGCTGTAAGATCCTCTCATTCATCACCTTGTTCTCTCTCTTATGTAATGAACACACACACACACACACACACAATGGCACCCACCCACACACACACTCTCTCTCTCTCTCCCGCTGCCTTCGTTCACCCCTCTGACACAGGTGGTCTGCTCCTCACCTCATGAGGAGCCCGCCTGGCCCTGCTGCCTGCGCCATCTCCCATGAGCCCCCCCGTGTTACCGTTCCGAGCGAGACAGGAAGGAACTACAGTTCAAAACCTGATCTGTTCTGTTCAGCTGCCGCTCGCTGCCATCTGGCTGCCCGCCATTGCGTGGCATTACGATGATGCGTGCAGATGTACGGGAAATCTGTTTGCCTCCGATGCAGGTTGTTTGGTTCATAAGGATGGCAGACTGGCAGATGTTAATGGTATGCATGTATGCACATACAGAGAAAGTATATGTAATATTCCTGCGTCTCCAGTAGTGTATTTTTCATCAGGTGAAGGCCTCAGCCAACGCTGTGATGTATGTGTGTGTATGTGTGTGTGTGTGTGTGTGTGTGTATGATTTATTGGTGAGCAGCTGTGTGTTGTTGCTGAATCTGCAACTGTGCTACAGTGCCAGCAACCGATCTTCATAAAAACATGTTGTTCTCTGTTAGCAACAGGGACAGACGAGGGGGGAATGAGAGGAATAGGAAATCAGGGAATGAGGGGGCATTTCTTTACCTTAAAAAACGATCGTGGTGATTATTTATGGGTTCGTGCGTCTGCGTGTATTTACAAGAGAGACTGAGCGAAGCGGAGGGAGAGTGTGCAGACGTTGTTGTCTGACCCTGACCTTGGTTTAATGCATTGCTTCTGGTACTAAAACACAATATGCTTTTTTACTGTAATTACGACTCAAGTATGTGTGAGAACTATTTTATTGAACATAACTTAGCGTTTATAGTATTGTATACTCATATAGACAAACACATATTTAGATGAAGTGTACAGTCTTTCCAAACCCCTGCTCAGACTACGACTGTTCTTTTATCTTATGTTATTAATTTTATTAGCTCTCATGAGACCTTTATTTACTACATGGCGCCACTTACACAGTGTGCGTTTTATTAGTGTAAATAATAGAGAGGTAAATGGGTACTCGAGCTATTTAGTGCTATACTTCCATAAAGTTGGGGGACTTATGTGAGAGACAAATTAAAAGAAGAATGGTTAAAGGTGCTGCAGTAGAAGCAAGATTTCCTAACTTTCAGCCTCTAGTGTGGCTTAAGCAAAAAAAAAAAAAAAATCTCATTCTTTGTACAACTCAACAATCAACAGTGATTTTCATTAGGCCACCCATGTCTTCCAATGTCCACCCCCTCATGTAGTCATGTTCTTTCTATTAAAAAGAAAAGCGTCAAGCCGAGGCTGACATAACTGATGACATCATCTGAGTTATTTTTCCTCAGACTTGCCAAAAGCTCCTCCCAAGCCAAAGATATTATGCAGCTGTTTCCCCAGGCTGTGCACTACATCTCACAGCCCCTTTTAATACCCACTAGCATATTTTTTTAACACTCCAGAAATGCAGTCTGATGTTCTGTGAGCATCTAATATGATCATATGCAGCACAGCTGGTTGCATTGCTTACTGTACATGTCCCACAGATGGCAATGTAAGAGATGTTTTTTTGATCTTCTCCTTCTTTATACATAAAGTGCTTCATACATAAGAGACATTAAAGATTGAAAACAGCCAACCTGTTCTCGCTCCCATGTCATGAAATAGTCATGCTTCGTCACATGCCTCTGTGTTTCATAAAGACACATAAGGTAATAAAAATAATAATCATGATAATAAAATAATAATGAGGAGAAGAAGAAGAAGAAGAAGAAAAGAATGAGCTTTACTTTTACCTGTGCCTGTATTACTGTATGTAAGTGAAGTTATTATAAAAAATATATTTAGATCATATTTTAGTCTGTTTAGTGTTTTTCTACATTCACTGTGATTCAATGTTAATAAAAGAATATCAATAAGTCTAAAAGGGGAGGATACATTAGTAACATTAGCGTGCAGCGACAAACCAGTGGTCCTTTGTAAATACCACTATGGATGCATAATAAAAAAAATGCTTTTAACAAAAAACAGATCCATCATTAGATCAAAAAAGAGACCAATGTTTTTGTGGACACACTGAAGAAAGGTGACTCTGTTTACGCAAATTTAATTATGGTTCATGTATAGACTTTTACTTGTACACACTCCTTCCACTCTCTCTCTCTCTCACACACATCTGTATTCAGGTAAACATGCAGGATGTACTCAGCACTGCTTGTTACTTGTTCCACATCCCCTCACCTCTGACCCCCAACCTGTGCATCATGGCACAGCAGTTAGTGTCTCAAAACAGAGCTAGTGTGGTAGATAAGAAACTTTAGCAGTTTGAATATCTGCTTCTCTAAATGCAAACTAGGATTTTCTCTTTGAAAAGATTCAATGGGCAGTTATGCTTTTACTCTGCATCACGGCCAAGGGCACAAATAGAATTCACATGATGTTGAGTCTGCTGTGATCAATAACCTGTAAACCAAGGATGGATGGTGAGCTGTTATGGCCATAAAACACGGAGCCAGTTGTATTGACATGGCCATCCATACTACTCTGCTAACTCTCTGTCGACCGGAGAGGGAGATTTTTCCACCTTTCCTACTTTTATTTTGGCGGTGTCCTATAGGTGTTCTATTGAAGCAAGCTGAGTAACAGTAATGCCCTCAGAGATGCTTTACTGAGTCGGGGGATTTCTTTAAAATGCTCTGTTTCCTTTTCAAACCTCTTCCTTTGGAGACAGTATTTTTGCAGTTCAAGACATTTGCTTTGCCTTTCACAGTAACTTGGAAAAGTATATTGGTGCAAAAACAAGTGCAGTGGCACATGCATGGTTGTACAGAGGCATGAATGAGCTGTCTGATTATGTAATGACATCTCGGCATCCTAGAAGACACTAAATAAAATTTAGATTAATAAAGTAGTTTCATCAAATATTGTCTCATCATTCTCATCCAACTAATTGTTATGTTTTTTGGTACATAAATGTAGCTCTTCATTCCCTCAAAACAAATGTTGATGGTGAAAATAAAAGATTGGTTATCACCAGCTCATGATAACAGGAATGTGTGCTGCCAGACATCCTCTTACTATTGCATGTGATTTCTATATTTTTGACATATGTTTGACATATATAAAGAGATAACAGAATAATTAATGCAGGAAGTATTTGTTTGACTCTGTTTACATCTTGTACAGTGTGTTTAGATTGTTTTTCAGTTTGCATGTCTGCTGCTCTTGAGCCTCTGAAGGCTACACTTAGTCTCCCTTTATGCAAAGGATTTTTCCTTCGTCTTCAAGTGTGTTTCAGCCTTGAGTGAGTAAGTGAATAAGTTGGTCAGTTAGTGACTGAATTGTGTTGTTTTTACAGTCAACACAGTTGGTGGTTAACGTCTCAAAAAGCAGATAAGCAATCAAGGTTGAAGCAAATGCTTAAGTATTTATTTGAAATACTGAAACAATTCTACAAAATGTATTAAGTTTATTGGTTTACATAAAAAAGATTTCTCCAGATTCTTGCACACAGTTCTTTTGCTTACAGCTTCATGAACACAGTGTCTCTTGATGCTATGACGCAAACGCTCGACAAAAAAAAAATCATGAAGTGGGACGTTTGAAGGAAGTGATATCTATTGATTTTTAATAAGAGACTTCTGCAGCTTTTAGGGTATTGCTTTCACAATTAGAGCATCAGCACTCAACCATTAGGCTGAGCGTTGCTTTACACCTACCATTGTCTTGGAGGGGAGACGGCCCTCCTCGACGAGACCCCTTGTCCCCTGGAAGACAGACAATTCACTGTTGACACACTAAACAAATAAACTAATAGTAAAACTTCCATTTACTCACTAAAACACAAAACGACTGACTGACAACAAATTTACCTTCTCACTTCCTGGTCAATTCATTGTTAAGGGATATCACTGTTAATTAACTAAAATCAAATTAAATTATACCATAATTTCTTCCTCATTATGTTGATTTTAAAAAAAAATGTAATCCAGCCTGGGTTAAACATTTCCTCCATAATGTATTTGCTGTTGCAAATTTGCAACATTATCATTTTTAAGAAACAGGGTGTGTGTGTATGGACCAACCCTGCCTCTTTTAAATTCTGTTTATTTGTAACTTAATTGGTTTCCCATCATGTTAAAAATTTATACAATCGCTACCTGGATTATGTTCAGAGTAAATGAAGTGTTACATTTTATGTACTGCATCAGATTTGCAAGGAAGTGGTTTGACGCCAGAGACCAGTGTTTGCATCCAGAGTCCTATCTTGGAGGCAAGGGACAAGATTTTGGTATCAGAATGAGTTTTGTGTCAGAATATTTGACCAATGATGTTTGAGTGGACTTTGCTGGTTGCACGCAGGTAAACAGTCCATAAGTTATCCAAAGAGGCAGACTGACTGAAACGCAATCTGACACTGATTTAGCATTTTGTCAGCTATTCAAGATTGTGCTTTTGATGCCTATACATAACCATGAAACGTTTAATGATGCTCTGATCACTATGTGCAGATGTTGTTTTGCAAGATCTGATATTCTGGTGGAAAACAAATGAAATATGTTATCAATGAACATTTTACTGACAAGTTCACTATCAACATTTTGTGACTTGCCAGGTAATTTAATTAACCTTTCCTCATTCAGCTAATAAAAAACAACATAATCCAGACAGTATTACATTTCCTTCAAAACCTATTTGCTATTACAAATTAGTGTATATGAATGTAATTTCAAAGAGACAGGGTTGACTTTTGCAATGATGGAAATGCCTTGAAGCGTCTCTCTTTAGCCACTTGAGAATCTCCTCCTCGGTGTTTGGATGTGTTCAGTGAGCTGGGACTACAATAGAAAAATGCTTTTTATTTAGAACCGGCATGAACACATCTATTCTTTCAATTAGCATATTCTTCTATTATGATATTTTATGTTTCTCCTAGAAGGAGATTCTCAGTGTCCCGAGCCCATTTCCCAAAAGCATCTTAAGGCTAAGATTATCCAAATCCATATTCTTTCAATACGGCTGTGATCATCTTAGCATTAGGATGCTTTTGGGAAACTGAGGCTAAGTAGCACTCAGAGAAATTTCTTCTTAAGTGAAAAAGGGCTATAAAATTTTACTGCCTTTGAAGACTTGTGTTTGCTTAATATTTTTGTTTTTTGAGCATCTGTCTTTTGTGAGACTAAATGATGTGTTTGTGGTGGAGGAGAACTGAGTTCACCTGAAGGAACAACAGCTTAATGAGACCTGCACAGCGCTGGCATGAGCTAAACTTGAGATAAAATGTCATTTAGCCTCAACAGGATATTTTGTTTTTAAAATGTTAGTGCTTATGGCTTTTGAGAAAATTGCCAGTTTCATTTTAAGTATGTGGGGAAAAAATGAAGAAAAATGCAAAAAAAATGTTGATCATTTTGCGCAAAATAAGAAAAGTGAGATTTAGATTAAGATAACTTAATACACACTGTCACTAATGTTTTAGTGGAAGCCAAATTTAGTATTTTTTGATGCATTGACATTTGTACCAGTTTGGACTCCGACAGAGGACTCACGCCTTTATAATCCTATGATTTGTTAATGTGTGTCAGCCTCTGTGGTGCAGCAGCAGGAGCAGCCAGATCTGTGCAAGCGCTCCCGCCACTGGTCAAAGTGATTGAATCTGGCATTCCAGCGTCTGATTAATGTGAACTATTTGCCACCAAGCCAGTGTCTTCATCTGCATCACACAAGCATCCCAGCAGAGGAAGAGCTAAGAGCCTCCAGGAATTCTTTCTTTACTCGTCTTCCTGAGTAATTTGGGAGGAGTGTTGGCACCTGAATGAAGGCCTGTCCACTGTGAGACCGTGTCCAAGCTATTTCAGAGTTTGGCTCTCCTTTATATTTCATCAATCCAAAAATGCAGTGAGTAGCCTGATAATCAGACCACTTTGTTTCACTTCATTCATTCAGCCTGACATTGTGTTCATGTTAACCACTTCGTAGATGGCAGTGGGGGGGTCATGGGGGATGTTTAGTTTATTTTTATCGTAGTTGTCATTTGGCATAGAGTTGGAGAGATTTCATTATAAGTTGACTTAGCTCTGTGTCCAGCTGGACAAGTCTCATTTTTGTGGCCATTTCTTTGTCGCTATTTTAAATGGTTGTATGCAGGTAGTCATCAAGTGGCTGATTCCATGTTCACATTGTATGGGATACATTAATGTATGTACGTCATATGTTAATGGAATGCAAGTGTACATGTCATCAGGGTGGTTGTATGAATACAGAGTGTGCAGACTAAAATAATTTGCATAGACAATAGACATTAAATGTGGGTTTAATCACTTTGAAACACAGACTTTGGCCAATGTGAGTAATCTATATTTGTTTGGTATTCAGGCACGTCCATATTATTAAGTTGGAGTATTCAGAAAAATACATTTCCTGGGTGTAATTACAATGTGAATGTTTGAAAGTTTGTAATGAAAAACTCCAATATGACATGAACACAACACCATTCAGAAGTTTGGAATCACCTCTTGATGTTTTTATGCCAATGTTAATAATGGCTGTTTCAAAAGAAATGGAAATCATATAATTCTAACACCAAATGTATTTCTCACAAAAGAAATAGGTTTGGCCTCTAAAGAAGAACAATTAAATGATGAACACGCCCATTTCCTCCTAAATATCCTTGGAGACCCCAGCTCATCACTGAACCACAAGGGTGTTTGGGCTCTGCACATTCTAGGAATCCATTTTTCTTTCTCTCTGCAGTCAGTTATATGGTTGGAGTGAATAGGTTTAAACTGAATTCTCAGTCCACAATATGTTCAGCTGATATTCTGTGATCGAATTTCAATAGTGCTAACCCTTGACTAACCTTCAGTCTGTAGTTTGAAGGTTTTTTTTTTTTTTCATTTTTAAAAAAAGGAACTGTTCAAATCTGCACAGATTTTCACCAATGACGGATGAATATTCGTATTTAACTGTTGCTCAGAGGGTCTTTGTTCCTTTCTTCCGTTTCAGTTGTGAGTCTGCTTGAATGAAACAGCATTTTGTTCTCCATGTACAAAAGATTACTTTTTCCCCAAACCCTTCATACAAAGTAACATCTATATGTGAAGAGGACTTTCGTGACAACAAGGACTTTCAAGCATGAAAAGTCGTTTAGAAATATATAGTAGTCCTCTCAGTCATCTGACTGTACTGAGTCAAGGTTTTGTCTAAGTCAATTCCAAACTTTGAATGCTGGTATACACATTATATACAGTATGTGTGTACTGTTGTTACATTACAGTATTATACTTTGGTTTACTTTAGATGTTATATTATATAATAGCTTCTTCATTATTGTATGTCTCAGATTCTATATTAGATTTTGTTCCACTTATGTAATCTTTCTCTATATGTGATTTTTTAAAATCTCATATTTAGGTCTAAAAATGTCATTGCCAATGACTGTTTCACTGTGATTGTTGTGCACATGACAATAAAAGAACTTGAACGTGAACCTGAATCCGAGATCTTGATGTTACTTAATGTTTTGGAGGATGAAGCTTGAAGCAGTTTCCCATTTGAGAAGAAAGAAATAATTTTCCTCCGAAGAGACCTAGAGAATCACACCACCGAGTTTGTCCGCTCATCTCGGCAGTGATGTTTTTTAAAACCCATTCCCAGGTGTCATTTTCCAACTGGCTACTTGTAAGAAGGACTTGTCTCTCAAACCTCCTGAGAGCTATGCTGAGTAAAAGAGTGAGGGAGAAAAGCACGTTTGAGACGTGCTGCTTAATCAGAAGCGCACGGCTTGAAGGAAGGAGTGGAGGGGTGTCTAACAGCACGGGCTTGTATTGCAAGGCTTGTCTGCACTTCCTTCCTCCTGGATGATCTGAGCTGTAATGACTTTGGACTCTGCGCTGAGTTGTAGCTGAATAATGAGGTGAGAAACGGAGTCGGAGCGGAGGGGTACTGTAAGTGTTGACATTGTTGACACTTCATGTCAGCGAGTTCACAAACACCAAAGACATCACTTAGAGCCTCCTGACTGTCGATGTGTCAGAGATTTGGTGCTTAAGCAGACGTGCGGAGGCTGGTTCTGGGCTTCAGTCTCTGTTAGGTTTGTATTACCCATGCTATGACTTCTCTGTGTGAGCTGTATCAAAAACAGTGTGTGAGCTTTCCGGCGGATTTATAAAAATACAGAAGATTTGCTCAACTTTTGAACCCACATAAAAGAAAAAGGTGGTTCCATACAAAACAAATCCTCATATTTGAAGAGTTATAACCGTGAAATATTTGTTTTTGTTGGCTAAATAAACCAGTAATCAAATGATCAGACTTGTTTCAGCCCTATTCAGTCATATTGAATTACCCATGCAATTGACCATCAATGTGGCAAAAATATGAAAAAGGATTTACCAAATAAAACATCAGACATGTCGTGCATAAACACTAATTCTGACCCCAGATTTCTCTGCCTGCTCTTCTACAATATTTCCTGAAAAGCAGTCTGCTCTCCTACTGATAATGTTGTTATCGCTGCGTCCCTTAGTAGAATGTTGTTTATTCCGTTAATCACCATTCCTTTTTTATATGCGCTGCTGTAGCCGTGGGGGCTATCTGGCACATGCAGCTAGGCAGAGCCAGTAAAAACCCTTCTGGAAGATTCATAAAAGTATAAACCACAGGCAACTCCTCCTGAGGGCCTCTTAATGGGTCTGTGTCTTTCAGGAAGTGTTAAAATGTAAATTATGGAGACTTTTACACTTCTCAATGACAGTCTGGGGAATGGTGAGAGGTAGACCCGGGGTGGATCCCTATCTTGGCAACACCTTCCAATAATATTTTTGCAATTGCCAATGAGCGGAGTAGACTAGAAAACAATACTAATTTAGTCTCTGGAGACTTCGCTGAGCCTCTTGTGGGAGAAGATGCTCATTTTTTACATCTTTACAATGGCAGCTCCATAATCTCACAAGTGCATTTATAGGCTTTAACAAAGCCATAACGCTCAGTTAGATTGGCCGCCTTGTCAATGAGCAGAGTGACTGACTGAGTTCAGAAAGTGCTGTTCACTGAACAGTTGCGATGTTGGTGAGTGAAAATTAAAGTGCCCCCAGAGATGCAGCACCAGTTATCAGTGGGAAGAAGAAACAATCAGCCAGATGCTCTCACACTGTCAGTGAGGGAAATCGTTAAAGTGAAATGTCTCAGACGTCTGTATAAAGGTCCAAGACCAGGCGCCTTTGTTCCCGGATGCTGCACACACAAGAACAAACACACATAAATATTACATAATTTATTCTCCTGAATATGTATTTAATTAATTGTTAATTATTTAAAGAAATATGCATTTAGCTTTATAAGATACAATGTCATAGTTTGGGTTTTAGTTGAGTTACTTCTTGTTTTATTTTGTAGTAGTACAACCTCAGTTATAGTTGTATTACTTCCTGTCTTTGTGTTTTATCACTTTCAGGATTATTATTTTCACTTGTCCTCCTCCTCTACTTCTAGGTCTATGTTCCTCTCTCCCCTTGCAAGGTAGACCTCATACCTTGTGTCCAACGTTCCAGCTCTTCCTCATGCAGATTCCTTGTGTTTGGATGTTTACGCTTTGCTTCCCTGGACCTTCACATGCTTACTGGATTTTTGATTCTTGCCTGCTCCTGTTTGATTTGTTTGTCTTGGACTTCCTTGCCTGTTCCAGATCCTTGCCTGTCTGACATTAAAGTAAGTGTTTTGCTTTATTGTAATTGATGTATTTTATGTTTCTTTCAAACTTAAAAGTGAAAGGGAACTTTACGACAAGCATGCCTCTTTGCTTGCTAGACCACCACCATAGGCTAAGTTCTTGAAAACCTCACAGCATGAGTAGAAGAGCAGGTGTAAAGTGCAGCACAGCAGTAGGTCTTTTTTTCTCACATCTGGCCACATCTGTGTCAGATAAAGTCAGCAACCCTGGGCCATGTATTATGAGTCTTTTAACACTTCCTTTGTGAAGAAGAAATGTGGTGAAGCAGAATTCATTGTCTGCTCATCATGTCCACTCATTTTAAATGAAAAATCTTTGTGGTCTTACTAATGGCAATCATCAGGGTTGGAAAGATTACCTTTGAAGAACCTGAATAAATCATTATAAAACACCAGGTTCAAGGTGTTCAGGATTGGTGATTTGTTGCTCATTATTCAAAAGCCATACTGCTTAACGTATAACAATTTCATTATATGGCTACACCACAGGGTTCAAAATTCTCATTAATGTCACCAGCTTCTGCTTCACATCTTGCTCCTGCCAGCAAAGGTTGCACAGAGAAACATATCCCATTTCATTATTATATATCATATGATTTTGTGTCATCTTCTGTGTGAGCAACAAAAAAAAAGTCCTTCATTAACCGGGGGTGAGCCAGGGGTGAGAAGGGGTGATGGAGGGATGGTTAGAAGATTACAAGGCGGTAGATTAAAACACACACTTTCAACAGGGAACAGCCAAACAGGAGAGGCAGGAAGAGGAAACCTCAAGGAGATGAAGAGATCTTTGAAGTGACACTCAGGACGGGACTTTGAAGCCGTTCTCTCGTCCAGAAGCTGAGATGGGGTCTGTACTGTATGTTTGGATTTAGCCTCCCCATTTTGCCTTTGATGGCGAAGTATATAAGATGGCAGTGTGGATTCAGAGCGGACTCTCCTTCCAGAGGAGATGCTAAAATGTTTAAAGAAAAAAAAAGAAGATTTGATTTAAAAGTGATCACTAAGAAGCGCATTGCTGCCATGAAGGAACATGGAGTCCTGAGGAGCACGCCAAGAATCATTTGCTGCTGCTCTTTTCCAAACAGATTAGCATATTGGTGCCATCCTTGGGGAAGAGTTGGCCTCAGGCAAAACTAGATATCGGGACACTGAGATCTGGCTTGTAATATAAACCATTCACTCCTATAGTATCTGAATGCAAGTTGACCAGTAGGAAAACATTGGTTCCCTCATACCTCCCTTCTGCATCCAGAATGAAACTTTAGCACTTTAGCTATTAAAATATTCTTTCATTGATCTGTCACTAAACTCTGTGCAACTTACTTTCACATTCTTGTGCAGCACATACAGTGTGGAGATCTGCCATTTGAAATTCCTAGCAATGAAATAAATATAGACCATCGATTTCACTGCCTGCCACTGGCAAATTATATCAGATGCAGCTATTTACTGAATTAAGCCTAAAGTTATAATCCTTAAGATTTTATGGTCATTGAATGCATTCAGACATTATTTACTTTTCTATATACAGGGTTGGATGTCAGTCCACTCTTTCCTCCCTGGATTCAAATGGCATGTACATGTGCAGTTGACTCACAGGAAACAATTCTCACACATAATGAATAAAATCAATTTGTGTATAACGTAATCTGGAAGAGCGGAACAGCCAGTCCTGAGCCTTTTGAAGAGTAAACATGTATAACTATAGGTACTGAGATCGCTGTATGTAGTATTACCAGCAGTAGCCACAGGTGTCGCCATTTCCTTAAGATTATAACTGACTAAAATTCAATAACAGAATCTCAAATCAGTCAAATATTGAAACAGCATCATCTTCTTTCAAATATGGCTTTCTATGTTGTGTAATACTTTAGAACACACACACTACCTTGGTTGTCACCCTGTGTTATAAAATGACAAATACATGACCTTAACTGATTCCTTTACTAAGAAACAAGCATCTTTGTCTGGCTCATATTTCATGAATGAGCCACACAGATATACTGTACAGCAAGATTCACGTCTCTCTAGGAACACACAAAGAAACTCTAAGACACATTCCGGCATCCTTTCTCGAGGATGGTTCCAGTTATTTATTTATTTTTTTATTCATTTGTAAAAGCTCTTCTTCTGCAAGGTCATGAGTTTCCTTTCTGTTGAATTCCAGTAAGTGAGCCACAACAATAATCGGACGACAAAATCAAAAGTCCATTCATATCCCAACTGAAACGCAGAGGAAAGGTACGATTAGAGAAGTTAGAAAATATATGAGAAATTGCACGTGTACAGTAGGTCGTTTCTGAACAATTTTCTGTGGATGAAACTCTGCCTGGAGGGTTTTTGGTGAGAAGAATCAAAAAGACAGTTCATCTTGTTTCTCTAACAACAACCAGTCGTTCTGTCTTTACTATATAATACAACATAATACGTGAATTTTTTCTTTGTTGGTCCACAGATTTATGTCAGAATAGGTTAGGAGATGTTCAGCTCTGGTCTTGTAACATGGTGGGACTCAAGAAACAAACAGTAGCCATGGATGAGATATTATCATAGTTGTATGATCTACCAGAACTAACAGAGAGCAAAAGATGGGAAGTCAGGAGGAAAATATTTATGAAAATGGAAGTACAAATCAATTAATTATTGAAAGAAGCAAAAAGAAATAATTATCTCTGAGCTGGAATGCAGACCCTGAGGGGATATTGGCGTAAAATGATCATGACTCACTGACCCACGACCTTCTTACGATGAATGTAGTTGGTCACATAGCCAGGAGGGTAATTGCCCTGCTGAACGCCCCTATGGTAAATAAAACACGATAAGTGGCCTCGAAGGTACACTAAGGAGAAATCATGATTCCCTTCAGCCGAGAAAAGGCTTTGTTTCACCATAAATGCATCACAACTTTATGCCGCACCACATGCATCTGGTGCCCTTTTTTATTTTTCCTGCCCCTCAGACAGTGAGTCCTCCACTGTGCTGAAGCATTGCAATATTACTTGCAGCCGTCAGCGGCAGGACTGAGCGCTAACCCTTTACAGCACATAGTCAAGAAATTATGAGCTCTGAGATGGGATTGACATGGGCCGGAATTGACTTTAATGGAAATCACCTGCATTCCAGCACAGGATGTATTTTCACGTTACACACACCTAATTCCTTATTTCTCCTCCAGAGGTCAGCGAGAGGTCAGCCAGTCAGTAAACCTTTCCAACATTCGTTCATTAACAGATGAAACAAACCGAATGGGTTAAACATCACATAAGCATTAGCGTATGAGTTTTCAAGGATGAACCCCTCGAGGCAAAGAACCTTGTTTTCAAGAGTGTTGTTGAAACAAAATAAATAAACTTTAATAAGCAATTATGGAATAATATACTTGAAATACCCAACAGTATTTAAAATAATACAAACTTAGTGATTGTGTACGACTGAATTAACAGTTGGGCATAAGGGTAAACAGTAAATTAATGTTGGCATTGCATTGCAAGTATTCACATCCTAGGGGAGAGTAACATCCCCCTGATAAGGTCTGTAAAAACAGAAAAAGACAGACAAACAAGGTTGCCAGGTGGGCAGCCATTAGAGACAGACATCCTCGTACTCCCTCACATTTTGGTCCTTCGAGGGAGTAAATAGGATCTACTGACAATGTTTACCCACAGGCCATCCAGATCTAATCAAGAGGTGAAAAACGCAGAAGTAAATGAAAACGCCACAAATCTTGCACCGCACCGCTGCTTTGCCACAGCTGTTTTAAATAGATCAATTGCCTCAGCTCCCTTTGTCAGGCCCTTAATATCCTCCCCCCAGGCTTGTGGTTTAGCTCTTTAGTCCCATAAAAATAGACTTGATGGATGGCTTTGCAGCACTCTGACAGAGGCAAGGGAATCCCCAAAATGCTCCCCCTCTCTCCGCACTCAACCCCACTCTCTCCACCACCACCACCACCACAAATCCATCCACCCTCCCGGAGCCAGCTGGCAGGCTACTGCTCAGCCTTTTGCCAGCCTCGGTTTGCTTTTCTGTTCGATTGAATCACAAGTTCAGTATATTCGGGGAGGGCTCTTACATGGGTCAGACTGATCGAGGGACAAAGTTTATCTTTTGCAGATGTCTGGATCGTAGCCAAGATGCATTGGGGGGAAAAAGACAAACAGAGAAAGAGACCGAGGCAGAAAAAGGCTGCTGAAGAGAGAAAAACAGACAGATCAGAAATGGCGTTAGTCATCCGAGCAGAGAGGTGCAAGTGAGGTTGAAAAGAAGAAAGCAGCATTGTTAGGACGTACGTGTGTGCTCCTGTGTGCCATATTTCACTCAACTGCTACCTCATTTTTAAATAATAGATCCCTCCTTCATTCACCATCAATGGGCTGAGAGATATTGATCTGGTCTTCTCAAGCCAAGGGCTAATATCCGCTGTTTACTGCATATAAATCTTCACTTGATACACTAAATAATGCAGTGGCGAGCAGAGAAAACTAGAGGGAGAGCGAAGAGACGCATGAGGCTCCATAAGGCTCATACAAATAGAAAACGCTCCAGATCTGCCAGTGATCATACTAAACTGAGACATTTGTCTCTGTTGGTTCTGTCCTGCTGTGCCTGCTTTGGGACGATTAAACTCCAGCCGACATCAGGCTGTCCAGGAGCAGATGAAACCTTTTTAAGGCACGCTATGAAAAATGACTGGGTGCAGAAGTGTTTGCTTGTAGTTTGGGTTCGACATTACTCAATGTAGGACACATTATTCTACCCTCACCAGTCAGTGTGAAGTATTGAAACAATTGCCCCTTGGGAAAAACTCCACAGACTCTGGCTTTTAAAGGAAATAGTGAATACACCATTAATGATATACTACAGGCTTCCTCTCTCTTTTATAGCAAAGAGAAAGATATGTGAAAGCGGAAGGTGCCAAGATCAAATATAGAAATTCATAAACATGACATCTTTGCTCTTAATTAAGGTCTTCAGCATTCAGAGTATTCTCATTGAAAAAGAAGCTGACAAAAAAAAAGAGACACAATTGTTTTTTCTTCCCCAACAACTGGCTCAAATTACAAAAAAAGTAGCGTGAGATTAAGCGTTTGTGGCCTTTGGTGCAGATAAAGCAGATATGAACGTGGCAAAAAAAAATGTATTCCTTATCATCTGGCATTCACAGACAGCCAGAGTTGGCTCCATCTTTTTCATCCGTTGGCGTCATTTAAATTCCACAGCCCGATGTATTAAGTAACTGAAGCTCTTAGCGCAAAAAACTCTGGAGGGCCTTTCTTAAACATTTGTACCGTTTCTCTCGCACGGAACATGAGTCAGCTGCCAGCATTGTGTGTGATGTGTGAGGGGTCAAGGGGAGGAAAATATCCTGCTGAGACCTGATGATTACTTCACAAGATATGTAAGCAGCAGCCTTAGGCAGAGGCCCACCTGCTTATTGCTTCGATGTGCATTCTGAATCCCAATGACTATGAAAATAACATAAATCTCTTAAGCGCAGTCGGGCTGTAGCCGCGCTCCACTTGCTGATTATGATTCTGTTATGCGTTCATTAGCATCTCAGATCTCTTTTCAAAACAGCTGTTTCTGAACAAAATCTTATGTTCTTTAAGTCTTGACTCTATCTTAGGCGAGCTCCTCTCCTCCGTTCCCCATGTATGTCCAAGCTCTCAAAACAAGCCGGTGTGTCATTTACTCTTCAACGTGCATTAAACGCATCAGACCATGGGGTGGATTGATTATTTAAAAGCACTACTGGGTGAAATAGATGTGCCGGCAGTGAGAAGGAGCAGAGGGCGAGCTGCATAAAACAACCAATTATATCATTCTTCACCCTCGCCTGCTGCTCTGGACTGTGCACTGGAATTATGGCTATTTAAAACATTACACGAAAAAAGCAACAAGGGCCTGTGTGGAATATGAATGTGTATTCTGGTCCATTTTGTTCAAAAGTAACCCCTCTCTTTTAGTTATTGTCCGCAATTTTCGCTTCTTCTGAGAACGAATAGAAGGTCAATGAACAGAAGGGACGCAGGTTTTTTTTTTATGTTTTTTTTTTTTCTCCCCCTGAGGCAATTTTATGAGCGGGAGACCTTTTCCATTTTCAGTGCAAGACTTCTCCCACACAGCTGTCACCCAGAACATTCAGGTGCCGAAAAAGCCCATTTGATGGTGATGCCACAGCCTGGATGAGAAAGTAAAGCGTGAAACTTTGAACAAAACGAGCAGCCAAAAATACAAAACTCCTGTCTCCAAAAACAGCCACCTAAAATAAATTTTTAAAAAAAGGAATGAAAATTGAGGCTACCTGTTCAAACCGCTGCCAGTGGTTTTGTTGCCAGCAGTCATTTTTTTTTCACCCTTGAACTCCTGGCCATGCGATCTGTTGGGAGTCGCTGCCAGTGAGCACCGGTGCAGCAGCGGCTGTGTTCTGCTTCCTGGACGGGAGTGAACGGGGAGGATGGTCGGGGATGTGAGGCTGCTGGACTATCAGGCGGCACACAGCACTGCCTTTTGACGGCCTGGTGTGTGACAACTGGCATCACTACACAGGCCGAGTACCATCAGCAGGCACACACGCTATATGGCACGGCACACGGTCACAGTGTAAAATCACTTTGTAGTCAGCGCGCCTCACACCCTAGAGGCATGTGTGTGTGTGTGTGTGTGTGTGTGTGCCCCTGGGCTCATGGGTGCTGAAGTGGAAGGTTAAGCTGTAGCCAGATGTTGCAAGACACTGCTCCAATAGAGTCCCCAGTGCAGGGAGGATTATGAAAAGGGCTTTTCATGACTGTTGTATTTACTCTCGTCCTATGTTGTGAACTTTTACCGGAGCAAAAAGCAAACAAAGAAAGTAAAATTGTTAAACTGCTAAAACAGTATTCATCTGGCTGTGAAGCAGGGAACATGACGGGAAAGTTCTTTGAGTTCATGCAAATCAATTAGCGATTAAATCACATCCACAGCCACTGATTTCTGTTTAAAATTAATTGGTATAAATCACCCTGCTGTGATATGAAGTTACATTCCTGGCTAATGTGTAGCCTCCTCAAGCTCTCACACACGTTAATTATGTCTTTACATTTACACACACGCTAATTATTGACCAACATTGGCACAAGCATCTAAAAAACAAATGAAATATAAGGAAAAATAAAGAGAGCTATGAATCGTATGTTTCCAGGATTTCAGTGGGGCTGCTCTCCCAGATGGGCAACTTGAATGGAAAAAGTATCATGCCAGTGATTATATATGGAATGGATTCTCACTTTCTCTTCTTGGTGCTCTTCCATGTAGTTTCTCCTCTCTAGGCAGAATGCGATAAGAGGAACTCGGCCGGTGGGATCCTCTGACCTTTGCACCTTTCCAGTGGATCTGAGAGCCAGCACCCTCCACCCATGGGCTTCGATAAGGACCCGCTGTGCACCGGGGGAGGAAAGTTACCGGGGGATTGGCCGCTATTATGTCACCTTGTTGCAAAGATAACGAGACCCCCTCGTGATTATAAAGTGTCAGATCAAAGGATTTCATGAACCTGCGTTGGATTACAGCCTCTTTTCCTTATAGCGCTAGTGGGTCGGTGCTGCGGAATGTCGCCTGGGAAGAAAAGGATTATGCATACTGGGAAATCATATGGAATTACAGGTTTCGGCTCAGTGGTTTTTTTTGGCATAATGCGAAGCAACTATGGCAGAGTTGAGAGAGAGGATGAAAGACGGCAGAGAGAAAATAACTGCTGGTAGAGAGAGAGAGAGAGAGAGTGAACTTCAAATTTTTGACAGCGAAACACTAAATACTGAACTGGGACTCTGTATTACGCAGAGACATGCAAGCAATTGGATTTGTGACATCTGATAAATGGCTTGAGACACATGTCACAACTATGTACAGATTCCAAATGAGATATCTCACACTTTTTAAAAAAAAAATGGTGCCTGTAACAAATTAATTTTGGAGATGAAAACAAAAAGCATTGTGAATAAGGATTAAAACAATTCATTTGAAGAGCTTGATTTCTAAGTAATTAACGCAATCAGTTCTGCTTTTGAAATAATAAATGATGAAGTTCAGGTATTTTTTTTTTATTCCAAAATGAATATTGCATTCTGAAATGAAACTTGGCATGTATTTGATTAAAACCAGAGCTCTATTTCATATTCTGCTTGTTGTCAGGACTGTCAGAGCTCCACAGACAGTCTGTTTTTCTATCAAATATTCACATCCAACTTAATCAAGATTCATCTTTTGTCTGCAATAATACTGAAGTATGCACAGTGGTGATATTCAGATAGAATGCATACTCCGTGGACTCAAACAGGATAGAACAATTTTTTTTTTCTTGGATAATAGATGGAGACAGGACTAAAGATAGAAATCTGGTTCATGTTGCCAGTGTCGTGTCTTAGCTGTCTGTGCTGCTCACACAGTGTGACTGTGAATGCCAAGTGCAGCTGAGAGCAGGACCTTTGATCTTGCAAACCAAGCCTTTAAAGGGAATGTCAGACCCACTGGAGTGTACATGGCAACCCTGACGTAGGTGATTTTAATATTTCCTTTCAGGCGGTATGACAAATATGTCTCCGAGGAATGAATTAATCACACTTGGCATTGTAGTGATAGTGTATGGGTGAAGTTAAAAAAAGAACATACTTCAATATAAAGCAATTCAGTGCAACAGCAACACAAACATCAGCTTCAAAAACTCAACGCGGAGTGGAATCAACACCTCTTTGATACGCTCTCAATAAAAACTAAAAAAAAAAAAAAAAACATTAGAAACTTCACAGGGGAAGAATTTTGAGCCGGTCTGTTGCATTGGATTGCATTAGATTGTATACTCGCACATAGAAGATAACCTCCCGGACAGAATGTATAATCAGTCACACTTTACAAATAAATTTCACTATAAAATATATGGTGCATTTTTCAGTTTTACATACGTTGTCTGATGCACACACCATTAGTGTTGAGTGCTGGAGTCATTGGATGTTTCGGGTCTCGGACACTATTGCCCACATAATAGGACAGAGGTTGAAGATGCTTTTTCCCCTGCCTTCGCTTTGTTGTCAATGGCTCTTCATCTTGGTCCAGTAATGTTCCTCCACCAGCTCCTGGTACTTCCTGTGCCTCTTCCATCCTCTCGTCTAAAGGAACAGTTAATTCTGCAAAAAGAGCTGTTTTGTCGTCTCAAGTCTGCTTTCAATGAGGACTGGATGTTATGGAGTTTTCAGCTGCCTCTTCATGTCTCCCTCAGTCTCATGATGTTGAAAGTAAATTGGGCTGTTCTTTTCTTTGGCTGCCCTCCCTCCATGGGTGTATATGCTGTTGCTGATCTCCTTGCTGATTGCCTGAGCATTGGCCTGAGCCGCTCACGTGTTTGAGGGCCCCATTTTTGGAACACACACTGCTTTGTCCCATGTGAACAGGCTGGATGGGCTATTGAGGACATCATAGACCCCCTGAATCAAGAACTGGACTCTCTGGGGAGGGAGTGGGGGGTCCTCTTCCAGATGTCCTGGCAGGTGATAGTCTGCTCCATCGCCTGTTCCCACTTCACTCAGGCACCCTGTTGACACACGGCCGCTGTTCTGCTTGCTTGCTCTTCCTCCAGCGAAGCTTCCTCCTTTACCGGCTTCCCCCTCTCCTTCCCCCCCGGGCAGTGTCACATCGGGTCAATGTTGAGCTCCCGAGTCCAGTCTTGCCCTGTGCCGCACTCCCAAGACAGAGCTTTGTGCTTCAGCCAAGCTCCTGCCTCCTGGACTTCCTTCTAATGAATGAATAATCATTTTAGTTTTCCAAAAAACAAACCAAAAAAAATCATATTCTTTCTGACCTCCAGTCTATGATGTCACATCAATGTGCAAACTTTGCAATGCGCAACTTTGGCTCATCATTTAATTCTCTCTCAGAGTCACTACATCACGATCGGAATTCTTCAAGTGAACTTTTAGTTTTACTGGAAAGGATAAGACCTCAAATTGCTTTTGTGAGCTCGAGCAGAATTTTGCAAAATATAGTTTTACAAAGTCTGTTTCACACTGCCTGATGACACACTGACACGACTGCTCAATATTTAAATGCCATGCAAATTTGACAAACTCATCAAAATTCATCCCGAACAGTGTCATAATGTCTACAAAAATGCCTGTGGTGAAATGTGCATATATAATATGACTTATTCGTATCTGTATACTACCAACTTAAATAATGGATATGGATGGACTTCGTGTTGATGTTTGAAACCAAATATCAATATTCCGGCCTAACTTTTCTGAAATTATTTATTGTTTTAACCCACACTTTGAGTGGTAACAGCTTTGATTGCCTCACCCCTTTTATTCCACTGAAGTCTCACACACAGGCGTGAAAATACAACAGACACAGACTGAAGGAAAGACAATGAATGTCAAGTAGAAAAAAAGGTGATGATCAAAACTGAGGTCCCCCTTTTTTCCCCTTTCCCTCCATCTGGCCCTCAAACCCTCAATCTAGTGAGCCATGATCCTCTGACAGCAGCAATCACAACCCATTGAAAATGTCCCTCTCATCAGAAAATGGCAGCATGCAGAAATCTATAAAAGGTTTTAATGTTGTGGGCCTGCCATGATTGCCTGGGCTTTTATCTGTTATATACCAGGTCACACTGTTCCACTCCCTCCAGCTTGTCTCTGCCAGGCCAAAGACAGGCAGAGAGCATTATGTGTAATGACAGCTCCATTGTTGCAGGTAGACAGCCCATATCTTATCAGTGTTAATTGTATCTGCTTAACAGAGATAGTTTCCCTCTGCCTCATAATTTGACTGTTGCCTGCTTTTGTCAGAGGAGACGAGAGAAAAGGAGAGATTATGTGAATCTACAAAGTTTTTTTCTTTCAGGAGATGATATGTAGATTCATGTTTACCGGGGCTTCAATTGGCTAATGATCGATTAATGTGCCAATTATTTCCAAAATTATGTCTTCAAATTGCCTCTTCTGTCTAAACAACAATCCAAAATCCAAAAGTCTTTTCATTTTTTTCATTGGTTATTAATTTAATTATTTATTGTTTTATTTTGAAACATTCCTTGATCTGGTGTGTTTAGTTACTTTACTTCCTGTCATTGTCTTTTCCCCACCCTTAGGATTGTTAATTAGCTTCACCTGTGTCCCTCCCTTCTGTGTGTATTTAGTCTGCATGCCTCACTTTGTCAGTTCATCTTTGTACCTCATGTCAAGCAGTCCAGCCTCTCTCAGTGGGATTCAGTTTTGGATTTTGCTTTGTGTTTCCACCTTGCTTGTTTTTTGCCCTCTTGATTCTTGGGTCCATCCCTTGTAGTTGTGCTGCTCAGCTTGCACAAACCGCAACACATTTGCTATCATAAATAAGAAAAGTAGTAAATCCTGACATTCAAGAAGCTGAAACCAGCAAATGTTTTGATTTTTGCTTGAAAAATCACTGAATGTTTAATCAGTTATCAAGACAGTTGGCACTTAATTTTCTTTCAATCGATTAATCAATTCAACTAATGCACTTCTCTAAAAACAATCTTTCCCTACTTTGTGTATACGCATGTGTATTTAGATATGCAAAATAATGACATTGTTAATTTAACCTCAAACGACATTTTACTAAGAAAATTAATTGAAAACTATCAATATGTTCTATCAAGTCTGAGAGTATTTGATTAATTTTCAGGTTATGCAATGGATTGAAGGATTTTTTTTTTCATTTGTAACGATGGCCACTGTCAATAAAGCAAGATAAAGTGCTGGGTATTTTAATAGGTAAAAGTTGATGTTTTCCGAAATTCATTTCATCTCATTCAGCTCGAGCTATTTTGCCATGTTCACAGTGCCAGTGATCAAAGGCACCACTCAGTCTGTTCCACCGACATTAAAGGAAAGAAATGATTTACCTCTGCAAATGAAATACCTCCTGGAGAGCCGGCCCGTGCATTTCAATGACTTGCTGGAGAATCCAACAATCGCATGTCGAGAAATATTGAGGGCATGGGGTTGTGTTAATAGTTTGCCAATCAGATTGGCCCACCATTTTGATAAGTGCATTCAATTAGATTTCCACATCAAATGAAATTCAACAACACAGTAATTGGTTGGGTTATGCTTTGATTTCACACACTGAAAAAAAAGGGAAATTGTGACTGCCGGCAAACAAAAAATACTGTACAATATTCAGTCCTGTGCTCTTCTTGCAAACATCAACAAGAAAAAAAAAAAACACTGTGGGAAGATTTCATACACTGATGGAGTAAAACTACTATTCCTGATAGCATGAAAGCAGCAGTCATCGTGACAAGTGTGGACAGGGTTATCACTTCACATTTGGCATCACTTGGAGAGATGCACCCCCTCCAGGGCTGACAGGAAGTGCACTGCGTTGAAGGCCGCTGACCTCTTGTCTCCAGAACACCACACATCTATCAAACCCGCCCGTGGTGGATAAAGAGACGATACCCTCACCAGTTCGACCCCCGACAATAACTGCTGTCAATTAACAACAACGTGTCCTGTCATAGTGTCCTTGAGCTGGTCGCTTAACGCTCATCTGCTCCCTCAGCAGAAGTCGCAGCATCAGAGTGTCAGCGGAAAAAAAACGAATACAGGAAACTGAAATGAGATGTACTTCAAAGTTGGCCCCTGACCTCTCTTCCCCACGATGCTGTACATGTTTATCACGCTCGCCTCTGGCAAACAAAACATCTACACTGAGGAAAAGAAGGTGAAGTATTCCCAGAGCTTTGTCCCTGCTCACCAGTGTTATCATCCACCATCACAGCACTGTGACATCCTGAGTAGACACATGTGGTGTGTGTACTGTATGTATGCACACACACCCTGAGGCACAAATATACTGTACATCTTTTTTCTATAAACTTCATAAATAGATATGCAACAGTCATCCTTGGTTAAACTTTAATACTGGAAGCTTTTTGTTGAAATATTGCAGAATCCTGATTAGTGATTCATGATTTTCCAATTAAGAGCAGAGAGAAAAGAGCACAGACACAATTCTATTAACGGAAATGTTCAAAATGCAGGATCCCATTACTTATAGTTAGAAGCTGATTGTAAATATGAAGCTACTGCCAGCAGCCAATTAGCATAGCTTAGCACAAATGCTGGCAACAGGTGGAAACAGCCAACCTGCTTTTTTGTCCAAAGGTAATAAAATCCTCCTATCGGTGCCTCTAAAGCTGCATCTGGTAATACGTGCTTTACCTGCGGTGCCAGACGTTCGCCTGGGCATTAATGCTGGACATCATTTTTATGATTTCCTCCAAGTCTGTTCTTATCCTCACGGTTTAAAGTTTTATTGCACGCAACTTGCTCCAGCTGCCGGGCAGGTTTCAAAGATAATCTACAATCTTCAATTTGGGGATGATGCTATAGCTTTGAGGAAGGATGGCGAATGGGGTGAGAATGAAAGAGAGAGAAGGAAGATTGGAAGCACAACCTCTGTCAAACTGGCTGGGCACAAAAAAAAAAAAAAAAAAAAAGCAGCCTGTTTGATTTCTTCCCATGGTCTCTTTGGGAGAGTCATTTCCCTGCTGAGGCTCACCACCTGCTTTTTGAAGTGTGAGCAGCCGGGTTGTTCACGCAAACCCAATTCTGTGTGACATACAGTATGTGTGGAAACATGCAACGGTCTCTCACAAAAGTGTGATGCTGTAAAACATAAATAAAACAGAATTTGCTCATCGTTTTTGACATATACTCAATTCAAACCAGTTCTAAGATGATATATTTAATGTTTGACCTCTTCAGCTTTATTGATTTTTGTAAATATCTGCTTATTCTGAATTTGAGCAACATGTTTCCAGCAAGCTGGGACAGGAGCAACAAAAGACTATGAAAAGTGTGGACTAATCCAAAATCACATGTTTGGATCATTCCACAGGTAAACAGCTTCACTGTTAACAGGTGATAGTATCATGATTGGGTATGAAAGGTTCATCCTGGAAAGACTCAGTCGTTCATAAGCGAGGATGGAGAGAGGTTCAACACTTTGTCAAATGATTGTATAAAGGAGATTACTACATGGACTACATGCACATACAGTATGTGTCAGAACTTTATTAGTTGCACATAGCATGAGTACATTATGAACCTTGTTTGATGATGTCTGATATTTTATTTATTTGTCTCTTGCACTGTGATCACAGTTTGTATCTCAGCTATTCTTGCATTGATTCTTGTCTAAACACAGCTAACCGAAACGGATCCCATGCTTCTGTGACAGGTTGAAAAAGGAATACATTTATTTTGTCAAGGAAAAGGATTAAAAATAGTTAAAATGTATTGCATGATTTAAAAATAGTTAAAATGTATTACATGGGTTAAAAATACTTAAAATGCATTACATGATTTAAAATGTTTCAAGGTCATTTATTTTGTAATGTGTACTTTGTTGTTTTATGGGGGAAAAACTAAGGTTAAAATCATGGTTAAAATGTAAAATCTATTATTCTGTAAGCTACGCAGTAGATCTGATCTAACAATCTGTCATCGATTGCTCCTCCCTCATACCTGGGGATCGTGAGACGTTTCCACAGTACTCTCAGGCAGTCGCTGAGAAAACATCCCCATCACTTTTGTGATCATTTCTTCCCTTTTTCAAGTATGTTGTGGTAAATAATGTGTTTAGTACATGTTAAAATGTGTAAGAGCACTAAGATAGTGGTTTTAATTTAAAGTTCTGAAAGTTGAATTGTGTTTTGTTTAGGACAGAAAGGTGTATGCGGCCGAGTTTCTGCTCATTAAGTAAGCTAGGTTGGCCGGGCTGCCAGCAGCCGCCATTTTGTATTTTGTATTTTGTAGTTGTTGTGTGTTGAAAGTGAATTTATATAGTGTTTTAGTTCACATAGTTGACTTTTGTATTGTGTTTAATGTACTTAGCTAACATCTTTGACATTTAAATTTATGTTATGAAAGTTATAGAAGGGTTTAAATTACATATAGGAATATGGAACAGGGTATGTAGATAAACACTGAATATTTTTGGTTGCTGATTGAGTGTGTATATGGTATTAATTTGCTTTGTATGTATTTGTTAATTGTTATTTTGGTTTACTGAATAAATTGCTCTCAGGCTGTTGCAGAGGAAACATCCCCATCACTTTGTGATCATTTCTTCCCCTTTTCAGGGGTGCAACACTTCAATTCATTACGCGATATCTGTGGAGAGAAAAGAGCCAAATTGCATTCTTACATTTACAATGTTTCATTTCCCTTCATACAACATTTCTCATGAATACTGACAATAAGCAACAAGGCCAAGTTTCTCGAGTGCGGCGCCGCCGCTGTACTTCTGATAATATCTTATCAGCTGTACAATGAATCTTTGAGGTTTTGGACTGCTGGTCTGATAAAGAAAGCATTATTAACATGTCACCTTGGACTTCATAACTTTATGAATTATAATGGACATTCTTCTCTATTTTCAGAGATTTTGTGGACTAAATGTACGAGAGAGATAACCTTCAGCCAAACCACAGAAGGATCATACCGCTCACCAAAAACCTTGTCCTCTATTTGCAGTCCTTATGATGTGGAGGTTTACCCCAGTGACCCCCCTATATCCCGCCATGCTTATTCAAGTTGTTGAAGGTAGGTGATCCCATTTCATTACTCAGACAACTGTACACAGATCAGCCGACCGTAGATGAACGCCTCTTTCTCACAGACTGCAGTCTCAGCTGCTGGGCCGAATGAGACAATTTTCAAACTTGCTGTATTAAATGTGAGATCTTTAACTGGAAAGGCTGCGGTGGTTAGTGACCTAATTACAGATCACATGCTGGACGGACTATTTTTAGCTGAAACTTTCTTGTACTTCGGTGGAACTTTCATACTAAAAGAGGCATCACAGGCGAATTTGAACTTTCTAAATGGTTTAGGGTCTGACAGAAGAGGTGGAGGCTCTTGTCAGTGTTTTTATGCTGGTGAAGCACTTTTGGTGAGCACACTTCTTTTCGAGTACCTTGCACTGACACTGAAATGCACATAGTGTGTCGACCACCAAAAACAACTGGCACTTTTAATAATGAATTCAATGACCTATTATCCCAAACTTCCCTAGATTGTGATTTTATAACTACTATTATAAAGACTTAAACAATTGGAGGCCTGCGTTTTCTCTCACCATGTGTTTGGACCCACTCATGACCAGGGCTACATTAGGCTTGATTATGTCAAAGGAGTTAATGTCTTTTCTGTGTCACTTGACATTGCATTATCAGGCCATTACTGGATCTTTTTATTTTATTTTATTTTTTACATCTTTGACATTTTTTTATGTCATCTTGATCTCATGGGGTCAACTGAAACAGCACCTGCCAACTCAGCTGATATATTTGCTGCCAAATACTGTAATGTTGTAAAGTCTAATACATTGTCTTTTAATGGTTTTAACTCACATGTATGACTTGTGTGTCTTCGTAAATTTTCTTTATTTATGTCTAATGTTTTATCTTTCACATAGTCTTTGTGGCTGCATCTCTGTGCAGCATGTTGCGTTTCCACCTGGAATGAAACATGAGGTGTGTGTCACATACGTATCTCCTGTCTTATGAGAAAATGAAAGGAGCCTTCTATCCTCCTACAGTTTTGTGCCCCCCCCCCCGCCGCTGGTGTCCACCGCGAACAACAGCTCTCCGTAGTCATCAAATGCGCAGTCATCATGCCTGTTTAACCAATCAGTTCCAGGCAGGGCGATAAGGGAGGGGACTCGAGTCCACAAAAAATGAGGTTCATCCTCAAATGAATTCGGTGTTCATTGATAAACCTCCCTTGTAGCTTGTAGTCTTGTCGTGTCTGCCTCCCTTCATGTAGCCCTTCCTGGCAATCTGAAAATTTAAATTGGTTCTGCACCAGTCATAGTCGGTCTCTCCTCGTGCTCATCACTCACACCACTGTAATATATTACAGATAGTGTAGATGGACTAGATTATGCTGGCAGCCTCTGCGATAGGTGTGTGTGTGCATACTGTGCGACTGCGTGTGAGGGATGGGAATGTAGGCATGTTTCATTTATTAAGCATGTTTATTAAGCGTGTCGTCTGCACGGCAAAGGTCATCCAAGGTGGATTTAACAGCTGGCAACAACATGAAATAAATAATCCCACTGCAGCAAAGGCTCATATAATAGGATGTGCTATCCAGTATGTTGAAATTGCCTACAGGAGAGGAAATTGACCATCTGCTGTCAATTTGAATGTAAGTTAATAGTTTGTTATAGACAGTCGAGTGTTTTCTATGTGTTCGTTTTAATGTCTTAGAGTTTGGCTTCACAGCCTGGCACTAGTGTAATCACATGCAAACCTCTGTTGATGATGATAATAGGTCACTCTCTTGCTCATTAATTATAATTTCCTTTATAGTTTACGATTCATAGTTCATTTTCTCCTCATTTAATTTATGTTGACCTTTTAACCTTCATATATCACACTCATCATACTGAAGAAGCATCTTGGGATTCTAGTTCAGAGATTTCGTTTATGTCTTTATTGCATTGTATGTTAGTTTTTGGATATTTTTGTTTTGGTTCAACGTTAAAACACTTAAGCTTATTTGTCCCGTTTGTGTTTGTAACGATGTTCATCCCTTTCTTTCCAGCCATCATTTACTGTATCTTCCCCTCTGTGCTCAGTGTCAGTTCAGTTTTGTCTTTATTGGGTTAGTTTGGTCTGTTCTATTCAGTTTATGTTAAGTTATTAAAGCCTGAGTTTTTATTTCTGATTAGGTGACATCTTGGGCCCAGGACTTTTGTTGGTGTATTTGTAAATCGTTGTTGTCGGTTTTGGGTAAATATTAATCCACCTCTGACTCCTCATGTTTGCCAGCTCGGTCCCTCACAGTCGTATTTGCTGATGGAAATCTGAAAGTAAACTGATCCAAGGTGTTGAGGTTACTTTCACATCTGTAGTTCGCTTCACTTGCACCTGTCTCAGTTAATGTTCAGACTGGCTTTTTACAAACAAACCAAGAGTTTTGGGGTAAATATAATATCTCATGGACTGACTGGTAACTCACTGATTGGACAGTTCTGATGACATCATCCTACATCACTTGTACTTCATGGACCCATGTGGGGAAATTAACTTCCAACGTGGCACCAAGCCATGCTGTGCTTTACTGCACCGTATGTGTTCCTGTTCTCTAGTGTCACAAAGAGCTCATGAAGAAATAAGTGATTACGAGCGGCATCAGTGGAGGCTTCGACTCCACCTCATCTTACGAATAACGATGAGCAATTAGAAACAGAATGAAACAGAAGAGTCTTATAATGTAATATGATGAGAGAATAGTTACTGTGTATTTGTTATTAGTTTGATCGTTAGTGGAGAAACCCCTTGCATTTAAATACTGACATGTCTGTGTGTTGGTGAGGTTAATATTATAATAATTAATTTATAATATAAATATATACTATAATCAGACTATTTACATGATTGCTTCCTTGACAGTCAATGGCCAGAAGATTCGCTTTTTGAACTGGTGCGAAAATCACATAATTATCACAATTGATGGCTCCATTTTTCAGACTAGCTGAACTGACCTAATCGGGAACACTGGTATGTTTAAACCTAGTCAAAACAAAACCAGATGTGGAAGCACACCTGTTTCGGACCTGAGTCAAGTTTTAATGGTTTATCATTGGCCAAGTTTCTCAGATTTGCACCATCTGTGGTTCACACCTCCAGACAAGAATACATGACCGAGGCCATGCATGATGTTCTTCCAAATACTATTGTGCTCACATGTTTGCTGTCAATATAATTATTTTCCACTCAAGAGTGATCCACTTTCATCATACTGCAGCGTGTGGGCTGTTGGTTTGCCGGTGGATGACATATGTGACATCTGTCTGACTCAATATAGTTAATTGAATTTGTGTAGTTCACAGTAGCTGCTCCACTGTAGTGCAGCTCATTTGCAGTGACAGATGCAATGTGGGCTTCAATAATATAATAATGATAATTACCCAACACGGAGTCCATGTGTGCACAGTGCAGATGGAGGGTCGACACAGGTGGTTCTCTGTGTGGTTAGATGAACGTTCAAGAGCGCCGAACTCGTTTTAGTGTGGTCCTTACTGCTGGCTATTTGCAGTGCTGCCAGCCCTGAGAAGTAGATCACAGAGCTCCAAACGGCTGAACCGAGCACAAAGGAAGTCAGCGCAACAACAGATGTGAATAAATTGTAAATCACCATAATCGTGTTCCAGGAGGCCCCAAGAAATGGATGATGTCATTAGGGGCACAGCCGGTGCCTGGTCCCAGAACAGCCTCTCAGGTGGAATGTACTGCAGTCCCACTATTCCCCTGTCGAAAGGTAATGTAGAGTCCAATATCTACTCTCTTCTCAGAGGGGGAGGCTGCTTTCTTGTTGAATAATTGAGACCCAGATAAAAGACCAATGGTTTTGCATTAGACAAAAGCGCGGCCTCATTGGCTCTCACTCTCCCTTAAAAGCTGTTTTCTACACCTTTTGTACTGTCGGCGTTTTCCCTTTCAGTCTCTGTCTGACCTGCTGTCTGACACACACACACACACACATACACACACACACTGCTTTTAGGGGATAATTGTCTTCATAAATAATTAGATGTTGGTGTTTCCCCCTGCTAATAGCTTCCCCACCATTCGGCTAGGTGTGTTTAAAGTTACGGATTGGCCCGCGCTGCGAAAGATAAACTGAGGTAATGTCTAGGTTAAAACAATGCAAACTCATCTGTTTCTCCTGAAGGTGGAACGATGGCCGTACAAACTTCCAATTGCTGGCCGGCAGATGTTATCGCCAAGCCAACATTCACACTGCCCACCTCTTCTGCCTGATGATAGACGGCCTCATTTCTCAGCTCCCGTCACCCCCGCGTTCCCTGCCAACTGGCAGGTCAGCGCGCCGACATCTCACATAGTAAAGCGATTAGAAACACTGGTCCTGTACCACCACACACTCCTGTTAAGGGACTCCTTTCAGCCCCCGAGCTAAATACCGGCTCCACACAAGCCTTTGATTAGGGCTCCATGTACTTGGTCCACAGGATCTAATCCAACATGCAAAGGTGGAAATAAGGATCAGAAGCACATTGAAGCACGCTGAGACTCACCATCTTTGATTTCTCCGTCGCTTTCAAGACTATCCAAGTGTTGTGTTGGCATATCTATTCATCATAGTTTGAGCTCTTTATGTTCACTTTTTTCTGCTTTGAAAAGAAGAAACTGTGGAAAGTTAAAATTACATTCATAATACAGTAATAACACAAAAACCCAGCTGAAAATTATACTTTAAAAATTTGCTGCTCAAGCCCACTAAAGTTTAACTCTGTGTGTATTTTTCATTACTTTGAGAGATGGTGGAACATGATCAGCACTTTATTTGCATTTTCTCCCCATTTCTCTCTTCACTTTTCATTACTGGAAGCATAATCAGAACAGTACTTACCACAAGAGGACTGTTTATCTCAAACTGAGCTCTCCCAACAGGAAACAGAACGATATTTAGATATGGAATAGATCCAGATTTTTAAAAACGTGACTTTAGTGGATTTAGTGATGATGAGCCTTAATTGGATTGTACAGTATTTTACACGGTGTGCATAATAATTGGCTCTGATGGGCACTTACCTTTAAAGGTCACTGGTCTTGAAACACTGAATAGGCCATCAAAGCCCAGGCAGGCGGTCTTGGGTTTCTATTTTCTACTTTTACCCAGATATCTCACAGAGCCACAGCTTCCCAGATTGGAAGTGGTGTCAAAGACAGGCTGCAGTTTGTCTGTCTCTGGGACGGTGCAGGGCAGCTTCAAAAAGAAGCCGTGTTACCCTTTTTTTATTGTCGTTCTATTGTTTGTCTCACCCGACATTCAACTCTGGGCCGTGCTGCCTGCTAGCCCTCGGATGACTCCCCCATTGTCGGATAAAAGGATGGAGCCAAGAAGGAAGAGTCAAACCTGCAAGCGTCTTGGAACGACACGTCAACACTGGAGCAGACTGGTGTGAAAACACAGACACATAGAGAGGAAGAGGGCAGGGTGTAGAGGCACAGCAGACTGTATGTGTCACAGACAGGAGATTTTTATAGATTGTAAATGAATGAATAGACTGAAAGAGGACTCATGGAGCTGCCTCATGATGTGTGTATTTTGTTGTAAAAGCTGATCTTCTTGAGCTTAATGGAAGCATTGTGGGTATAGATGGAGGTTGGAGAGCGCTGGCTGTGTCTCATTGACCCAGAACTAGTTTGGATAAAGGCTTTAAACTAAATCAAATTAAGCGGCTGTGGACTCATTTCTATGGAAACTCGAGGAGGAAATGTTCCTGGGACGTAGTTCTACTGAACCATCTGTGATAACCTCTGCTTCCAGCTCTGGGTTCAATGCCCTCAACTAGGTTGTTGAAGGGAAGAATACAGACTTGAGCAAATCAGGGGTTAAGTTGGTTTTCTGTTTTGTTGTTTATATCATCACAACTTCTAGACCTCAGTAACCTATTAAGACATGGATAGCACTTTTGGGCCTGCCAGCGTCACCTATGTTCCTCTCCAATTCACAGCCAGTCCAAACACCTTATTCCCATCCCATCAGGACTGTAGGGGGGTTATGAGTTGACACAATTTGAACTCTTCGCTTTCTTTTATGTGCTTTGTTTGTGGTTGTCTCAAGTGGTTAAGAAAGAATCTGAGTCTGAAAGTCTGAGTCTGATCATATTTCCAGTTGTATTGCATTGCAGGTTGTCCTTCTCAGCAGTTGTGTGCATATTGTGTGGTGTGTTTTGTAGAAGGAAGTTATTTAGAAAGAGATGATGGATCATGTGTGCAATAATTTCTTTATGCCGTTTGTTGCATGTTTTCATTTGTATAGTGTTAATTGTGTGGACTGGGAATAAAATAATTATTTTGTAAAGAAAATTCTGCTAACATGCTTTTATTGTGAAGTGCACCTGACACTTGGCTCCATCTGCTTTGGTGAAGCTTTTTCATCATAATTCACTTTGCACAATAAAGTGATTTTTTTGTAAGGAATAATTGCCGTGGTTACTGGGGGACAGAGAAGTAGCAGTTCAAAGAGATGTATGTGACACACTGTGAAGCAGCGGTGGTCAGCTCAGTGGTTATGGAGTGGTGTGCTGGGGAGCTGACACCAAAGTGGTGCAGGCAGGTGGGATGGGAAAGAAAAAAAGCAAGTGAAAAAGGAGTTGCTCTGCTGTGGGGCCGAGCTTTAACACAGGGCTGGAAGCGAGCATGAGGATGAAACTGAACTGCGTTTGAGATAATGCATCCCACCCTGCGCTGTGATGCAGCTATGGAGCACATTCGCCCTCACATATTCAGACTGTGCAATGATTTATGCCCAGATGTCCCAGCTGGCAGGGAGCCTGCCAGCACTGTGCACGAACTACTCTGGACCGTCTTCACATTTGTAAGTGTTGTACAAATCCTTGCGGCAATTTCTTACACGGTTGATATTTCAGAATACGTGTATATGTGGCATTATGTAATATATCAGGGGTGCTCTGATCAGGCTTTTAGCGCTGACACCGATGTCTTACAAGTTGCCTGATCTAACACCAACAAAAATCAACCGGTTCCTGTTCTTAAATATTTGATAAAGAATCTCCTGCCTCGGAGACCCTGTTAAACCCTTGTGTATGTTATTTTCAAAGTTGTACTTGCTGCAAAATATTAGCCTAAGATATTCCTCTTTGGTGCTATATTCACATCAAAAGTAATTCACTGGGAGCAGTGATTCATTATGTCTTGTTATATCCCATTACACCTTTCCCTCCCTCTTGACGCTCCTCTGAATAACAGCAGAGACGATGGAATCATATTACAAAGAGCCATTTCTTCATCTTTCCTACACCTGGTAAAACTTACAACCAGTAGAAACATTTCATTTTTATTGTTACATCTGATCTGTATGACAGAACAACACATCCTAATGCATAAACAACCAAATGTTTGACTCAAGGTTTAGGAAAAGATCGTGTTTGTCGGTTAAAATGAGTACGTTAGTGACTTAAGTTGCATTATATATGTATGTGTAGTATGTAAGTTAAATGTGTGTTTACTGGGTGAACATTTTGATGTGTTTGACCCATCCATCCACCCCCTCCTCCTCCATATGTGAACTTTCTCACCCTTTAGAATATGTCACTTGACCTCCTCCTTTGCTCCCGTCATAGCGTTCGCCGCCTAGCAGTAAATGTAAAAATGTGTCTGTAATAAGCTGCTTGCAGACCTATACATGTGTTTTTCTGGTGATGACAGGCTGGACAGAAACACTTGTTGTATCTCCACTAATGTCTCAAAATTGGATGAGAAACCCCATAGCTGCTCATTTGGATTTTATGTGGACATAAAGTAAGAAATTTTGACACTATACATTCAAACATAAAAGCTCAAGTAAGAAAATCCATTAGCAATTGTGATGAATCAGACAGTAAAAACATTTTTTTAAAGGCCACTACATATTTAAGTTTATTCCTGTGTGGCTGTATATGATCAGGCTAATTATATTAGATGTCTCTGCATATTCTGTTTCACTGAAAGGTTTTGATTAGACAGACAGCTTCAAAGTCTGCTGACTTTATGAAGTCCAGAGATAAATATATAGTCCTCTAATCTCCTCACAACTCATCTGATTCATCTTATTCAAAGACTGTTTACCCACTCTGCACACTCATTCATATTTAATGTCATGTTCTGTGAAGCCAGTTGAGGTCATCAGCTCAAGTGTCATGACACCTATGTGACAAAATACTGCATTCTTTATTAGTTATGTTTCTTATTTGCACAGATGTGTAACTAATCTATACTATGATTTTCTGTGAAACCAGGACGTCTCACCATAACTAAACATTAAAACATAAAGGCAGATAATAAATCAGAAATGATCTATATGTAATTTTGGCTGCCATTTTGAATACTTTCAGATTGTATGGAAACATTTTATAATCAAATAAGGAGCCAACAAAGATGGATGCTGGCTTGTCTACTGCTCTCGTCAGCATGCATCATTGCAGTGGTCAGTCTGATTTCAGTTCAGCGTGGATGCCTGTGCTTGGCATGTGGAGCACTGTGTGAGACTAATAGGAGATTTTGGATTTATGCAGTGTGTTTATAACTAGCAGGGAGGTTTCAGCAGCTGGATACAGTTGAGTAGAGGCAGGAATTTGTTTGGGTTTTTATGCATTTCTGCAGACTCTTGTGCCTGCCATGTTACAGCTGACATTCTGAAATGCAATTATAGTTTTTGGAGCATATTTTGCATTCTTCTCTGTAATTTTTTTTTCTCTCTTGCTGTTTGTCACAATCTTGGTGAAAACATGAGAACTTAAGTGCATCTCCCTGTTTTAGCAGAACACACACAGCTGGTATGTGCTGCTCTCTGAGAACAAAAGCACAAAAACACGTATTAGCACTTGAATATTATATTGCACCATCTCGCCGCAGACAGCACATATAGGGTGACATTTGTCGAAGGCTGTGGTCGCCAAAAATATTAACAGCCAGATCCCCCCCAGGGTAAACCTTTCAGAATGTCTATTTTGAACAGCTGTGCGATTTGTTTGAACTAATTTTTTGGAGGCCATCATGTAAAGGCTGCATCAATATTTATCTCTCCTTTGTGCAATAAATAGTAATGCTTCAGTTTTTATATATGCGTATTTCTTTCTACATTTATTATTCAGTTTATTCATATAAAAGCAGCAAATATGTGGTTTCAGTTATTTTTTTGTTTTTTCAGTTTCATAATTTTCTACATTCTTTCCCTCACACATTCAATAGTACGCTCTTTTAAAACATTTACAGAGCTGCCATTTGCTCCACATTTTGAAGTGGTGTGGTTTGAACATCAGGTCATAAAGCTTGGAAGCATCAAGAATCGTATCATGTTATCTGGTCTTATGTAATTTTCGGGGGTCACAGTACATGGCTGGTGGTCGCAATGACGACTTTTCTTTTTCAAGGGAAGGACTTTGAACAAAGACTCACATGCTGCGGTTCTACTCTGGTTAATCAAAGCACTGTGGAAACTGAGCATTGAACAATGGTAACCGCCTACGCCGGCTTTTCAAAGGGAACCCATCAAAAGGCTTTAGGACCTGCCCCTCCAGTGTTAGGACATTAAAATAATTGCCAACAATTATGATTGGATCCAGTGAGTTTGCTGAGTGACTGACAGTTTTTTCTGTTTTTCTGTTGAGAGAACTATGACAGTGAGACGGTGTCCAAGAAATGGAATCAGTCAGTTTAATAGCTTAACAGACAGAACTTATATAATTATACAGTGTGTGTCTATAGTTCCTGTGTGTGAGTGAAAAAAGTGAATTCCCAAGAGCATACATAAAAGAAATTCTTCTTCTTCTTCTTCTTCTTCTTCTCCTTCTTCTTCTTCTCCTTCTTCTTCTTAACTCTCATATCAAGCTCATCCCAAATCCTACACATCATTGGCATTTTTCATTCATTTATAGAAAAGGTATTTCAACCAGGAGAGACGAGTACGAGAAGAAAGATCATTTATTTGATGATGATATTGATATTGAAACTTGACAGAGTGTCTTTGGTGTTTTGGAAAGATGGGATTGAAGATTGAGTTTGTAGTAGAACTTGCGCTACATAGCCTGAAAAAAACATCATTGTTCCAGATGCAAACTAATGTCTGGTTGACGTGTGACCAGAGTCTTGTAGCCTGAAGCCTCGTGGCGCTGTGTGGCACATGGTTACTCGCCACTGCTGTAATCAAAGCCAATATCACACATCTGACAGATGAAAGGCAACACCCCAGTCTGATGTATTTAAATTCAACAGACTAATCTAGTATGGGCCTGTTGACTGATGAAGTCGCCTATGGCTTCTCACAGGACCTATGAATAATTTAATAGAGGTCCAAGTTTAATAGGCTTCATTATGGAGGAAGAGGAGGGGGTTCGACTTGTGGTTTTTTACTGTACTGTTTACCAGGGTTAGGCCTCACTTAAGTCTATCTATTCTCTGTTCACCATCCCCCAAAAAAAGACAACGACAAAAAACTCTCCAGCTAACCGATGGCTACATTTCCGCTGCTTCATATTTTCCTGCAGCCAGAGATTCATGTGTCCCTTCATCTGCTGGCAGTAGCTCTTTCACAGGTGCTGACTGATTTATACACAGGATAGAGGAGGAAGCATTCGCACACAATACTCCTTGGCTACCTGGCCCTCTGTGGTTGTTGGTGAGGGAATGGAATCCAGCCAGTAGCTATTGTAGCTCCCTGACACATTGAGTTACAGAATTCATTGCTGTATAAGCCACACGGAATATAACATAATATAATATCAGTCATGTAGACCAGAGGGGGGTGATTATTGTGTGCATAGCAAAGGAGGAGATAAGGTGTGGGATGCAGGCTAATTGAGAAAGTTGGTGAAGGGAAATTGGATACAAAGTAGTTCATTTTATACACATACATTTATCCATAAAACAAATCTAGTTATAAATAAATTAACCTAAATTAACCAATTCAACCAAATTCATGCCCATAAGAGTGTAGCAGTGACTTGGAGAGCCATTCAAAGTATATACCAGAGGGTCACGCAGAGTGTCATAGTTTTATGCATAGGGCCCCTGACCAACCTGCCATATTTGACAAGCTGGTAATGTTGGCACAGCATATCCATTGGACGACTGTTTCACTAGTCTTATTTGTACATTAAATTTATTTTATGTAGGATGTTTATTAGCAAATTGGTAACATTTTTGTATATGTTTGCTACTTGCATGTTATATACAGTATTTGTGTTCAAACTTCTGTAAAATGAATTAGATCCTTTCTGCAATGCTAATTTCAAATTTAATTAATAGTAGATCTGAAATGTTTTTAAGCTGTAAGCTCAGTTTATTGAAACTGATCCATAAGATATTAAGTAGGAAAAGCTGACAAGATAATCTTGGGTTCATTTTGTGGCCACGTCTCTTGTTTTGTTTCCAGATTAGAAATCATACATAACCAAATCAAGTTTCATAAATGAGTCAAGCGTTTTGTCTTGCGCTATTTCTTTTTTATCGTGTCTGTGTAGGACGCAGCATTCATTAATTTTTATCTGAGAAAGCGAAAAGGTCACAGATGTATCATTGTCAATGCTCCTGTCAAAATGCCCTCTGAGGTTGTCACGATACCAGATGCTCAGTACATAACCCAGTGTTGCTCTTATTCCACTGTGAAAAACGATGTTGCGGCCCACACATATGAACATCACCAGCACTCTACAGCATACGTCGATAATGATTGCTCACACGGTAGGCAGAGGTTAAGTTAGGTCAGTGGTCGGCTGCTTCTTGCCTCTATAGTAAAGGGTCAGCTGGGTCGCATTAAGATGACCTCAGCTCATCTCATATATTTCCAGAACAGCATTCAGGGTCAAAAGGATTAATAACAACTTCAGCTTGGTATTTCCTGTGCATGTCACAGTGAAGACAAATGGAGAGCAGTGATTTTTGTTTTCATGGTTCTGTGGTTCATTTTTGCAACTTGCCAGATACGTTAACATGAACATTTGCTTATTGTGTTTCCTTCAAAACGTATTTGCTGTTGCAGATTAGAAGTATATAAACTTAAATTCCAGGAGACAGAGTCATGCAGGGTTCTGAGAGAACTGGCTAGATTTACTGCATACACATATTTTATCCTTCAGAATGTAATATCTGCTATCACTATAAAGGTATGGTGTGCACTATTGAAACTTCACTTAAAGTAAAATAATACTATTCAAGGTAGGAACACTTGACTGTATTGCATAGTTCTTATTTGCAATGTTTGAATGTCCAATAAGAACTGTTGTACCTTATTTGGTCGATAGGTAATCACACAGTGTAGCATAAAAATACTATGCAACCCATTTGATTGAAATTGTTATAGGAGTGAACTGAATATTACAAATCATCTCATCATAAAAGGTTCTGGCCTCAAGATTTCAAAGGTTTATTTCATATTAGTCACCAAATTGAACTAAGTTATTATGATGTTAGTGGTGGTGGATAACACTGGCTTGTCCTCAGCTCTGATAAAAGAGAATACAGTTATTATTTAAGTATAGAGCAATTTGAAAGGCTGTCACTTGCAAACACACACACACACACACACACACACACACACACACACACACACGTCTGTGTCACTAACCCTGTGCGGACGCTCCACTGACACAATGCATTCTGGTCCCTTACCCTAACCTTAACACCAAGTCTTGACTCTCGAAAAGCAGGTAACAGGAAGTTCCCATGAGTCAATGTGCAGTCTGTCCCCATGGGATATAACACACACACACACACACACACACACGCACACACACACACACACAATCATGGGTAGAAAAGGATCCCCTGCTGAAATTCTCCAAAGCCTCTACAGATCCTTTGAGAAACACCCCTTCGATTTTAAAATCCACTCCTCGGGTCTCCTCAGCTCCTCTCAGGGTGCTAATCTGAGACTGATACTGGACTTATACCCCGGGTTGGCCACGGAAAGCCTACACATCCTCAGGCTCTTGGAAATGCACCTGGCCACCTGAAAACAACCTCCGGAGGAAATTTCTCAACGCGACAGCTTTTATTCTGGTTCATCTACCTCTAGGCATGCACCGAGTCATGCCAGGCCTCTTCACTCCTGCTGCAGAACTGGCATGAATCTCCCATATAGAGGGACCCTAGACAGGGACAATCCTCTTGACCATCTGGCGTGTGAAGCAGAGTGTACTTTTCTGTTGAGTCTGAAAAAGAGCCTTTGTATAGAAAAACTCTTTTTGATCAAAAAGCGTTTAGAAACCCAACTGTGTCCATCTGACTAACACATTAAAAAAAACAAAAAAAAAAACTCAGAACATGTCTGAATAGCTTTAAACTCTGCAGCTAGAATACTTCCTCGCATGGCCTGAGGTTCTAGAAAATCCAAATATTATACAGCACATCCGATGCTTACCTTGATCGATTCAGCCAACACAAAAAGATACGTGTCTAAACATACAGCTCATGTCTGATTTGTAGGAACTGCAGCCACATCTAGACAATTACAGAATGAGCCTATACTTCAAGGTATAGAAGGAATTACATGAGTTATGTCGCAGTGAGACGTGGAAAATGTTTCTGCTGGAGTTCTAAGACGGAGAGAGCTGACAGGAGTTTTCACATCAATAGCGGTGGCGGTGGTTCAAAGGATTGGATTTAAAGCGCTATTACCTTTTTAATAAATGCTTTAGAGCCAAAATATCTATAAATCCGTCATGTGTTACAAACCACTCAGGTCGACTGGGATCAGTTTGAGTCTCCGAGCTGTTGAAATAAAGCCTTGTGAAGCATCTTTAAGTTTCTACGCGCCTCATCGCTGAACAAACAAGATCTGACATCTGCTCCAACTCTTATAAATCAAGACTAAAAACTTTTCTAGGTGCCACTGCCTTTTATTAAATCTGCTCTGTAAACTGTACCATAACACTTAGCTGGTGTTTTTACGGGCTTGTGCGCCTAATGTAAAGCACTTTAAATTGCTTTTTTGTTTGTAAGATGCTAAACAAATAAACTTGCCTTGATTGATTGTCCAATTCGAGAAATCAAATGAGGCAAACACTTATTAGGTTTCACTTTCCTTTAGTGTTCTCTTGCTGAAAGGACAACCACAACACTGAATGCTGATAAATGGTGAATGTCCTAAAGTATTCATAGCCAATATAGGTGAAATGAGAAAATTAGTTTTGTAAAATGTGTTTGGGAATCATAGCTTTTGTCATATTAGTAACTGTTAAACTGGACTAACGTGGTTTCAACCTTCTGACCAGCTGACTAACTGGCTGAATCCTCACTACTGTGTGTTCTCATAAATCGTTTAGGTCGAACCCCTCTCTCTGTTTGTGCGTGTGCGATATCTGAGATATACGATGTCAGGGCCGCACACACAAAGTTAAATAACCCAACAGCACGCCTCAGCTGCAGCAAACAGGGGGAGACAGAGAGCCTCGTGACCATTCATCACCGCTAATAGGTCATAGTTTACAACCTGACGTCGGGCATACATCATCGGTCAGACACGGGGACCAGGGGAAAATGGGAGAAAAGGCGTGATGGTGCAGTAAAAGTCTGGTGGGATTAGATTATGTGATATCAGCCATATTAAGCAGTAAAGTGGATACAAGAGCATCTAAGAGGAACTGGCACACCTCTGTTCTGTTTTAGGAGATGTCATAGGAAGGATGTGAAGATGTGGATGAAGAGTTTGGCGACTAAGGATTGCTGAGGCAAAGCTGGTGAAAAATATTTTAGAGTATATGCAAAAAAAGGGGGTTTGTTTCTATGGTGCATAGTCAAGATCTTCCTGAGTAAACCCTGAGACGTTTGGTGCTGGCCAATACTTCTCACCCTCATCCTGCTTTGTTCAAAGTCCTTTTCTCTGCCGTTGAATTAACTGAACACGTCAAATCTGAGCTGTCATTAAATTTATTCAATACGTTTTTCTGTCTGACGTATGTAATCAGTCGTCTGCTCTCCATCTGTGCATCAAACAATGTAACAGAAAGCAAACTTCAGTATGTGTCTGCTAGCCCAAACATTTTATATGAATTTCAAAATTGCCCGTTTCTCTGCAAACCTCAGATGGAAGATCACAGAGGGATCCGTCCTGGCAGGGGACCTTTATTCCACACTGCAGATTAGAGATTCTCTGTGTTGATGATTGGCTGAGCTCGACTCGTACTGCCATCCAGCCAGGTGCCTGCCTGTCATTAAGGTTTAATAAGACTCACCACATAGTTCCTCATTAATAGCTGCCCACAGGGCACTCTCAGGACCTTTGCATAGAAAAGGAGAGAGAGCAAGTGAACAGCAGAGGAGAGGGGGTGACTTTAAAAGAGGGAGACGACAATTTCATATGGCGTTACTGATGGAATACTAATAAAGCTGGACACATGTATGTACGTGCTCACGCGGTACACATTTGTAAGCCCGTACCGTACTTCTCTGTGCTCCACCAGACTGCACAGCAATCTTCTGCCTGTGAAATTCCAATTCAAACGCCAACCAATTACTTCAATTCAAAGGAAAGAGTTTGAGACTCTCAGTCTAAATATTTGAGCTGAGGGAGCAAGTGGAGTTTTGGGAGTAAACACATTCACTGTGTAGGCCTGATAATGTCAGGAGTGTGTGTGTGTGTGTGTGTGTGTGTGTGTGTGTGTGTGTGTGTGTGTGTGTGTGTGTGTGCAGTGCACGCACAGGACTGAGGACTTAGAAATAACTCAAACACTAAATCAAAGGAAAGAGTTGTAAATCTACCCTCTAGATACTCACTAACTGCTGAACTCTAAAAAACATCAACTGCACTGCTCCTGCAGTACCACAACTATTTTTGTTGATCGCGTTCATGTGTATGAATGTGCAATGTTGGGTGTTTTCCTAAAAAAAAAAAAAAAATCCAAATCTGATTGTTAACCAGCTCCCGTATTTTCTCTGTCGTTTCAGCGCCAACAATTTATTTGTCTTTATTACAAAAATGCTCAACACTCACCTTATTTAACCTCCAATATGAAAGTTTGTGCTGCTGTGTTGCTGGGGAAGCTTTTTGGCGATGTGCGCCGAGACAACATCTCTGATTGTGGGGTGAAGGGGAGTGTTTTAGGTGTAAACACAGCATAGGCATTAGGCTTGAAGGGGAAGCACTTAAAAGGCTCTCCTGTTCCGAGTCTGAGATCCGTGAAGGGTAAAAACATGTTAGGCAGCTGGAGTGTAATAAAGACAATTGAAGGTATGCACATGTCCCGTTGACATTCTGATGGGGGAGCAAAGTCTGTTGAGCTGAGTTGCCCTGTAGTGTTTTTTTTTTTTTTTTCTGAAGTGGCTACATCTCCTGAGTTTCTGTTTTGCATGGGAGCCGGTGTTTCACAGACACAGCTTGGGGAATCATAAAGTCAGGAAGGGAGGGGAAATGGAGTTGGGCTCGTGGAAACATAGACAAAGGTGAAGCTAAAAGACAAGAAACTGTAGGATACATTGAAAAAATTTTTTGTATATATTGGCACATTCATATATTACAGGGGTATTCAACAAAAATTTAAAGAGGTCCGGTTGGAGAAAATATTTTGAAGCAAAGATCCAGAAGGTCATAATGTCTAACTATTTAATGTGATATATATTTAAGTAGCCTAGTAGTTGTATCAACATCTGCATGTATTCGATACCTGACTGTCAAATCAAATGAATTCAGGACAATTCCAAAACGTTTTGACAATATTTATTGTCAACTAACATAGAACTGAGCAGATGTAATACTGCTGTGTTGACTACTGTTTCCTCATTTACTAAATAAAAAAGGGCTGCATTTCAAAATAAGAGAAAATAAATACAATGTGAAAATTGTGCATGCTCAAACATAGCGCTTAACTTCACAAAAATAAAATAAAGTGAGTAAAGGCTTGAATTTCCCCTTTTCTGTCTGTCCATTCTGGATTAAATGCTCTATTTTTGCTGTCCACTTTTTTTTATTTGGAGAGCGTCATTTGTTCCTTATTTTTCTCAACTTTCTCCTTATCTCTCGTCTTTTTCCTTAACTTTCTCCTGCTCAGTCGTCTGTATCTCTCCCTTTGATTTTCTACATGTATCGCTATCTTTCTTTTTCTTTCTACCATGTCTTCATAAGTAACTTGCCTATAATTTTCACTAGACCACTACTGTAAAGACTACAAAAGCTGGGCTGAGTTAAAATAGAAGCGACCTGTCAGGTTTTAAATCATAGACTTGTGTTTTGGTTGTGGGCCCGGGTCCGTACGGGACAGCTTCTGGGTCCAGACCCTGACCGCGGTCCGCCTGTTAGTGACCTCTTATATATTAGCTGACAGGAGGCTGAAAATCTGGCAATATATTTGACAAAGATGCAAAATCGGTCAACACAGTCAGCTCCTCCACAGCAAATTTTGGCCCACACAGTCTATATCGTATTAGCCAGACCTGAGTTACTGGCAATGGCAAATTGGATTCAAATACTGACACAGCACTAATGTGTTTTCAAAAGTGGGCATGATGATGCAAGTAGCACATCGACTTTCATGCAGGAAAGCGGCGTTCACCTTCTGGTCCAGACCTGCAGTTAATGTTCATGGTCTCCTTAACATTCACCAAGTGTCTTTGTAGCCTAAACTCAGCTTCACCTCACACCACAATCCTTCCTTAACCTCAATCATAGCGTAGCAGATAGCAGAGACTTGCAGAATTAAAAGTAAACTGAGATGAGCAGAATCCTTAAATATTGATGTTCTTGTCTTGTGATAGAGTTGAATAGTTGGCCTTTACTCATTTGATCTATTGTTAATATGAGAATATTGATTCGTGTAGCTTTAAAAAGACAGAGCACGTTTGTTTGATTGACAGATGTCTCAGCCTATCTGTGGCCGCCTCGCGCTAACAATAAACCCACATCCAGGCTTCAAAGCATCTCTGTACAAACCTATGGGCTGATCTGCCAGACCTCAGTGCTCTCCTGTGCCTCCGTGTTATTCACAGCCTATAATGGCTACATCTGCTGTCGAGTTGCAAAATGCTTACAAAGCAGTGTCGGCTCAGCGCGCCTATATTGTACGTATATGTACATAGAACATGACATGCAACAAGACAGCATCACACACAGTACAAACAGGACTACACAGCGCTGCATGAGAGGAAAATCCTGACACATTCGAGGCTGAAAAAAAATCTTAAGTTGACAGGGACATATTAAGCACATTGAAAACAAGCAACCAAATAAATGTCTGTAAATATCTAAATAAACTGCTCTGAGACTTTCTTCAATGCATGGGCCTTTAGTTGATTCAGAAGGCAAACAATAGATGTAACATTGTCAGACGGAGTTGAGACTGGAGCACCAGAGTGTGTGGGCGTGTGTGAATGACAAACCAGAAAGTGCTTGTTTTTCTTTTTTTCTTTTTTTTTTTAAATGTCCTCGCCATCTCACAAACTGAGTAAAATATAGTGCGATGCCAGTTCTGCTGAAAACATGTGGACATCACATTTTGAGCCGGAGAGCAGATGAGAGAAATGTCATGCACATAGCTCACCTGAAAAGGCCAGCGCTGTTTCACTGCACTTGTCTTCAGATCACACCCTCATGAGAGCGACATCACTTCGGCAAAAAAAAAAAAAAACCCTCTTGACAATATAACACTGTGTTCCACCTTAACCTCGCACTGCTGGCAATGCTAGTTAGACTTCTTATGAGGCCTTATTCCTTGCTTTGCCTGGGGAAGCTTGTCGGTGATGTGCTGTTTTTTTTCCAAATATCCATCTGATGTTGTTTATTTTTTAATTGAACAGACATTCTGTTATTATATTTCTAATTAGAGAAGAAGTTTGTATGAATAAAAAAAAAAAATTTTAAATCTCTCCATTAAATCTGTAGCCACACGGTGAGGACCTCTCAATCGATATTTTCTTCTCCCTATCAGTTCCAGGCGAGTGAGCGTGGTAGTGGCATACTATTAGGTTATTACAAAAGCAAATCAGTCAGCAGAATTAATTTTCTTGAAAAATATGAGTCTGGCTAAAGGGAATTAATAACCATCGCTGAGCATGTAGATGCTGAATTTTCATCACTTTTCCCCAGCCGTTTCCACATGTGAGCAGAAGTCTGTCTGCTTTGATGACGGCTGGCTGTTGTTTATCATGAGAGATGTTCTGTGCACATTACAATGAGGGTGAATGTGTCATTTGACAGGCATGCAATCTGAACACTGGGGGGGGTATTTAATTTAACTTCTACTTTTACATTGCATATTCACCACCCACGAAAGACAAGACTCCTCACACGTTGTCATGTAACTCCTGAAATCTGCCTCGCTCCGTCGTGTGTGGCGATCTCTGCGTTGAGCGAGCACGTGTGCTGTAAACCATTTATGTGCTTGATCAAGATGAATGTCTTTATCTACCATCTACAAAGACAAGGGGGGCGATCAAGCGCGGAGTTGTGATGTGCGGGGAGATGAAAAGCTCGTATGCTCTTCAGGGTGCAGTGGCGCTGAGACATGCTGGAGAGCGGTGGGTTTTAAGTAGCTGGGATGGCACAGACGAAGCACAAAGTGACTGGTTAGGAAAACATTTTAACCATTCACAGAGGCTGTCCGTCTCTGTTTTCAACATGGCAGCATGTTCTGGGGTCTAATTCTGAATCTTTGTTCATCTGACAAGCGCTGAATTTTTAACTGAACTGTTTGGAAAGTTCGGTGTTGATTCTGTCAACTGTCAGGTGACACTGAGTACTGTCAATATTCAACACTGTTTTGGTGTTTTTTTTGCACACTATTATATTAGTCAATCAAATCAAAAAATTTATCCTTAACCAAAGCCTGCCTCATAACTTTTCTGAACATAACACCAGGTCTAAAATGAACACTGACTAATGCAGTAAATATTCATGAACTCTCCTTTCACAGTTTTGTGAGAATCATATGAAACTGGTGGTTGTTTCATTAATATAATCACTCGAGAAACAAGCTGTTTTTTTTAGCAGTAGACTTCTTTCACTGAAGGACGAGTTTTGCATTGTTGCATATTTCTATTGTCAGTAATTTACATGAAGCAACAACAGACTTCTGAAAATGTAATTCTTTTAAAACTGGTAATAAAGTAATTTCCTAATTGCCATTTTAGAAATCGCTACTCCAACAGATTTGTTGGGGACTATTTTCAGCCACAGATTAACATAATGGAGGAACATGTTGCCCGGTGCAACTCGTAATAGTTTCTTGACAACATGGGAAGTTAATGGGCTCAGTTGATTGTTGGCTTTCACATATACATATGACATGAATAATACATGTATGTTTGCTTCATGTGTGTGAAAACGTGGATTAAAAAAAGGGCACATGTACAGAACACATGCAGAGAAACAGGAACAAAATGAGACTAAAAAGGCTCCACTCGTAATTTCCTAGACTGTGTTCAGTGCAAGTAGAACAATCTAACTAATGGGTCTTATCTTATCTATGGGGAAAGTAATTGAGGTCAGATAGTGTGGAGCAGTCAACATTTCCACTTCTGCAAGTGTCTCCGCTTTTTCTAACTTCAAACACTGCCTATCAGACTGTGAAACACTGAGTAGAAAGTACTGTACCTGAGGTCAAAAACATTAACAAAAAGGGAATATTACTATGCAAGCTGCATAGGTAACTAATGTTTAGGCTTCAGGGATACTACAGGGCTTTCTGATTAAATGTGCTCATGCGTTCTGTCCTTATTTCCATCATACAGATGAGTTAATAAGAATGCAACACCACGCTCCTGCTGATGCCGTGGATAGCGTGAGATGGGACAACGGCAAATTTGCATACGACAGCGGCAGATGTTGTCATGTGTTTAACTTCACTTAATCATCTCTGCGGAGTCATGCAAAAATCTTCCTTATGTCTAGATCAAAGAACGACGCCTACTGTCCCCCGAAACCAAACGAAGCACTTTCTTCCTTCCTTACATATGGGAGTTATTTGTCACTTGTGTCTTTCACTATAGCGGTTGCGTATTTCCTGAACCCAGACGACTAACTGGAGAAAGATTTAATGACTGAATTTACATACTGTACAAGCAGTCTGTATTGATCCGTCTCAGATCCTTTGCAGTCAGCAGAAATCACCGCCATCAACATTAATGTCATAACATGCCAGCTTTAGAGACAGGCCTGTAATGGCACCACAAACAACTTTAATGGGACGCTTAGCTTTTAGCTGCTGTGCATACAAAGCAAATTGCAGTGTTGTCAGCTCACATGGCTTTATATGTGATGCCTACATGAGGGCACAGGGATTTTTATTCGTCAAGTTAAGACTGTTGTTTGCAAATTGCACACTGATTATGGAAAAAAGAAAATGTCCACTCTTATCAGTCGATATGAATTTTGCAGCTTTTGAAGTTGATTTTCTTTCCTTACCCCATAAAAATTTAAATATGTTATGGAGCCAAGCTCCCCTTAAAGCTTCAGAAAATCAAATTAATCACTACTATGTGAGAATTAGAGTTTATGGCTAAGCCAATAGAGGTGAACCATGTCTGTAATTGCCATATAATACAGCAGCATGGCTCGTTGGAAGTGAAATGTGAAAACTGCCTTGCCATCATTTTCTCTCTCGTAGGTCTATACGTATGCGATTTCATGCAAATGTTCTAAACCCCTGGAAAAAAGCTCAGTTTTTATAATGACTTTTTATGCCACATTTCACTATTAGAGATAGGAGGTGGCCAGTGCCTTAAGGGCCTTAACACCACATAAAGGCTCAAAGGTAGGAAATCTTACATATACCGTGTGTCTGCAATATATTTGATGCTGATGTACTACATATACAATGTTTATGTCTGGGGAAAAAATAGAAATAAATGAAAGGATTGCTCTTGACTGTAGAAATAAATTGCATTTATTTTTCTATGCACACGCCAGAAGCACATTGAAAAAAAAAAAAAGGAGGAGAGAACCAACTGTCATGCAAAAACATATTTTCTCATTTACCCCACATAATGTCAAGCCAGATAGTTTCTGTCTTTTGGCGGGGGTTTGACACTGAGTATTGAGTATTAGATTTATTTCAGGAGAGACAAAGGGAAGTGAGACAATGACATTTTCTGTACTTTAAGGAACCAAAAACAAAATCACTACATTATATCAGGGTGGTGGCAGCAAAGGAGACTCAAAAACTTTGCCAAGCCAATGACTTCAATTCCATTAGGGCTAAGTGAGAAACTACACTTTTATTTTGTGATTTAAGTGGCCTGACCCTGGCATCTTCCTTGCTTTTGACATCAATTATGTTGTCACTTCTTATACCTGATTGTATTTTCAAGTTGTTTTCAAGGTTTTCATTAATTACAGTATATTGTTTGTCTTTGTTGTCTCTCTGTACGTTGCCATATTGATGATTGCATTTCCATTTTGTTGTTTGTTATGTACCTCCTCTGTTGTTGTGTAGTTGTTGTGATGCATGTTGGGACCCCCTCGAAATTGAGATGGTACGCCTCGAGGGTTTTATCCTAATAAATAAATGTGTTCATATTATGCTCAGGCTCTTTTTCTTCCATACATTCACTTTGTCCACCCCTCTTGGGTCCGTCCTGCACAGTGTGGCTCTTTAGTCGGCGGCGTACATTTTTAAAAAAATCTCTCCATCTCTCCCGCAGTCAATCTATCAGGTTGCCCGCTCATGTCAGGCTGTCGCGCGGCAGCCAACTCGTGAATGACTGATCGCCGTCTGAGGTGCGTAGAGAGGGAGGTGCTGCCAAGACAGACCCCTCCGTGGCAAAGGCAGTAGTCGTGCACGTCAATCAGAGCTCCCCGTGACCTTGTGTCACATCAAACAGCTCCACTGCTGTAAGACAGAGGACGCACAGTGGAGGCCCTTTCACCATCAAAATCAAACATTGTCAACATCCACTAATCAGACACACCTACACCTATATAAATATATACATAGTGGTCAGGTAAAAATGGAAATTAGGGCTTGAGGCTACTACCCTCAAAGCAGTAATTAGCTGTCCCCTGTCCAAACCTATGTTTTTGCTTCTTTTTTTTTTAACTAATTCAGATTTATTATTCATTATAGCATATTTTGTTTCAACCTTGAATTCTGAATGTATTTGTGTGTGTGTAATTACTGGAATACGACTAAGGAGCATTATCACTTTGCTTTGACAAACTTTTTTTTTTTCATACTTGTGCTTGCTAATCTTTTCTGCTGCTACCAAGACAACTCATTTAACATTACCCGCCGCGGAGAACAAGGCTTTGGATATGACATTTAAAGAATACATCTAAAAAAGATTGTGAGCCAAAGGCAGAGGAAGAGCGAGGGCCTTTTAGAGCTACATCTGACATGACTGTGACTGCACAGTCAGTTGTATCTGGGCTGGAGCTGGATGATCTTAAGCGCGTTCGGATGAAGTTTGACAATATGCCAGAATTAACTGTGAGACAAACACTGGCTGCTGTGGAAGGACGTAAAACAATGTTTCTTAGCAACAAGGAACATTTTTTTTCTTGGTGGAGAAGAAAAAGACATTTTTCAGATAAACAAAACCCATTTTTCCAATAAACCCAAAGAATCTGTCTTTGTCTATTCAAAAATATTGCATTAAATGTTGAATAAAGGCAATTATGGACTAAAATACTGATGCTATACTAGTAATTTTGTACTGTGGGATACTAACAATGCTGTGTGAAATGTGCTGCTTCAGAAGTAGAAGAATAAGTTTAGTTCAGCTGCCCTTTTTCAATGTGAGGCCGATTGTCATCAGCACACCTATCCCCACTCCCACTACCACTTCCGCTTCACCCACTAGGCCCACAGCACAAGGCAGCATCCAGACTCAAGCACTTTGTTTGGGGTTAGATATCAGAAACCACTGTTATCAGAAACAAGCCACACGACAGACTCTCGCCAACACATTTACACACTCATACACACACCACAGCAGTTACCAAAGGATATCAGAATCTTGATCTCGAAATAATATTTCACAGATGTTGAACAATAAAGATCTATTGCTGAAATCAGACATCTTAAACATCTGTATGTCGCTTTCACAACGGGACAAGACTTCTAGCTTTTTTTTAATCAAAAAGAAGAAGAAGAAAAGAAAAAGAGTCCAATGTTTTCAGCTTGTCTATCAAGTCTGACAAGCGATAATAAAGGCAGTGTTAAGAAGTCCAATAAAATTGGTCTTTAAAAATGGAAAACAGAGAAATAAATCCAATAAATAAGCTTCAATAAAATAAACAAGTCCAGTATCAGCTGTTCACATCACCCCAAGTCTAAGGTGCCATGCAGGTAGTTTGGTATAGGGATTAGTTGACATGGCTTTAAGATGCCACAGCTGTAATCTGCTGTGACGGGTGTCAGACCAGGACGATTGGTGGAGTCGGGAGCAGGGCAGCTGGAAAGCTGGAGGAAACCCATTTTTGAAATATGTTGGAAGAGAGAAAAAAAAGTAGGAACATAGTGTGTCATGAGCATAGGAGTGAAAATTAATGCCACACATTTAAGATTCAGAAAAAAAGAAAGAAGAAGTGGAACTAGTGCAAAGCCTTGAGGAACGCCATGCCAAGTGTGGGGACATGAACAGCATATCTTATGAAACATTGTGGTATACTATACTGACTAGACACCAAACAAAACACAAGAGTGCAAAGTGGACTTGTACATAGTTTTCAAGATATGAATAAAAGTGAAACTTCATTATTGTTGATTTTGAAGGCTGTGCAGGAAAATTAATACTGGGGGTCAGCCAGAGTCAGCTGAGAAACATGGATGAAATCAAATTTAGCTACATTGATCAAAAGAAGAGCAAGGGAAATGAATTAAAACAACAAATACAGTTGCAAAGCTCCAATAACATGTCTTGAGTCTTGAAAGTCTCACACTCAAAAAGTGAGCCAGCCTCAATGAAAGATCAACGTTGGTTAACACCGCAGACGTTTTATTTCAAAAACCTTGATTGGTGGGTACGATTCTGTTTTTTTTTTTTTTTTTTTTTAGAATTTTCTGAAAGGAAACTAAGAGTTGAGCTCACGTTATTGCATCTCGGGTTAAGTTGATGTGCTCGACAGGCCTTGACTTGTGCTCCTCTCACTGTATTCAACAGTACAATTATTCTAAGCTTAATACGTGAACACCTTTCAAATTCAGGCTCAGCAGCCTTGAGTTAACGCTATTGAATGTGTGAATACTTCCATTTCTCAGCAAGTTAAAGGGTTTTTTGCATCACAAGCATCAAAGAACAAGACAATTTAAGAACCAGGAACAAGTGAAAATCAGTATGGATCTACTTATGGCACATGTCTCCCTGATATATAAATACCTAACAGTACACATAAGCTTAATATAAGAGTATGGTGGGATATTGCACTTTCTCTATTTGTGAGCTGCGGCTCGAGAATTGTGTTATGAGCACAAAATGCTGATATTTCCTCCTTACACATTCTTATGATCTCGGTGAAATAGGCTGGTATGCAATAAATTGCCTCTGCATTACGAACAAGCCCTTCCCCTCACACACACATACACAATGTAATGCAATGCCTTGGTAACATTATATGACTAAAGAAACTCTCTTTGGGAAAATAACTGGATTTTACCCCCCAATATAATGTCTCCAAGGGGCATAGAAAAAGATTAATGTGGTAAATATGAAATACTATTTTTAGGTCTCTTGGACTGCTTAGTATTGAGTCAGTCTGGTTGCTGCTAACACAAACTAACATTAAATCTGACGAGGAGAAATCACGCTGTACTTCTCATATTCTCATTGACTATGCCGCTTTTTGATTGCCTCGTTTCTCTCTCATCGGGCTTCAAGGTGTTGTGTCAAAGTGTTTAGGTGAGTAAATGGATGTGAAAGAGCTGCAGCGACACATAATCTGCCGATAGTTTCAACCGGCAGGGCCTCTTTGAATGAGATCCCATTGCCTACAAAAAGATAGGATCAAATCAGTACAGATTATCAAGTGGTGGTACTTTACAACCCCTGCTGGGGGGGACTGTGATCTAGCTGTGGGCTACGGGAGTCTCAGTGATATCTGACAGTCTTTTTCTACCCGCGTGCTGCAGAAGATGAACAGAGAGATAGAGGCTGATATACTTCAGATGTCTGTCAAATGGTTGAGATAACCGGGCTTGCCTGTAGCCTGAGCAAAAACGCTGGGACAGTGTTGCTTGATGTGAATTGTTGTATTGATTTGTGGACAACAATGTTTTATTGATGTGTGCGCAAAGATGTTCTGCTATGTGGAAATCTCACTCGAAAGCTTCACACCGTTGTACACTCATGCATGCAACTGTCACTGCTGTGTGCATGCACTGTATAGACTGAACAATATTACACATACTGTTTGATCTTAAATACTGATGATATGTACTTTTAAATCCCTGATGTGTGATGGTGCTCTGTCAATAGTTTTGGCAGTAAAAGTCAAGTCAGCTTTATTTAACAGCCTAATATCACGAACCACAAATTTGACTCTTTAAAAGCTGCACAGCAAAAAAAATTCCTCTATTCTTCAACCCTCGACTTGGATAAGGGAAAGGAAACTTCAGGATGAGCAACAGAGGAGAGATCCCTCATCCAAGATGGACTGACAATAAATGTCTTGTGTGTGGCATAAAGTAACAGTAAAATTACAGTGCGGTCAATCAGGATGACAAAATTATAGATATATTTTAAACATAAACGAAGAATATGGACGTGGGAGGATGTCAAGAAACTCCAGCTCAAGCACACCATTCACACAGAGGAGAGAAAAGAAACACACACACACGCAGAGGGAGAGAGAGAGACAAGTCAAGGACAACATGCACACGAGGGAGAGAGAGAGACAAGAGGAGAGAATTTCCTGGAGATCCAGACGCAAAACATCTGGAGCGAAGCACCGGCGGTCGGGGGAGAGAGAGAGAGAGAGGTCCCAGGACGGCCGATGGTCCAGCAGAGAGAGAGAGAGACAGAGAGAGATAAGCACACAGCTCGGACACTTATGTGCTTGTGGGACACAAACAAAGAGCAGGTTAGAGAGAAGCAGTGGCTTTCAGAAAGTTTACAGTCGACAGGACAAACACGGACTATGTACTGGGCTTGATAGATCCATTGAGACTAAATAATGTGCAGAGGGACAAAGCCTGAAGTAATCAAGGAATAAGTGAACAGTCAGACTGTCTGATGTCAGCAGGAAGGTTATTTTAGAGGAAGGAGGCATGATGGGAAAAGGCCCTGCAGCCAACAGACACGAGTCATGAGCACTGTTGGAATATAAGGTTTTAAGATCAGGCAGGTAGGTAAATTTTCGAAGTCATCAGATGCATTTAAAGTCTGATCTTAAATGAATAGGAAGCTAATGAAGGGAAGCATGAATTGGAGTACTATGGTAAAAAAAAAAAAAGTCATTTGAAAGTTGCAATAATCACGTCTGGATGAAGCACGTGTGTGAATCAGAGCCTCAGCATCAGTCAGAGACATTAGTGATGTTGCGTAGGTGAAAAAAAAAAGGTCATCCTGGTGCTTTCTTTCATGTGCTGATCGAAGACTAAAGAAATCACATGGATGTAAAAGTTACTGTTAGTTCATCAAACTGGTTTCTCTGTTGAATGTGTTAAGGTCACTGTGTTAAGGTGAAATATATAAGTGAGAAAATAATTTAGCATTTTGATCTAGTATTACTGTAAGAAACACACAGTTGCCTGTGAAGTGTTGGAGAGTTTGTCATGTTTTTTGGGGTTTGATCTTATTGTTTCCTGTTTTATTTTGAAAGAGTGTGTCCTCAGGTGTGTTTGTAACTTTACTTTTCCCCCCCTTGTGTTTGATGGGATTACTGATTGGTTTCACCTGTGATGCTCCCCATCTTCTTTATTACAACTCTGGTCCAGTTTGTCTTTGCACCTTCATGCGTTCCAGCATCTTCCTCATGTTTGTTCCTCTTTTGAATTTGTTGTTTAGTTTTCCTCGCCTCTTTCTGGATGTGCCTGCTCTCCTCTGGAATCACTTGCCTGTTTGTACTGCCATTGCATTGGACCCTGGCCTGTCTGACCACCATGTAAGTCTTTTGAGCTTTTTTTTAATGTAAAATAAATTACTGAATTGCACTAGTTTTTCCTGTAGTGTCTGCATTTTGGTCATTCGTCCTTCAGACTAGACACTTCAGACTTGATGGCGGCTGTATTGCAGCAGGTGGGGACACTTTCCCGTGACATCGATGTGTTCAAAGTGTCATCAACTAGCTCTTCTTAGCACACGACCAGGAAGGTTATGAGACCCAGCAGCTTTGCTCATATTTACTCTTAGCAGGAGCCTGTCAGATAACTTCTGGATATGTATTATATAATATGCATTATAACAGTTATTTTCGTTGTCAAAAGTTTCGGATGGTTTCAATAGAACCACCATTTCTGATTTTTTTCATTATCCCTCTGTTAAGATGCCTGTCAGACTGATCCAATGGAGATCTAAACACAGCAGCCTGTTAATTGGTCAGAGAGAATAAGAGCAACCAGTCGTCTCGTCGTCTGTGCTCTGATGCAGGATTTCCCAACAATCCTGTTATTTTTTTTCCTCAGTCTTTTGTCTGTGGTCTTTGTCTGCAGCCTTTTCTCAAACGAAGATTGTCTGCTGGTTGTAATAAGCAACCACATACCGAGAGGGAAGAACACAAAACATTCAATGTCCTCCATTGTGTTCCTGTTGTCATAAGAGGAGCTCAGTGTGTAATATATGTGCTCAGTGAGTGAGAGCTGCGAGAAAAGTGGTGGTGAATGTGAGCAGGAAGTTGTCAATCTGCCTGTAAATCTATAGGTGATGCAGTTTCTCAAGACCAAGTTAGCACCAAAGACTCGATAAAAACCCATCCTACATTTACATACTGTCTGTGGCGGAAAATCAAAACAGGTCAGGTTTCGATACATGCTTTTATCAAGGAGGTCAAAGCAAGTGTAAAATGCGTTGAACTCATGTTGGGAGCTGTTCTAGTTTTGCAGCCTGTGACGGTCTGGATCCACTGCCACATGTCTTTAGTGCTGTTGGTGTCCACGTCTACACAGATGTCTCAAGTTTGCCTCCTTGATGTCAGTTCTCAGTCTTGCTCTGTTGTTGTGTGTCCCCTTGTCACCTGACCCATGTCACCTGACCATGGTTCGGGAATGATTGTGATTACCACATAATTAACATGTTTGCTGATGTGCATGTGTCACTGTTGATGCATTTTCCCAAAGACTGATGTGATTCCAGGGTGGTGGCATCTCAGAGCAGGTTGAGCCTCATCTGTCCACACATCAATGTTTTTATTATTTTTATTAACTGGGAGTAAGTAGGACTTTAGGGGGTCTAGGATCTGTTTGATTAAAATCACCAGCTACAATAAAATTTCCATCTGGTTGCGACTGGACATTAGCCAGTTAGCTTGGGTTAGCTTAGCTCTCGTCCTGGCTCTCTTCCCGCTTTTCCTGGGGTGATTGCTTGCAATGGCATTCTATGTAGTGAGTGGACAGTGATCATCTCAAGGCTTGTTGTATGTAATCCAACCCCTGAGCTTCCTTTTCCTTGTATTAGTTTTATAATGCAGCCAAGTTTGATACACACTTTTCTTTTGTGAGAATAAAGTATTTTATGTCGACCAAATATAATACAGGGATACAAAGTGATAAATTTGTTTAAACATTCATGTTGTTTGCAAATCTAATGTTGACTTTTCTGAAGGATTTGGAAGGACTGAATTGATTGCTGGAAATTGCAGCAAAAACAGGCAAATTAAAAAGCGAATCAAACCACAAACAATGAAAACGAGGAGCTGTGGGAAGTAAAGAGTCGTGCTTCAGAAGAGCTGTCTCTATTTCTACAACTTCATAGATACCAACAGGAAAAACAGTGACCGCTCCACTTAACCCAGACCTGCTACACGTTCAACCAGCGTGTTTAAATGCATTGCAGAAAGCGCTGGCAAGGAGAAGGCAGTGGCTTGAAATCCACATACTAAAACACATTTGATACAGTATTGATTTGGGCCTCCGGTCGCTCTTCTTTGATCTCTCCAAACTGAGAGGGGTATGTCTGGCAGGTGTGTTGATTTTAACCTGGGGCTTGCAGCTCACTTTGGCATAGCTAAGAAAATAGTCCAGTGCAGCTATAGATAGATCTGATAGAATCTGGTAAAGAGCAGAGCTCCACAGAAGCTGCACCGAAGCTCCAAGTTTTTTTCCCCTCCACCTTCCATCAGCTTCATCCTCTTGTTTTACTCCATTGTGTTATCTGGGGTGTTAACAAATGGTTAATGATAGTAGCTCTGTTTTTATTTGTCCTCTCGGGCTAAACTGCATTCGACGTTAGCGGAGTTTACTGCTAATTGTGCTTGTATGGTTTTAAGACTTGATAGAGAATAATTAAATGTACATTTTATTTTGGCTTATGTAAACGTTGGTCAGAGCGTCTGTCGGGGTGAAACGGCAGCTCTTTATATACAGTATGAGTGTTGTTTTAATGTATTTTTATCCACCATGAAATCTTGCCTGTAGGGATAAATAAAGTTTATTGGACTGAATTAAATTGAATTGCAACGGGCCTGCGACGGCTCGAGTGAACGAGTCACCCAACAGTTTGACACACAGTGGTGTTACTGTTGTGCCCTGCATTGAAAGTATAGTTCTAATTTTTGAATCTTGGCAAGCTTTGTTTAAGTTTGTGAATTTCTCCATTGTGGCGAATAAAGGAATATCTTATCTTATCTTATCTTAAGGGTTGATTGTACATATCCTCATAGTCCTTTGTCCTCTTTCTTTTCTTTTATTAGAGTCATATATTTTATTTTTCTATGTTTTTACATTATATCCGTGTGAGTTTATTGGACGATTACAATCCACAGTCTGTATCATATCCTCAACTTACTTTGTTTTTGCACTATTTTCTTGCATCCATTGTACAATATTTTGCAGTGTTTTTTGTCACACTATTTTTTTGTAGGAGTCAATATGTTTACTTTCAGGCTTGTTAGAGAAGTGCTCTTGTTTTTTTTCTTTTTTTTGCTTGAATCTCTCCCTCACGCTTGCCACCCCTGACCCACAAGCATGTTTTCTAATTTACTCATCCTCGCTGTATAATTTTCAAATAAAGCCACTCAAGATGTACAGTATGATGTGAATTTTAAAACACAGCTTCTAGACTTTATTGTCTAAACCTGTGACAACCCATAGGGAGCAAACTGAGGATAATGAAGTCACTATTGTCTATTACCAGCTTCCTCTGCCACATGAAGCGCTTCTCTCTGAATAACCAATGCTGTCCATGGTGCTGATTCTGGATCAGCTTTGAGGCAGCTCTCACCCACAGTCTCTCATTTGAAAAGGAGGAGTTGTCCGTGGTGCTGATTTGGGATTTCAGCTTTGAAGCAACTCTCCTCCAGCCTCCTGCTTGGAAATGAGAAGTTATCCATGATGCTGATTCGGGCGGAAGGACATAAACAGCAGCTCACAACATTTTTAACTCACTGAGCCCGCTAGTACAACACAATATGACAGTTACAATGTTGGAAGTAGCTGCTCTGTGCCGTACATGTAATCATGCCAGGATGATTTATATTGTAGGGCTATGAGCAAGAGATGTTCTAAACCAGCTGGCTTTCTCCGAATACAGAAAAAATGGGAAGGAACTGGGTCTCTTTCAAGTGAGTGCAACCCAGCAGACTATTGCTTTTAGACGGGATAAAAGCAATATTGGAAGCGTGTGCATGGATGAAGCCATATGAGGAGATGTAATACACAATAGCAGCTGTGGCAGGGAGACATCGCTTTAATGGGAGGAAATAGATTGCTTCACTCACCTTTGACTAGTATCTTCCTTTATAATAATTAGAGATATAAATAGATAGAGTATTGGTGAAGTATCCCAGCTTAGCCCTCACTCCCCTCTGTCTTTCTCTCACTGCCCTGCATTGATCTGCTGCTAGTTGCTTGGTACAGACAGTGTTTCAACACCTCAGTGCTGAAAAAAAAAAAAATGTAATATTCAAGAGACAGGTCCTTAGTCAGCACTTCCACCTCAAGAGCCAGCTAGGTAAAATGACCAGGGACAGCAAGTATACTCGTGCACAAGCTACAAGAAAAAAGATGATTACAGGACAAAACCTTTGCTTAACTATGTACACCGAATTAATTCAACTCTGCCCTTTTTTCAGAGTTCACCTCGAGAGGCAATTGATTTTCAACCAGGCCAAACGTTTTCAGTTATGCCTAAATGAATCTTTGAGGGTCAGGCAGGAGATGGACAAATTAATTTGAATGCCTAATGGAAAAGATGGGTAACTCTGAAGGGAAATGTAGCTCAGTCCAAAGGTTAAATGCCAATTAGCGGTGTTTGTCAGCGAGAACAGAGATGTGGACGTCAACACTCGCATGTCACCAACTAATAGAGATCCAAATATGGGAATGACACATATGCCTTTTCAGGAGCATGAGTCAACAAGCTGAAAACATGTGCAAAATATATCTACAATGAGAGTGTGGTCATGAGATAAAACCAACCATCAAATTGAAATGCAATGGATGTGTTTGAATGCTGCTAATTGGCAACTTCACGATTTAAAAAAAAAAAAGAATATGAATGCTAACAGGAAGGTTACATAAAATCCATTTTTGATTCATATTCCTGCTCCACACAGCTTCTGCATGTAGTCTGCAGTCTGTGGGGCTACAAGTTGAATTATTGATTTCCAACCAGCCAGTCATGAAGTCCTTACTTGGGATTAACATGAGAACAAATATAACCTGTTTCTTTCTCACTTTTCTCCATCACCCTGTGCCCCTCTCTGACTGCAGCCCCCCGTCACCCACCCACCACCCTCTCCTCTTTCTCTCTCCGAGTCTCTCTCTCTTCCTCTGTTCAGCTTCTCTCTCTGTGAACAGCCTCCGCACAACGGCTTTTTGGTACATCAGCGTGCTAACCCTCCTAACCTTGCTGACTGAGCCTCTGAGAGACTCCAGCTGGTTGCGATGGTGGGTAATCTGCAGCAGAAACCTCTCGCTCTCTTTGACAAAGTCTCTCTCTCTCTCTCTCCCTCGCACATTGTCACATTCTTGTCCCTCGCTGCATATTTCACACACATACACACACACGCACACACACACACACACATGCACGCAGATGAATAGGTGAAGCACTTCAAGGAAGGAGGCACACTTGACATTTTCACCTTCTCAAACACCCAAAGAAAATTCATGCGACGACCACCTCCGGACTTCATCACAGCCCATTGTTGTTGGAGCATTTATTCATTTCCTCTCACTGTTGTTTTCCACCACTCATGCAGGCATTAATGAACAGCACAGCCTTTTTCCACCGCAGCTGAAAAAAAACATGGTGCCCCCCCCCCCCTCTCATTCCATGCGCTGACGAGAATCAATGTTTCACCAATTTACATACAACACAGCACATAAAATTAGAGTCTGTGTAGACGCTGAGGAGTGAGGTTTGGAAACCTCTCGTTGCCTGGGTCGTGCATGCCTTTAGCCCTGAAAGTTATGGATTCAGCTTCTGCCTCAGCTCTCTGTGTTTGCTCTCTCCCAGAATCCACAAACACATGCATTTCTTTGGAATCTGTTGCTGCCTGTAATTTGCAGTAATGCTCAAATGCACAGTGCCAAAACCATGAGGGTGTAATTTAATGGTTGGAGCCACCAGTCTGTGTTTATCTCCTACTTCTTTTCTTCTTCTTCTTCTTCTTTTTTTTGGGAGCTGTCACCTTTTCAAGCAGACATACATCTTCATGACATCCAGTAGATGTGCAGTGTATCTACAAGCTTTAGAGAAGATCTGTCAAAGGAGCCAAAACAAAAATCTCTCTCTCTCTCTCTCTCTCTCTCTCTCTCTCTCTCTCTCTCTCTCTCTCCCTCTCTCTCTCTCTCCATTTGTAGGTTCCCTCCATCACCACCAGGGGCTTTCCACGCCGCGCCGTGCAGAGAGTCGTCCCTCTCCTCTCTCTGCGCTCCTCGGATCGGAGGCTCCAGACGCGCAGCTCCGTGGCAGACAGGGCGCACACGCACAGCCTCCGTCCCTATCATCGTGTGCGTGTGTGTGTGTGTGTTTTTTTCCCCCCTTTCGCCTACCACTCAGAGGATCGTATACCTTTCATTCCGGGAGCAAGTTGAACCGCCTGTCACCGCTTCCATCCTTCTGCAACTTGCGAGGCGTTTGTTTCCATCACCTGCTCGCAAAAGGTAGGACTTTGTTGAATTGAATGGGAAAGTTGGCTGCGCCCTGGCTCGGTCTCCTCACATGCAACTCCACCGGACTTGCATGATGCATTTCGACATTTGCACTGTTGGACTTTTTTTTTTTTTTGGTGGAGACACACAGTGATTATTTCTGTTGTGCGCTCGTGCGTTATTTTGCATGCATGTGTGTGGAGAGGCAGAATCCAGGCTTTTGCATTGAACCTTTTTTTTTCCATTTGCACTTCAAGGCTGAACATCACCATCTAACTTGTTGCCACTTGGAGCACAAATTAATGAGCATTACGCTGATCGTATGAGGTGATTTAGGGAGTGATCAGGGAGGTCGGAGTCGTCTTTAAGGTTGGAAATTGTGTCCGACTTGTCAGCTGTGATGTGGCTGCTGCTCATTGCGTCGTGCAAATCTATTGTATCCAAACATCAATGGAATCCGCACGGTCAGATTTTGGCAGCAGGAGTGTCGTGCGCATGCATTTTGCAGCTGTAACCTGTAATCCACGTCGTGCGTGCGTGCAAACATGCAGGCCAGCCTAATTGTGGCAGCAACACTGGCCACTTTCATAGATGAAATGAGTGGGGTGTAAAATGCCTCCTGCACCGTGGGATGCGTTTCCGAGGACTGCAGCCACTTGATGCGCCAACAGGATGCGTTTAGGGAACTTGGATGTGTGCCACTGTGCACTGAAGCCACGCTGTTGAATGACTGAATGCAGACTTGCACCATGCAGTTTTTATCAGGAGACAGGACTTTGTGATAATCCTCCAGATGCAGTTGTTGTAGATAAAAAGTCTCCTTGCTGAGAATAAAGGCTGGGAATAATCCCATATTCATATTACCACGAATCACTTCAGCCATTTATTTTTAATATTTTAATCATGTTTAATCCTCAAGTGGATCTAATGAATATCCACTGATCGAATTGTTCAACACATTTTGCTGGATAAGATCCAAATGTGTGCTTTTTTTTCCTTCTCTCCAGCAGTTGTCCTGTCTTTGGATTCAGCTTCTCACTTCACAACCTTTCCCTGTGATTTCATGTTAACGATTTCTTTGAAGTTGATTCATGCAAATCAGCAATATATCAGCCATATTATTTGTAGACCTGGCATTTAGATTCACTTCAATACCAGATGACATTTGTGTAACTCATAAAACAGTCACAGATGAGACAGACAAATGGTGGCTCAGACTCTCATTAGAGGAAAAAAAAGAAGATTCATTTTACTGCCATACATACATCACAACAACAAGATGGATCGAATTCCTTCCATTCCAATGTATTATTTGTTTTGTAGTGAGGCAGACCCTTAATCTCACTGGTATCTGGGCGAAATACAACCTATTCCCAACAGTAGGACTTGTGTGTGTGTGTGTGTGTGCTTCATATTGCAGGATGTAATTTGTGACCGTGGGGTTACAGTTTACTTTAAGCTTGGATATTACTGAGTGACCTTGGCTGAGGTTAGAAAAGCTCAAGTTTACTCCTTTAGGGTGTCTGTGTTCTTGATCATGTGTGTGTTGGCAGTATATGCTGGCATGTGTGTGTGTGTGTACACAAGGAGCTGTGTATGTGTGTTTGTGAGACCGCCGGCACGCCTCAGTGTATCATTTATCCTGAGCTAATTGGTGTTTGGGAAAGTGAGAGAAACGCCTCTAGTCCCAATAGGCAATCAATGACTTTAATTTTCCAATTAGATCCGGATCTGTACAGGAATCCGTCAAAGAGGCAGGACCTCTGGGTGAGGACCGTGACCTTTATTGACCCCGTGTTTGGAAAATTGATTTTCTAGAGGTTACAGCCGAGGATGAAAATTGGTTGGTGTAGTCAACAGCAAAACTTTAGGCAGATTTAAGAGCTCATGCTTTAAAGTGCAAGAATGCTATTGTTATATTTATGTATATTCTATTAGTCATAAATTGAGTGAGTGTAATGAAATGAAAATTTGATTTTCTTGAAGTATATATTGCTTTTTGGCAAGTTAAAATAAGTGCACAACCTTCCTGAACAGCAATTAAGAAAGTCAAGTATTCGGTCATGAATTTAAAAATTAATAAGGTCTCATTTCTGCCATGCTGATTTCTAAATCCCACGTCTTAACAGGTAGGTGACGCTGTGAGGGAAAAGGAATAAATTCACAGCATCACTGTACAGGCGCGTATGTGCTTTGTATCCTGGACTCCTCATTTATTCAGCCGGTGGTCTAACCAGCGTGTACATTACAAGGGCCATGTAGCAGTAACCCAGATGGCAGAATGGGCTGATTGTGATTTATGTACCAAAAGTGAATGCATTACTGTGAGCTTCTGGAGTCAGTGCCAATTCCAGGCGGGCGCATTCACACATTTCTCAACACGCATACACACAGACGGACACACACAAATCATAGACACACACACACACACAAAAAAATAGGCGCCTATTTTACATAAACTTTGTTAATAATGATGTGTGCAAAAAGTGAAAGTTCTATCTTCCTCTTTTCTCTCTCTTTGTCACACACGTACTCCCACACACATCCCTCCTGAAAAAAAAAAATCGTTTAGATGAAGCAGTCCACCGTTGTGAGGCATTGATTACCGTTTACCAAGCTGGAGCATAAATGTGCGTAAAAGGAGAGACGGCTTGGACAGACATGAGAAGAGAGAGAGGGAGAGGAATGGAGAAGAAAAAGAGAGAGGGAGGCTGATAGATGGCAGTTGTGTGTCAGTGAAGATGACAGATACAGGGGTAAAGCAGGGGATCTTTATGGCTAACAGAGAGGGGACAGATCAGGCCAGCTAATTGATCCGGGCCTGTGGTTAGATGCCCGGTTCATTCACAGCAAGCTTAGCACACTCTCTCTCTGGAGCGCACACACATTTTCACAGTCACACCCCTCAGCGCTCACACCTGCTGTCTTGTCGACGGTCAGGGACGGTCAGCCCTTAGTCACTTCATTACCCCCCTCCGGGCAGAGACTGCATCAACCGTATTAACTCTTGAGCTCTGTGATGGAATCGCTAGGTAGGAGGAGATAGAGAGCTGAGGGCTGTGGACAGGCTCCATGCTTGATTTTCCAGTCCTGTTTGCACCTGATTTCAAGGAGAGGGTTACAGGCAACACTTTGATCCAACAATTTTCAGAGCTCTGTGACTTTGCTGAGGAAACTCGCCTCGTTTTTTTTCATGCTTTTACCTGTGATGAAACAGGCTTCTAATACATTTTTTTTTGGTCATTGTTGCAGCAGTGTTGGAGGTTAAATTGCTGCGAGACTGTGTTGGAGTAAAGCCACCCAGAACTATTTCCAGGAGTCTTACTATGGCATTCAAATATCATCATCAAGTTATTTAAGTGAAAAGGAATATTTTAGAAAATCAGCCCGAGTTTGCTTTCTTGCATAGAGGACACTGATGCCATTCTCATGTGTGTCACTAAATATGAAGCGGCAGCCAGCAGGCGAGAAGCTCAGCTTAGTTTAGCTTAGACTGGAAGCAGGGGAAAACAGCTTGCCTGGCTCTGTCTTCCAAACTTCAAAAAAAAAAAAAAAAAAAAATTGTGACTGCACCCTGAACATTACTTTTTAATTAACGCATTGTATCTCATTTGTTTCATCTGTACACAAACAGACATTAAAAAACGACAGGTTGCGGTTTTAGAGGAATTTCTATGCTGGAACTAATAAAATGTTAACCAGTAAAATTTAGAGGTTTGAGTGGGCACATTTTTTTTTTTTTTTTTTAACTTTGCTTTACAGATAGGCAAGCTGCTTTCCCCGCCTTCCAGTCTTTATTCTAAGCTAAGATAATCGCCTGCTGGCTCCAGCTTCATATTCAGAGTACAGACAGGAGAGTGGTATCAATATTCTCAGCAAAAGGCAAAAGTGTAGTTCCCCAAAAACATCAAATTATTCTTTTAAGCGTGATAATCTTATTCTTAATTCTCTAAATTAAATTTAATATTTGAACATCTTTAAAACATTCATGAAAGCATAAAACATTTTGGCTAATACAGTGAATCCGAAATCAGCTACAGTAAGTCACTGTTGTTTCTCAGTCCACTTCAAACATCACCACGTTGATGTCTACGTTCATGTGATGTAGGTTTCAAACAGAGTAAATCTGAGAGGACATGTCACATTTTTAACGATTACAAGTATAATACTGTAATTCCCAATCCAACTGAAACAACAAAGAACTGAGCAGCAAGAGGAGAAAATGGACACTAACAAGATTCAGACAGCTGTGAGTCCATCTGTCCTTATGATGCAGTAAAGTCTGTTGATATGAGATCAGCCTCTTCACCATCTGAAGCCGAAGGGCCACTATTGAATGGAGAGTTCAAACTAAATCTGAATGCTTGTAAATGTACAGTAAATGTACAGTAAATGAAGCCATCAAGGGGCCTCGGTGCAGTGGATTGAAGAAGGGACTTTTAGTGTTAATAATGCGTCTGCTGAGACATGGAAATATTGTTATCATATCATAAGCACTGAAATGAAAAAGGGAGTGAATTCAGATCTGCAAAAACTAACATCCGGCCTCTTGACGGCATCAAAAGCATCAAGACTTTAGTTCCCTCTCAGCGTGGTTGTTGAACATGTCAATGAATGATACATTATGTTTCTTAACCTTGATCTTTTCCGATCCTGTCGTTCAGGCACATGTACCCTTATATATAGCTGAAAATAGCTGCTTTAAGGCACATGGATACAGTAAACCAGTCTTATTAGATGACTGTGCTTGATGTACAGAACACCGAGATTTCAGCTCTCCTAGTGTGCTCTTGTTTGTTCTTCTGTCTTTCTGCCTAACGTGCATGATTTCCTGGAGGCAGGATTCCATCTCTGGCGATGCCATCCAGGTAGTCTAATGTGCCTGGTGTAGCTGGTCCGCGGGTCTAGGTGTGTGCCTCTTGCACTGGAGTGGGAAGAACAACTGCTTTGTAAACAGGCAGTTCTTCACCTGGATGTCACGGTTCACAAAGACTCCTCCTCAGAGTCTGGCATAACCCCACCGGCAGAGCTTATGCGGTGGTGTATTTCTGCGTCAGTGTCGGCTTTGGAGGGATGAAGGCTGCCAAGGTAGGCAAAGTCATCCACATTTCGCAGGCTGAAATATTTGATGTGTATTTAGACACACAAACCGGCGCGATTCATGCGCACACACATTTTTGCACAATTTTTTTTTTTGTATGAGATTAAAATGAGTAAAGAATTAGAGGCGGTGTGCAGGAGAATACGTTTTTTTATCATTTTGTTTGTTTGCCTGCAATCCAGAGTGCGAGGTGGCTCCGGGGTCATTTTAATAAGTAAACAGTCTCCACTCAATCGGCGAGCCACTGTAATGTCAGTAAATATGAGTTTCATTCTGTTTGACAGGGGAGGCTCATGTTTTTTCAGCTCTTGTCTCATCTATGATTATCTACTGGCAGTATAAGGTGACATTTTTGCAGACTGAGGATGCTCATTGACAACGAGGGTCCCTGAAATGAGATTTATGATGGGCTGTCACTTTCAAAGACTCACAGAGCGACTCAGGTAGAGGCATAATAGAAAAGTCCGCTTTCTGTGCACCTTCGTCGGCCTGAAAACTACACCGTTAAATGTTTCATTACGAAAAACAAGCCTGTCTAATGAGCTGGTTTGGTTCAGGAAGTTAAAATCCGAATTGTTTTTTCAGAGGATAAAGTGGCAGATCTTTTACCGACGTGACTGAATATTTTATGAATAGTGAGCGTTTAATCTGATTGTTCCCCATTCGAGCATTTGTTTTATATTCATCTAGTACGCGCACACAAAAAACGCAGCATTGTGGCTCAGTGGTTAGAAAGAGGAACCTACACTCCTGGGTTTCCTCCAGCTGCCCCACTTACCTGCCACAGCTCGGCTTAACGCACGTTCGGTTGATTGGAGACGGCGGACGTGGACGCGTGCGAGTGTCTGTGTCAGTCCATCTGTGAACTGGCAACTTGTCAAGGGTATTTTCCAGCCTTCTGTACCATCTATGCTGGGACCGGCTCCAGCGCCTCGTGACCCTGAGTAGGAATAAGCGGATAAGACAATGGATGAATGAGCATCAATGCAGAATTTGTATATTTGTTAAAATTATACTCCAAAGCTTTTCATTGAGCGTCGGGTAATTCAGCCCAGCAACAGACAGCTGGCTCCTGTGAGTGGCTTCAGCTACTTTTCTTTGTCTTCCTCTGTCTCTTCCTCTCTCTCTCTCTCTCTCTCATTCTCATCTCTTTGACATTTTAATCTCGAGGCTGATGAATAGTTCTGGTATAATGATGTTTGGTGTGTAACATGGAACTGATTGCAAAAACAGAGTAATATTTTCTTTGGTTTGTCACAGGCTACAGTGTCTAATAAGTGATAATTAAAAATTGAGTCAGTAAACATGCAGTAATTCATAGTAGCCATAATGTTGATGTGAAGTGTAATAGGTATTATTTTATAGTGCCATACACAGTCGTTGTTATAGCAATGGTCGATTTATATAACTCATAATATAGCAAACACATCAGTTGCTTTATAGACTGCAATGGTAGCTCTTTTGCAGCTTTGGAAATGAGAGATGATGAAGAGCATTGGTAATATTATAATAAGTATTTGCATAATGGTAGATCTCATAGAGTTAGAGCGTTATTCTAACTCTTGCACTGTTGTAATCTATAACAGCAGCTCTGTATGTGGACTGACAGTGAACAGCAGGTGTGTGGCGAGTGGCAGCTTTAAGAAATGTGTCTGCAGTCTGCATGGATAATACTTCCTCCGGGCAAAGTAATAACTCTTATTACAGCCCTTTTAGGGACTCCTTGGGAGTGGAACTAAGTTGTTTTCCAATGTGATGCAGTTGGCACCTTGCAGAGACATAATAGAAAAGACATCCTTAAATAATCATGGTCGAAGTGATACTGAGTCGTCGGAGCAAATCTGAAAATGAGCCCCTTCTGTCTGATGTGATGCAAAAAATTAAAAGTTTGATTGAGCAGCGAGATGTTTCTCGGGGGAGATGAGATTGACTAGGTGTAAAGTGCAAGGTATGGTTTTATAAAACGCTTCCTCATCCTGCTGCCACCCAGTAGCAGACGTACACAAACACCAAAAAGGATCACGTTTTTAAAGTTTGCATGTGTTTGCTGAATTATGCATTGAGAACACACTCTTGGGGATAGTTGTATGGTCTTACTAATGGTATTAGCTTTTGCTGGGTAAAGCATACTCACACACAAACACAGACATGCACACAGATAAGCCTGCATGTACACACACACAGATACACGATGCACTTTTTTAGTAATAGAGTGTGCTGAAAAAGTTTCTTCCCTTGTGAAAACATTCCCTACTTGGGTGAGAATTTGGGAACTTCAGCCTGCTGTGGAGAACCAGTTTGAACTCTAAACTAACTTTGCTTCAAATAAATACTATTTATTGCCTTTAGTAAGCATAAATATACAAGAAAACATCTCCATAGTCATCAATATAACTCCTGATCGTTTTAAGGCCCCTTTATTCTGCAGCAGCCCTTCAGGCTTTTCTGTGTGATGGTACCAACATGTACTGAGGTCAGTGTGCTTGAGTAATCACCCGGCATCACGGATTATGTGCAGGGATCCATCAATTGAGCTGTCTGCACCGGACAACAAAGCCCTCAGCTCAGCATCCCAGACAAATACCTGATAATGCTGAGTTATAGCTCATTTTTCCTTTCAATGGGAAAAGCATAATCTTCACAATAGCTAATAATGAAACAGAACTCAATAATATCCTCCAGACATGTCCTCAAGAGAGTATGAAAAAAAAAAAAAGCTGCATTGTTACGAAGTCATGAAACTTTGACATAATCCTCGTGGCTCCCTCGGAAGCAGACGATGAGAAACTTGCATGAAACTCAAATATCACTTGGTCAATAGTCTAATTGTGCTGCGAGCGCTTGGTGTCTGAAGTGTCGAACACAGAAATCAATGCTACATGGGCTGGATGCACTGTCACCACAATTAAATTAAATTAATAAAAAAACGATGTGTAACGTGGGACAATTTGACATTTAGTGTTTTTTGCATTGTAATCGGATAAGTCTTGCCTTTTCAGTCGAGTGGCCTCCCAAAATAAGAGACTAACTATTATTACTGGACTATTTCTAGTTTTCTAAAGCGTCTTATTATGATCTAGCTATGTGATTATATTGTTTACATTTTCACTTTGTTGAGTATCACTTTTAATTGTGTGAACAGAGGCAGGTTATGACCAAGTTCATGACACCAGTTATCCACAATGAAAGCTGCTTGAAAGTGTATTTAAACAGAAAAGTATGACGTCCACACTTTCTTTCGTTGGGATGTGTCCTCTGTCCTCATGGCAGTTGCTCTATAAAAACCCAGCACAGATTATAAGATGGCCTTTGGTGTGCACTAGTTTGTATTCTTTGTCTCACTCTCTCTTTCTTCTGCACTCTCTCCATCTCCTCTATGATTTGCTTCATATTCTTCAGTTCTCTCTCTCTCTTCCCTCTGTGTCTGTGTTTCTCAGTGGCTCAGCGGTCAGAATTGTGGCTTTACGTCGAGACAAGTTTGATTACAGTTCTGTCTGTGTGGAGTTTACATGTCCTCTCCAGGTGTGTGTGTAGGATTCCTGCTAGCGCTCGACTCTCTCTCCCACAGTTCAAAGACGTACAGGTTAGATAAAGAAAATTGCTCCCTGTAGGCATGCATGTGTTTTTCTGTCTTCATGGTAGCCCAGTGCATGCTGGGATAGCTGCCCCAGCCCCACAAATTCTGAACCTGGTTGGTATATGGATGGAATGTATGTAGGTTGTGTCTGCTTCTCTTTCTTGGTTCTTTTGGTCTCTTGCAACAACCTGCAACATTCTCGGGTCGGCTGAATCCAGACCATCATTTGTCTCCTTAATGACCACTGAGGTGCCATGTTGAGTCATAGTGATGACATATTAAGGTTTATTCCACTGTCCAATTTAAGCTCTGGTGAAAGAGCATGGCTCATAATTTCTTCTTCTGTTTAACCATGGTAGATTTTCTCTTCTCTTTCTGACATTACCAGCTAAAAATGTAAAGGTCTTACCAGTTTTGTGTGCGTACTTGCACCAATGCTCTCTGGAAGAAAATACGTTAGCTCTTCAAAAACAAAATGTAACTCAGACATGTCATGGCAGTATCAGCTGATGTTGTTGTTGGTCATGGATGACCATATACATTGGTGAAATATGACTCTCATAAACTGTTACTGTCCAGGTGAAAAATCTGGAGAACAAAACAAAGTCTGAGCCAGGTTTGAATTTAATACCTTTCAGTAAATTGATTTGCATATAGAAGATACTGGAAGAAGTGAAATCATAGTGCAATCAAGTTAACTAGTTTGACTGTCTTGTTGATTGGAGTCATATTTGTTAAGTTTCTTATGGTACCATCCACTGTCATTTTGGCAGATTCCCTGCGTCCCTGCACCTTTGACTGAGAGTAAATCCCAAAAACAAATTACGCTTGTTTTCTATGTGTAGACAAATTATTAAAATATCATTTTGTGGTATGACTCCTTTTAGACGTCACACATGCACAAAGTCATTGGTTGATAAATGTTTGCAGTGAAAGACATCTGTGAACAAACTGCATAAGTAGTTCATGGAGGAAGAACTGCTACAAATGGGACAGCTGAATGTTAATGACATTGCTGGCTCTTAGATTTGAATTATGAACTTCCAAAGCATTTTTATTGCCACCATTTGACCAGATGTTGTCTTTATCAAATGCAGGAAATTGCAAAACTTTTTTGGATTAGCACTGAATGAATAGCAGTCATGTTCACAAAATGTCATAGATTCGACTTATCATCTCTTCAATTTCTTTTTAAAAAGTCTGCAGTGTTTTGTGTAAGTGATCTACATTAGGGTTTATAGGAATGTAATCTGAATAAGTAACCTCTTACCGTCCATTTAAAAGGACAATATGTTGCTTTTTTTTTCATCTGACATCACTTGTGTTATAATCCTGGATTAACTCACGCATCATACGTAACAGCATGATGTGCAGCTGTGTCTGTTCTTGTATATGAAAGCCATCTCGTGTAATTGACATTTAAGTTACGTGTTTGATTATTTATGATGGACAGAAGTACTTGTATAAATAAATAACTGCGTTGACCTGGAATGCTTTTATAAAGTGGAAAAGAAGGATGGGGGGGTTTATAGATGAAATATAAGAAAGAATCCAACAGGAAACTGGACTGGACAGTAAACCAGTAAGCTTATTTATCAATTTAACCAACTGGACGGTTCATAGAAAAAAGAAGTAAGAGAGGCAATAAAAGAGAAAGAGAAGAGGGCAATTTAAAGAAAATGAAGAGAAAGAATGTATGTTTTTTTTGTGGGTTTGTTAGACTGTTTAATATATTCCTAATCTCCCCATTAGTGCTTGCTTTGGGACCTTCTGCAGTATTAGAAAAAGGATGCTAAGAACCCAATTTTCAGTTGAAAGAACATTTCAAATTTTAATGTAGATATAATGCCAGGGAAGTTCAAACGCCAGCATTAGCTGCTCTGGAGAGTCGTACACTGGAGCAATTGCTTTTTTACTTTCTTCTGCTTTGTCTTACCTCGTCTGAAAATGGCTTCATTTTTTTTTTTTTTACTAATGGGCAAATAAGAACAAAATTTAGTATAATTAAGGGCAGTGGAAAGCACAAGCATGGGAGGACTACATTTAAAACAATGATCCGAGACAATATTAACATGATAAAGGATATATATTGTGTATTTTTTGTCATCATAACAAACAAACGAGAGCTGATGTTGGGTAATAATTGTTTCTTACTTTGCCAACTGCACAGCTATAAACCTGCTGAAGTCTCAAGGTCATAGTCACTCAATCTGTACATCAGTGCCTCTCCTCTTAAAAGCTATAAAAACAAATCAGAGAGGAGGAAAAGACGCAGACAACAGCGTAAGCATCAGACTGGATCATGTTCTGCATGACACCCTCAAGAGTATATCGCTTCTCAGATTCGCAATCGTACAAAAAAACCTTAAGTCTCTCAGAGGCTCATCCGGCAAAGTTAGTAAGGTTACAAAGCAGATCTGCCAAGACGGTTTGAAAAGTTTCCTCTCCAGTGAGCCGAGGCTCTTTTCACAGAGTAGTGTTGACTAGACTCTAATAGATAAGTTGGGCTTTTAGATGAATATTCATGGCCGTCTGATTTGAGATATCTTTGAATGGTTCCCGTGGATGTGTCATTTTGAGCAGGAGTGTACTCCCTCACTGGGACGACGTTGCTTTCCTAGTGTTTATTACCCCATATACATTACATGGTACTTCAGCTGTACTTGTATGAGGTGATTCAAAAACGCCAGTCGTCTGAAAAAAAAACAATACAAAACCACATTAGAATAGCGTGTGTCATATCCTCAAAGGGCCTGTTGAACTCGATGGTGGTCGAGGCCACAAATTAGAGAAGCGAGTGACTAACCATCTTACCACGGTGGTGCCAGAAGTGCAGTCTGCAATTTTGCACGTTGCGTGTATTTATATTGCAACACAAGTGCTCATTTAACCAAATTGTGTGGAGACCAGGCTCACATCTGAATGAGCAAGTGCATATGCCTCTGACAGCACCAGTGATTATGACCGTACCGGCTTAATTCACTGAACATCCACAAGAAATTACAAGCTCCAGCGGGTTATGTGGTGTAAGTGTTTGGGCGTTTTTATGTATTGTTTACACATTGCTGAATTTGCTGCACTCACATTATCTGTCTGAGAGAATTTATGATATGAAGATGTCACATCTGTTTTTAATGGTGCACAGCTGCATGCACACATATCAGTAATCCGGGGACACGCTGGGATTTGTACTGATAATACATATCTTTGCAAAGATTAAACCAGTGTGCGTGCAAGTGTCAGTGTGTGTTGCGTGTGTGTGTGTGTGTGTGTGCGTGCACACCAGAGTTACTCCGGTTCTGGGCCTGTGTCTCCTCTTTGTTTCTGCGGCATAATGGGCTTTGTAAGATAATACCCAAGAGACATAACAATACTTCTGAGCTGGGGGATTGTGAAGCCGCCCCAGTTCGCAGCACCGCTTTGGCTCCGAGCTTCAGCTATGATTGGAAAACCAGCGAAACCTGGATTTACCGGCAAATGATATTAATCGCTGCCGTGGTCCTCTTCACTTTATCATCTCCTCTCTTTTCAATCACTTTGCCCTCAGTTTCTAAGCCATTTTCTCTGTACCTTCTAATTCACTCCTACAATGACACTCAATGTCAGAATGGGTTCAGTCTGTGCAATGTTTTCCTTTATCGCAGCAGAAAAGACTGATCTTGGCGGGATTCAGTTGTACACCAGCAGAAGCCAATTTGCTGTTTTAAAACCGCTGATAGGCTCAGAGCTTTTTTTTTTTTCTTTTGTGAAATGAAAATAAAACATAGGTGTTCCTCTCCTTAAAATTCCCCATCAGTATTGTGGAGCAATGCAAATCTGCCTTTATATACTTCTTGTTGGCACAATCCTACTTTTGTACTAGCTGCCTTTTTTTCTGCATCAAGTCAAGTTATGTATGTAACTATGGTATTTTAGCAAGCAACTATTTCTGTCTAATGTGAAAACCACAACTTGCATCAATATATGTATGAAATGGACAGACATAAGCTATTACAACGTTGCAGAATAAGAAATGAAAGATTCATTTAGGGAGCCGCTTATCAACCATATTCACTATGGAAAAACAATTCTAGTCTGAGGGACACAGAGTCCAGACAGTCTCGAGTTCACAACATGAAATTTCTGGGCCGGCATTCTCGCACAGCTTCACTCTCGAGCTTTCATGTCAGCAAACCAGCCGACTCTTGTGAGCAGTCGGCCAATAGCTAGACAGCAGTTGGCCGCAGCCATCAACCAGCTGTTAGAGCTGCTGAGTCAAAGATAAATCAAAGGAAAGCAACCAGTGCCAACAGGAAAAAAAGAGAGCAGCGAGTTCTTCAACCTAAAGCTGCGTTTGGACATGAGCAGTGTGGAAAAGTTTTTCCAAGTCTATATGGTTGAAAGTATCTGCTGCTAAATAATGAGAGCAGAGGTCATTTGGAGGATGGTTGCTTTTCTAATCAATGAAGTTCCAAACTTCCATGAGCAGGGATTGTTGATATGCCCTTAATGTATCCTCTGTATAACTTTAAGGTTAGTCACATATGCCGATGATGTAAAGCTCTCTCTTATGAAGCGGGACTACAAAAATATATTAATCTGGATATTTGAATTTTGAGTAAGATCTCATGGCAGATGGCAGAAAGTGTTGTTATTAAGCTCTGGAGATGCAGCTCCACATGTTATGTCCTTTCACATGTTATTTCCATATTACAATGAAACGATCTAAGGTTGGGTTGCTCCTTTAATTGGCTATTTCATTTACAGCTCATGAAGGGGCTTGCAGATTTTAGAGAGCGTTGTTGAACTGTGTTTTGCTGCTTTTTAAACAGCCTCTTTATGCATTTGTTCAGTGAGAGGAATAAAACAAAACCAAGTAGGTAAATCATTTCGCCTCCAGTTTTGAAGTGACAGTTTGTCATTCGTAATGCTTTGCTTTTTTGAAGCCTTTTTTTTGTTATCCTTTCTCTTGCCTGTGGTGCAGCAGTACTTAGTTTATTGATAGAAACATTTTCATAAACACATTTTACCCTAAACAGTGTTTATGGGAAATGCTGTGTGATTGCTGCAACCTGAAAATGTTCATGAAGTTTTTGTTGCAGTCCCAGAAGTCATTGTCATATGAACATAAAACAGTGACAGATCCATTATTATTTATTTAATTACACAATGTTTTTCCATTATGCAATTGCATAACATACATAATTGCTAATATTTCATTTGTTTTCAAGTAAAGAAAATGACTGTTTGATTTCACGTTTTCGTTCAGCCATTCATTTAACTTTATCACTTGCAAATATACGAGACATGTAATTCATAACAAATAAATGTTAAATATAAGAGTGAAACTCAGCTCAAACAACTACAGGCATAAATGATGGTTCTGACAGCGGCGTATATCAGACTCTCCTGGTGATTGCTTTGGTATGGGAGACGTTGCACTCTAGGAGACATTGAAATAGATAGCATAATTCTTTTTTGTGAGGGATGGACTGTTTATTAGAGATCTATCAAGTGAGATGGGGTATTGCACTGTAACTCTACAGTACCTGCGTATTTATTGCCCTCGCTCGGAGCCTCTAGAAGGCCTGTAATAGAACTGATAAACAGGACAATTATGCCCGGAGCTCCGTTAGCTCGTATTGATAAGGACATTTGGCACTAAAGCATAAACTGTCTGGCCTTCAGTTCTCGTGACAGGTTGTAGTTTACTATCCCCAACAATCTTCCAGCAGCTAATTTTACACCTACTCAGTCATTTTCTCAGCCTCTCAGTTTGCTTATCCACACAATTAGAACATTAGGGAGGCGGGAACAGAAAAGGGGGATTACTAAATGAGATTGTCCGGCCTGCTTTTGGAGTGATATGTCAACTTTTTACACCCACTCCAACACTCAAGCAGTGCTTTTCATCTCTGAAACAGGCATGTGACGGGCAATGTTGCATAAAGGGTGGCAAACCTTGACAAGGCAAGTATTTCATTTATCCTCATAATAGTCAGTTATAGTGATATATATTATAGTGATATAGTGAACACTACCTGTTATACAAAACGTCCATATATCACGCTTTAAATGAACAGTGCAAATATCTATTATCGTCATATATACAATATCATTTATACTAAATTCATGTGTATTAGCATGGCGTTTAGTATTATTGATTTACATAAGCAAACATAGGAAGTGGTTTATAACTGAAAACTAGAGAAAAATATTTCTTTGTTCTTCAACAGGATGCAACAGATTCAAGCCATTGGCCACAAATTGGGTCTATGAGCAGACATTACTTAACTTTCATCAAAACTTAACCTAGGGAAATCTTTTCTGTGGCTTCTTCATTTGGCTGTGTTTCATTTGATTGTTTCTTGCCGGCTCGTTCAGGGTTTTGGTTGTTCACTTAAAAAAAACACTGCCTCTCATGCTTGCTCACAGATACTACATATGAGGTAGATGGTGCATTTGGCTGGTGAGATCTGCCACGTCTCTGGAATTGTGGGAACTGATGTTGAATGTATGGATGATTTTGAAGTTCACATTAGACTACTAATTTCACTCATTGCACAGACTGATGTTTTTTCGTGTATCATGTATCAAAAATGTTCAACCATCCAGTCTGCAGTTCATGCATCCGATTCCTTAACAATTCAGCCTTGCAACCTTTCCCTCACCCGCCTATCCAGCACTGTACCTCTAAATCCATTGTCCTCCAGTAGCTCAGTGGCCAACATTGACATCTCACAGCTCTGTTTTGAGTCTGACCTTTCAAACGCCTGTCAGGAATGAATTTTGCTTCAGAAGTCTCGTGACTGAAAAACCCTCTCTCCCCTCTTTTCCAATCCAGGCATACTGTACATTTCAGGCCAACATTCAACAATAACTGAGAGATGATGGACAAACAGCAGAGCTGACAGCTGACATTTTCAAACCTGTCTGTCAATCCCCCGAGTTTACGTTGCATGCTCTGATGGCGTTTATTAGCAACACGCTGTGAAGGAGCGTCGCAGCCAGCTAATGCATCTTCATTTGTGTTTGTAAGAGCAGAGCTAACACGTGCCCCCCCTGCTGAGCTCCTAAGCTCCTTGTTCATCATGATCGGACAAAGTGCTTGACTGTCAAACTAAGCTGTAGTACAGTAATTGTAAGTCGACATCAAGCTGTAGTTTGTAATAGAGGAAATTGTTCCCTCCGCGTTGCGCCAGCATGTATGTGTACATTCTCGTGTCATCTCGTGTTGTTGGCTGCTCTTCAACTGCTGCACCAGCTTCAAAATGCCAATTATAATCAGGACCGACGAGATGCCTTTGATTGAGATGTGGTCCACCTCTGGCCTAACAGAAACATGCTTTTTGTTTTGTAAAATTTGGATTAGAAATCATATCCCCCCCCCCCCTGCTCGCTTTTGAATTCAAAATTGTATTGGCCACCTACCCTGACTTACATAGACTTCAAAGAGCGTATTTGTCTGAATGGCTCCCAAGCTCCAACCTCTCGAGTGAAGCAGCATAATGTTTCCTTATTATCCCCCATACTCTTACGCCGCGCTGTTACACTGCACTGTTACTGGTGGGGATGTGATTTGACAGGCAGGTTCCAGCGCTATGAGTCTTTGCCCTCCCACCTGCATACTTATGGGGGATTATGTGCTATTGCAGGTTTTATGTACAGTCTCAGTAATGGATTCTCAACTCTGTATGTATGTGTGTGCTTCTGAGAGTGTTTGATGCAAAAAAACAATGAAACCCTCTGTATTTGTGTGTGTGTGTGTGTGTGTGTGTGTGTGTGTGTGTGTGTGAGCACCTGGGTCTTTGTGATGTCTGAAAGGTTTGGGTGTCCACAGCGACTGGTTTGTCAGGCTGAATGACAACTGTCCTTGCACCTGTCACAGTCTTTTTGGATTCGCTCGCCATCGCCAGCACGCCAGAACCTCTGAGTAACTTGGGGTCGTTTTCATTTGTTTGTAGTGGTAATAATGCACTGATGACAGTTCAGAAAGACTCTACGACCTGGCCCCTTTGTGAGTGTGTGTGCAGGACTGCCCGGCACGTCTAAAACCCTAACTCTCTGGGATACACAGATTTGATTGTACTGAAGCCAGGTGCATACTAAAAGATTCAAACGTGTCACTGATATTGAAGCTCGCAACAACAGGTGGCAAAATTCATCTCACCTATCTGGAAATTAGAAATATGGATTTTGCAGTTTTAAAGCTACGGGGAAAAAGAAGTGATCAGCAGCAGCGTGATGGAGAAAAAAAACATGCCCTGGTTCGTTCCAGTCATGTTTCAACATATAAGAGGTGGAGGTGGAGGTGGCAGATGGCGAGAAAGGAGGGCTGATGAAAAAGAGGGTGAGGGAGTTGAAGGTGAAATGACAAAGTGGAGTGTACAGTAAATGTCACCTGTGGGCTGCTATAGCTGCGGCGGATTAGTGGAAGACTGTTTCCAACCAACACAGTAAAAAATCCCTGACCATGATGAGATTGATCAGGATGATTTCAAGGATAATCTGTTGCCGGTCCGAGTGCATTTACGTAACTGTGTGACTCTACTAAGGAGCCGTGCATTGTAGATTTCAATCAGCAAAAAAATATTAATTTACTTAATTTAATTTTTTCTGCAAAGTAGTTGATCACCCACCAATATACTTAATTTCACGCACACGGCCTTTCAATCCATTCCGTAGCAGTGCTCCTAAATGATTGTTAACCCAACACAGGCTACATTAAATCCTGCACATATCTACTTCACAAATATGTATTTAACTTTATCTCACTATGTTCTTCCTTCCTCCAAATGCATTCACGCTCATCAAAGCTTACACCTTGTTTGATGTAACACGTCATCCAAATGGCTGCTGTGACGCACACAGCATTTTCATTATGATTTTATTCTAAAATGAGATGCGAGATGTTCTCACTGTAAATGACACAGACTAATAATGTGCTCACCGCAAAGCAAAGTGAGAAGTATCTATGAAGCTCTTACTTGCTTTTCAAATAGATGTTGTATCAAGGAGGAGATACACTGTGGGTTTTTTAAAAAAGATTGCACCTCAGGGGAAAAAAGAAAAAAGGGGACAAAAGAGGAAGTGCAAACAAGCCTGTTGAGAAGAAAAAGACGGGAAGCAGCTGCAGTGCTTTATTTCCAGCAGAGGTATCAACCCCTTCGTTTGTGCAGATGAAACTGTCCTTCAGTGTAAATCACAAAACTCAAACAATGCACCGTAAATGCATCGCCCTTGCAAATTTGTTCAGGAAACTGCAAAACTTTGAGGAGCAGGATCAACAAAAGATTATGTAAACAAGCTACAGGGACTTTTGAAGCTCGAGGCGGGGCTTTGAGTTTTATGACCTGGATAACAGTGAAGCTGGAAGTCTCGAAATCCTTCATGCAACCGCTTGTTTCGTTAACTTCTAGGGCATCATAAGAAGCCTACATCAAAAAGCTTAAAAACATACTTTGGAAATTAGCACACCAACTGTTGGTAGTTCTGTTGGTTGTTCTTTGAAGCCCGCTACCCAGATGTTTGCCATGAGAGAGGAAAAAAAAAAGAACAGCTTCTTCTTTTCCTCATTCAATGAAGCCATATGTTTAATGGCCTTGATGTGGATATTTCCAGCCATTCTCTTGTTTTATTCCATCAGTTTCCTCATGAATGCAAACACATAGGCACCATGCATGTATCAGACTTCATTATCTGTATAACATTAACAATCTCTCGCTGACATTTCCTGTGTTTTGTGCGCTGGCAGTGAGAACCTTTATGAATCATTGGTTGTTAATGGGACATTGACTATTCCAGTCACAACGGGAGTGAGGGGAGGGGGCAGCTGGAAGTCCCAGGGGGACTCAGACCCATGGCAGATCCATTATTCATGGTTCACCATGGGCTTGTAGCGAACACTGACACTCGACCTGCCTAAATCAAACAGGGCCAGTGAGTTTAATGCCCCCTGGGAAATGCGAGGCTCAGGTAAAGGTGGGGGTGGGGGGGGAGGAGGAGTGGGGATGGTTGGCGGGGGTCGGATCAGAAAGAATGGAAGGGAGGGGTGAGGAGGAGGAAAAGGAAAAGCCCCCCTTCTTCTTACTCTTGTTTGAAAGCTGTCAGCACTGTAACTGCTCCCAAAATCCATTTACCTTTACTTTACTTTCTTTCTTTATATGTCGACATAGCTACATTCTGATGTCACTATAGACCTAATCATAAAGGGCAAATGCTGCATTTCCATAGTAAAATCCACAAGCGCTTCTTAGTGGATCACCCTGCACAACATCTGCTGATTAACTTTGCATTAACTTTTACTCATTCACTTGACAAATCTAAGGTTATGTAATGAGAAAACCCCGTTGACTGAATGTTTTTATATCTTCCTGCTTTGCTAAACCCAGAAATGTGCAGTGTGCAGACACAGTGCAGGCATGTGTGTGGGGCACATGCTGACGTGTGCTCTCCTCTGTGTGAATTGAAAATCTCAATCTCGGCCAGACCTGTAGTCTCTGAATCTACGAGTCTATGAATAATACTGTGCGCTGGCAATAAGATGTAAGTAGGTTCAAATATTGTAGTAGTGTTCTTTAGGGAAGAGTTTGCAGCGACTACGCCGAAGGACCAGTAAGCCTTCGGAGTGGATAGTAAAATCATGTAAGGGAAATCAGCGAGACCTCACTGGTGTCCTCTCCGTGTCATTGCTATGCAGGAGCGTTAGTAGTAAGGCTCCATTCAGCCCCTGAGCCAGAAGGTGACACTGTATTGAAGCCAAGCGCTAAATACCCAACAAGGGACTGATTGCCTCGCATACAGCGGGATTAGGACGAGTTCAAATCACAGAAAGCCTGAGAAAACCTTCCCTGCTGCCACCATGAGAACAGAGCCGTGCTTGCACAAATAGTCTTTGAACTTACATCTCATTAAACATGCCCGTGCACAATGGCACAAATATCTGCATCATCTTAAGTCATCATTTACAGTACAGGAGTTCAGCGGCTTCATGACATGAAAACAAACTGTAAATCACGAGAGAGGCCATCGTCTTTGAATTAATTCCCTGTTGTTACTGAGCTGGCGGAAAAAAAAAAAAAAACCTTAGCAGCAAATGCTCTTCAGATAAATTTTCCCTTGATAACTTCTGCCCCAGTGTAACAGGTCATTACCGCCTTGTTTGTGCATGTCTGCTTTCCCCTTGAGTAATTGTATAAAATCAGCGGAAATCACATCCATGCCACAATTTAATATTGTTTTATTTATCCAATGTTTAGATATGGAATCTAACGAATCCAGAGCCTGTTTCGCTGCGTTCGCACATGACGCACAACTCATTTCCCACAGACAAAGAGCCCCCCGAAGTCCCTTGTAATTATCCGCAGAGATGTGGAGTTGGTGGGTTGCGTGTTTATCTCCTTCAGCTCGACACGTCCCATGGGCAGCCCCTTCCTGTTCTCGCCGCGAACTCCTCGGCAAATGTGCAGCGTTTTCTTTGATCTTGCAACATTGTTAATCTAAATCAAATTTCCTGAATTTGCTAATTAGATAATCAGTGGCTTCCACACAAATTGGCATAGCAATCAATAGTCAAAGCACATTGCAGTGAGTCAAAAAATATGGATGCAGTGTGTTTGCACAGTCATTCTATGCTATTTTTTGATATTCATATTATTAAGCACTTTACACTTTAGCACTTGAGAATTCTTTATCCAGGCTGTAATATTTGTAAAACTCTTGTCGAAAGCTCGCATCAATTTGTTGATGTTTTATATTTGCAAGGCTGTAAGTAAGAACTTGTTTCATCAGAGCGACTTGTCCTTCTTTTCTGTTCCATCTTGCCAAATGTGTAAGCTTTTTAGCATGCATTTTCTGGAGCATTTTTTGGGAAGCCAGCCAGGGGCACTCAATGTTTCATCAAATCTGCAGTGTCACTTCATTGAGCTTGTCACTGCATTAGCTGTGTTGCTTCTAATAAATATGCTTTATTGAACATGCAGCAGTTTGCAGAGTTTCGACGAGGCGCCGCCAAGAAAAGTGCCTTTAATTTAAACTTTTTTTTCTAAGTGTTAACAGGCCCTCATAGTCTATGCAGATATGCAGCAGCGACTGCAGCACAAAAGGCTGAAAAAAAGGAAAAGCAATCAGCGCATCAATCAAAGTTAAAAGGAGTGCGTGTTTTTTTTTTCTTTTTTGTTCAAGGAGATTCAGATGATGTTTGATCTGGACGGCTCGCAATTCTACACAACAAATTGCTTGCGTGATGAGGGAGAAATTATCTTACATAGAAGCAAGGAAGGCAATTTTCAAGCAATTTTGGCTTTGTTAACTAGAGGTCAGTGTTTAGACAGACAGAACAAGACAGAAAAGATTGCAGCAGTGGTGGCCAGGTGCTCAAATCTCTGCCTTGGCCAAGAATTATCAGTCAGGAAAAAACCCATAAAAAAACATGGATTTGCATGTTTTTTTTTTGTTTTTGTTTGTTTATCTTTTTCCTCTCCCTCTCCTCTTCCTGTTCTCTCCAGCTTCCCCCCCTCTCCCTCTTTCCATCCATTGCCAAGCCTCAGATTAATGCATTTGACAAACCACTGAGCAAGAAAGGGCATTAATAGCTACTCAAAGCAGAGAGCTATCATGGGAACCCTTGTTGTGAGAAAATTACGCATCTTCAAACCCGCAAGGCGGTATGCAGGGATAACAGAACACTTCTACACACTGTTTTCTAAACACTCTCTTGGCCAAGCCTGAAAATAAAGAGGCGGGAGAGAGAGACTTCAACTGGCAAGACGAGGCAAAGCGAGGCGATGGGGGGGTCTGTTCCCTGGATGCATGGGTATAGGCCTCTGTTTCTGAACCAGCTAGTCCACAAAGGCCTAATCACCAAATGACATGATGATCCAGCTTACAGTGGCAGACTGACAATGAAACTGTGCTCCGTTCTTTCAAATACACCATGGGTCTCAACAATGTGCGTACACACAATTTTTTTTTTTTTTTTTTAATGTGTGTGTGTGCAAACACAAGTGCGTGTACGTGCATGCGTGTGCATTCACGCTTGTGCTAATTTCTTTATGCATCTGGCTGGATTCAAAATATAAACACTTGCCTAATTCTCATGTGGTTAATTTGCATAAACTTGAGCATGTTTTTGCTGTTTGATGTTATTCTCCACAATTGCTCTTGACAAATGACCACAAAAAGACTGCAGTGTTTACTGGTGTCTAAATACATGGTCTGTTTTGACAACTGTATGACCTTCAGTGTGTTGTCCTCTGGTGTTTTTTTTTTTCAAGCGGCATAGACACTAAAGACTCGAGGTGAAGAGAACACACATTTTGTTCCAGCCTTTGAACAAAAATAATGATCAAAATGATTAAACAAAAAAAAAAAAAAAAGAACTATTTCCAAATGCATGACACATTCAAGGGAATGGTGTGAATACATTTAGTTAATTGGCTTTCAAAATAAGAACGAAGCAAAGCACAACATTGTCCCTTTTCCTACCCTCTGTAATTTAGAAACAGGCGTGTGAATTTCTCATTGTAAAAGATTATTGCATTTTATATAATGATTAAATATGCAGGGACCTATTGATGCGAGTTCTCAGATTGTCTTGACGCTTGCGTGAGCGCCTGTTAAATCTTATAGGTACGGCTTTGCCTTCTCTCCAAGCAAATCTTGGCATCGACAGTTTGATCACAAGCGCAATTATCAGGTATTTACTCACTTTGTTTCCATAGGATTTAGCGGCACAGTCCCAACAGAAATCCTCCTTATTAGTCATCAAATATAATACATGCATTGTCAATACAGAGAGCCGTGTGAGCGATGCTGTCAATATTCAAAACAAGCGCCCACTACCAAAAAAAATTATACATATATATATCTACTTAATTCTACTTTATGTAACTGCTCACATTTCAAATATGTAAAATTGTGAACGTTATATGTCCTTTAGTTGACGAACAACACCAAATTAGACACATTTCTCATTACGGACCGTGCAGGAATTAAGCAGTCCATTTAGATTCTGCAGCACACAATTTATAGCCAATGCCAATATTCCCTGCCAGCACAGGAAGTAGTGTGCCCTTTATGCAGCCAAGTGAAAAGTGAGGGTGTGAAGGTCGGTGTAGTGAATGAGCCTTCAGCGTGTCAGACTGCCACGCTGGAGACGGAGGATCACATCCCATCGCAGACCAACGCTTAATGATGCCTTTTTTAAAAAGCCATAACCACATTCTCTGACCTTAACCAAGCTTTTTAATTACCCTGCCATTCCTTGTGGTTGATATGCACGGACATTGTAGAACATTTTAAATGAACATATTTTTTAAATTCCATGGGAAGTTAGATCTGAAAAATGTGTGTTTTGCATGTAGAGGCCATGAAAACCAGCCTCCTATAGTCGATCCTTCATTTAAAGTATTTAATTCTTTGTTCCAGTGCCGACTTACAAAATGTCATAATGTTTTCAAAAGCCTTTAAAGAAAATGTTGGCAATGCTCCAAAGCTCCGTATCATCACCTCACCTGTGACTGCTCATCTAACTTCCTTCTGACGATGTTTCCTTTTTAAATTATAGCAAACAAATCCAACGCGCATTATTCAAAACCAATTTGCATGACCTCCAGCGTTGTCCTGTGTACCCGTGTACTAAACACCGTTTTATTATTCCTGAACGATTCCCATATATAATACCCGTCCTAACATCACCTCAAATACACAAGTGCCACTACTGTAAATATCAATTGCGGTTATGATTACACTGGGCCAAACCAGCGGAATGGGGGGGGTAAAGGTAGATGAATTGAGAGGAGATGGAGTTAGTGGTGTTTCCCAATATAAACTGCACCTGAGCTCGGCTGTGCAAGATAAAGAACATTCAATTTTCTGCCCCTGATTGAATGTTTGAGAGCTAGACTGTGTAAATAACATCGAGCTGGCTGTATGAACACACACACACACACACACACACACACACACACACACACACATGCTGAAGCAAGTACATAGGGCACATTGTCACGCATACGCCGTACACCTCAGTGTAGTGACTAACATTTCTGAGAACACTTGCCTTATTCATTACTGCAGTGAGTATAGACATAATTGTGCTCTCAAACTCTCTAATGTGGAAGTAGTGTGTGTGTGTGTGTGTGTGAGAGAGAGAGACAGTCAAGCATAGGAAGCTAAAAATTTGAAGCTTCATTTGAATGGCTTTGGGCTGTTGACAAGGGTTGAGAAAAATGCTTTTTTCCTCTTGTATGAAAAAAAAAAATCCCACATGTGCACACAAACTCTGACACACACACACACATGCACACACTCTAACTTGTGAACTCGTGCCAACACACACACACACACACATGCACGCACATCCAGGCAGTGATCTGACAGGTGAGAATGGCTTACAGCTAGGTTAAAGGGGAAACACACTACATAAGCAGGTCACCTCTCCTGGGACCATTTTTCAGTGTTGCACTAGAGAAAAACACAATGCAGCACGATGAACGGATACGACCCGGTGATCTCTCCGCCGACAGTTTGTCCCCTCCTCACCTCTGTCTTCATTTCCTTTGCGCGCGGCCTTTTCATTAAGTCCAATTTTCCATTTCAAAAATCTCTGGCAGCCGTAAGAAAAATGGCAGTGAATAATTTAGTTTATTATGTAACAGTAGTAAGTTGTATGACCTTTCCATTTTTACACTTTGCTCATGCAAATGGCTTATTTCGCCAGCGTTTTCTAAGAGCTGGGTGCACGATGAGTAAGACGCATCTTGACCTTGACCTTTTTCTCTTTGCGACGTGTGCGAGAGAAAAATGTATAGAGCCTGTGCACTTTTGGAGCTACTAGACCAAAGCACCTCTCGCTAAGCAGCAAGAGTTAGAGATGAGTCACCTGCTGTAAAATGAAAAATGCATGATTTGAAAATTCAACTGAAACTAGTGGAACACTGTTGTTTAACAGTGGTAACAAGACAAGCAATATGTGTATCTTTGCAGTTTGGACCTGACGTCTCCAGATCGTCTTTGTTGTGTAAACCCAGCTCTGTGAACGAACATAAAAGTCCAATGTGCTGCTATCAATTCATTTAATCAAATGAGTAAAGTGGTGCCGTTGCTGCAGAACCTGCACGACTGTAGTTTGTTGTTAGATCATTTATTCATGTTGCACAAATACATTCTCATACATTAATTAAAGGGCTGACTTTACTCAGGCTGTCAATGATAATTTCACAAAACCTCCAACTATTTACTCTAAATTAAACGTTATTTACTCCTATGCGACGAGGGAGTGTTTGTCTTCCCTCACAAAGTGCGTCCTAAGATAAAAGACCTTGTGAGTCATACTGCTGTGCCGTGCGCGAGTCCACTCTCCACATGTTGTTAACAATGGTTTGCGTTTTGCGGCGGCTGCTCATCGAGCATGTTTGACTCCCTTGTTTTATGGATTGCTCAGTCAAGACCGCGCGCTTTAATGGACGCCACTCTGTTACAACATGCTCGAACAGGCAGGGAAGTCTGAAAGACCTCTTCCAATACATCTATCATCTTCTTCATAATGTGGCGGCCGCGGGAGCCGCAGCCACTCGTGGCGTTTTCAGGCCGAACAATGGTTCCATTTGGACGGGTCGATGAGTGCTTGTTCAGGCAGGGTCGTTCGGTGCACTGCTTTCAAAAGGGGCTGCAGAATTTCAGATTATGAAGAATAGAAAAAAAAGACAAGAGAAGACTCCCAGGTGTGTCTTCATCACATTGTAAAGATAAAAAGCCTCGTGACTAAGGTGAACTGCGTTTTTTGCTTTTTCCGGGAGAGTCGACACTTTGACACCGAAGCGGCGTCGGTGTCTGCTTCCTGCCGCTTTGCTGCCAGCGTGGCGAAGCCTGACTGCGGAGACAGCCAGAGTAACTTTCACATGTTGGCAGGCTGTGATTAGTCAGGCCTGCGCTCATATTACGCTTACTGTCATTAATTCTCCCATGTGCCAGGACTGACAAAAGTAATGCGGTAATGGAGCGAGAGGTGACAGTAAACAGAGGCATTTGTAGCTGGATTAGTCATTTTAGAGGCAACAATGTTTCTTCATAGCATCAATATCTATGTGTGTAATTCCTCACTTTACCTTAATCTAATTAAATCAGTTTGATCATGTTAGGCTGCAACATGGGATTAACACAAACACCCTGAATACTAATATTCCCTCTTATTGATGACAGCTTAATTTTTTGAATGGTTTTCTTTTGCAGCACACGTGACTATAAGATCCAGATTTGCAGTAGACCTCAATCAAATTAGACCTGAGCAGTCACTCAATCTAAAATACCAATAAGACTTGATAACTAACATCAGGCATTTTGTACAGCTTTATTTTTAACCTCAATGCAGCAAACAAATCTGATGAAAGGAGAAAAAAAAGGCACGTATGAGCTGCTTTTTGTTTTTAATTTTACTGCTGGTTTTGTAGACGTTCCTGTACGTCGTGTCATAACATCAGAAAGCCTTTGCCACTCAGTGTGATTTTCTTGAAGCCCGGTCGATATCTTTGTCTCATCGACGCTGCTGTTTTTAGCTCGTTCTCTTTTATAATACCCTCACTTGTCTTGTAATCTAATGCTTCAGTGATTCTCATGTGGCTTTCCTCCATCATATGGTTTTTACAGTGAAAGTCAGAGGTTTGAGTTTCAGATGCTGTGGAACATGTGTTGACTGTTTGCAGCTTTTATACATTTGCGAGTCGTCTTTCTGTCTCGGTCATCGTGATGCTGTGCGCATAAAGGGGTGGGGGATGGGGGGGGCAACATGCTCTCTCCAGGTGGATTTCGAGAAAGGAGCTGGGGCTAATGGTGCCGGCTAACAAGTGACATTCTCTCATTAGTGGGAAGATTTGTCTGAGTGGCCAGTTAGTTGGAGGACATTACACAAGGTCAGAGCCTCTGGCTGCCGTGGGAGAATAAGTGAAGTAGAAAAGAGGCCGAGCAGACAGGCTAACAGACAAGATACTGGCTGTGCTGTCTGAAGGCTTCTCCTGTTTCTGACTGGCAGGGCTTGATGTGAGAGGAGTTTGAAGTTTGGACTTTGGTCACTGCCTGCTTTTGAGCTATTTCAGTCCTAGATGGGGCATGTGTGTGTATGTGTGTGTGAATGCGACAGGATGTGTGTTGGCCCATGTATCTATTTAAACTGACTTTGCTGACCATCACCACGGGGCGAAGCGGATCCTCTTCCTTCCGCAGGGCTATGAGGTTTGCCAGCGGAATGGGAAATCAATAACGTCGATAGGATGAGCATTAGGATGGCCAAGTGGTTTTAACAGCCCCATTGTCATTCCGCCATTTTTGTAAAGCAGTTTGTGGGCCATTCTTTCCACAGGCTTCAATTTTCAGAAGGCTGAGGAAGACAGACAGCTACAGAGGGAGAGACAAAGACAGATGGAGGGAGGCAGAAAGAGGGAGCCCTCAGACGATCAAACTGGAAGCACATTTCTGACACATGTCTTCTGTTCGACAGCCAGTCGCAGAGGCTTTCAAGATGTGGGGTTTTTTTTCCAGACCATCAGCTCCTGAATTGAACCATAGTTGTTTTCTCATCAGTACTGAGCACCCGGCGCAACTTGCCCTTCACCAAGGAGGCCGGCCTTCAGGTGGAGGTCTTCAAACATTACACAACAAAAAGTGAACTTTTCTTTTTCTCATAATCAAGAGGCTTGTCTTATAGGACGCTTGAGCTTGAACACATCAAATCACTTTGCCTTGAAAACAAAAAGCTTCTTTAAGCAGTCCCTTTGCAAAGCTGATTAAAAAATAGAAAACAAGAGAAGGAATGCATTTTCCATATTTATTCTGTAACGTTTTACACTTGTCAAAACTCGCTCGATGTAGAAGATTGTTCTTGAATTATCCACTTGGATGATGCTACTTTGTACCCCCCCCCCCCCTCATGTACAGCAGTCGAATATATTATCCTAATTCAAATGTAATCAGGTCACGTATTCTCTCCACCAACACGGCTATAATAGGGCTCTACTGTATATTGTTCCGATGCATAATCCGCACCAGTTGCAACAAATAACTGAATGTGTGTTTTGTGCAACCACTGTTAGTCTTAGACCAGAAAATGCTCCTCGGTATCTAAACAATCATCTGTGTCTATCTGGATTGGAGCTATACGCTGGTGTGAAATCAGAGATAAGGAGGGTGCAGGGCAACCTCCTACTATCTCTCTGACTGTGGGAGACAGTAATGGAAGTTTAGTAATACAGACTAGGGCCCTGTTCTTTCAATGTGGCTTAACTAATTCAGGCTATGCTGTTATCAGGCTGAAATAATCCTGTTTATTCTCCTCCAGCTAATTTGATTCTTTGAATACAATCAGAGGATTGATTAGTTGATCCTGGATGAAGTTCTATTGAATAACAGCATTCACGTCTCATACTTGCTAGTGTAGTTTACTTGATTGAAGTGAATGTGATCAGACTGTGAGTGTTTCAGCGTACAATAGTTTGCACAAAAATGTATGTGTAATGTATCGGTAGTTAGTAAACTTGTTCTAACTTTCTTTATGTACTTAAAAATACACGTCATCTGTTTTATAGTTTAAATGACAAAACACCATCTTAATGTTCATTATCATGTTTTCTGTTTCCAAAAGTCTTATAACAGTAAGAAAATTTCACATCTTTCTTTTTGGAGGGTTGGTTCTCTTAAAGGAACCTTTATATTTCTTTATTTGAATGTGTATTTTGTGTTGTGTACTTTAACATGTATATGCATTTAACTCCTCAGTGTGAATTTAAATAGTATTGAAGTTACTTTACAAATTTAAAAAAATCATAAAAACACCACCCAACTGTGAAGGGTTTTCAAGAACCTACAAATTCAACTAAAATCCTTCACCATCCCTTATAGAGAGTCAGTTGTTTCTGAAAGTGACTTCACATATGGGCTTCACCCTAAAACTTCAGTCATGATTCAACTGACTAAAGCAAACCAGCAAAAGTTGAGGTTTGTTTCTAAACTGCTGCTCCTCTGACAACAGCTTCGTTTTTTTATCCAGCTTTAAAGAGCTGAAAAATCCAGATTTGTGTCAAATCCAAAACACTGAAACTCAGTTATTTATGTATGAGGGACAGCGTAAAAATAATTCAAACCATGTTCACTATGTTTAGCCCTCAAATTATTTCAAAGCTGTGAAGCAAAAAGAATCGTCGGCATCAGGAAGCCGTAGTGCCTTTACACCGATGGTCATTTCCCCAAATGCCACTGTCCTCATAAAAGCATCACTTCAAGGTGTCATTTGGCCTCATATCTGTCTAAAAGCATCACATATATCATCCTGTTTTGCAGTGACATCTCCTCCGACCAGATCCTCCTCATACCGAGAGGTTAATCTAAATGTTAATCGAAATCTTAATGTCATCGCTCATTTTCACGCCGCAGCCCCGGTCTGTGAACGCCGCGGCGCTTAGTTTGGCTTTGCACAATTGTTTAACTTAGAAAATTAAATTCGGGAATCCCAATTTCCCATCATAAAAGTGTGGATTAATATTACGGGTGAGAGCGTGGTTAATTATTGGTCCTGTGGAAAATGGGTTCTTTGTCACTAATAATTTCTCTTAGCAAATGCACTGTAAGTCTTTTAAAGGTCGTCTGTGCAATGGTGGCTCAACATTTCTGCAAGTTTCGTTCAACATCCTGTGTTTATGTATGTGGAGAAGCGTTTTTATCACATAGCATTGGCAGGGACTTTGAGAAGTTTACTCCATGGGCAGATACTGTACACAGGCACAGCAACGTCCAGAGGTAGTAAGAGAGAGACTGGTGATGATGAAAGACTGTCGATGAAAAGAGAAAAGGCAAACAGACAAAAGCAAGGATTAATTGAGGGTGAGTGAGACATCCCGTTACACCTTGTTCTCTTATTACTCCCTCGCCATTCACAAGTCACGTCTCAACAGAAGCAGCGATTGTAGAAATGTACTTTGTACTGCCGGCTCGTTCTAGAACTGCAGCTTCGTTTCCCGAGAGGAAGATTTGTTCTGTGCAGATACCATAAATTACAAGTGTCCTATCTTTTATAAAGGAACTTTCAACGAAAATATTGAGTCTACAGTACAATGCTAAGCAGAGAATTGCACTATAATATACATGTAGGAAGAACGCATGACAAAGGAGCATGTGCTTCTGCTTTAAACGCATTATTTTCATTTATATTCCTCTGCAATTTTTAACACCTATTGTACTGTACTCTGAAATCTGGCAAAGACAAGTAAACCAATGGTGCAGTGAGATTGTTTGTGTCCATGCTGAGAGTCACATTTTTCAAGACAATTGCCTGTTGACAACTGTCTAACCAGAGAGCTTGAGAGAGAGAGAGAGAGAGAGAGAGAGAGAGAGAGAGAGAGAGAGAAATGGTGCACAATAGACAGAGGGAGACAAAATAGGCTGTCAAATGGACGTATCCCTATTCAATTACAAAGCAGGTACAATTATGGAAAGTGACACTCAAATCTATTTTCCGGAGCGTCTGAATCGCATCTGAGCTCAGATGTTGTGTACACAGTATCGTGTGTGCATGCATGCGTCCGATGTAGGTCATTCAGCATCCAGTTGAATAATCAATACAATTCTTATTAAGTTTTAGCTTTCATTTGTTAAAAGGCGATGATTACAGGGGGAGACAGAAGTCTGTCATTCATCTATATGAGAGGTGCTTTTTTTTTTTTTTTCCATCATAGCTTTCTGAGGCACCTTCAGCCTGAATCATGAGGTCTGCTGTTACACTCTTGCACACAGAGACTTGAGATGCATGCCTTTGAAAACTGAACAGCAAAGGTGTTTTTGGAGGAAATGACTGGTGGAGGTGAACCTTAAAACCTTTGTGCTAAAAAAGATAAAATGTCAGGTTACACATACAGTAGGTAGAGTGTTAGTGTGAAAGTGTGTGAAATTAAACATAACTCTTATAATGCATTTTTTTTGGGGGGGGGGGGGGTCAAACTTATAAAACATGAATCTGGAGTTCTTTGCTCTTAACCTTTTTTTTGTTCAAATCAGAGACAATTTGCAAAGTGCAAGCAATCAAGCATTCCTTGGAACATCAGCTGAAAGATGACAAAACCAGATTCAAACCAGGAATTCATGCCTCACGCTAAAACATTCAGTCAATAAAACCTGAAAGCCTTTGCAGTTAGAAGTCAATGCTTTTTACATTTTTTCTCCCCACAGTCGTGGTCTTTGAATGCACCGGCATCCTTGGCATTGAAATATGTCAGAGTGTGGCTTTGTTGTTGTACTGTAGCTGCATCTCCGCTCCCTATTTAGAGAGACTCGTCTCATCCATGAGACTTAAATATCAACGGTGAACATTTTTTTTCAGTCTTCAGCCTCACTGTATTGGATAGACCAATTTAACAGGGCTTCACTTCAGTCTGGCTCCATACACAGATAAGAATAGCCCAGAGCAGCTAAGAGAACCTTTTCCTTTCCTTGATCGTGTTATCTTAAAGGCATATTCTCTCACTTCCACTGGATACTGTCATGTTTCTCAGCCCGGGCTTTATTTCTCAGCTCTGCACTGGGGGAGCCTTGTGCCGACCGAGAAAGGCAAAGGGAAATTGCCCCCTTCTCTCTCTGTCTTTTTTTTTTTTTTGACTCACTGTGGAGTTCTCCCATTCCTTTTCTCTGTGGTAAATAATGCTTTTTCATTGCATACATGTTTGAGCTCAACAGTGTGTTGAAAGCGTTTTATGAAAATCAGGAGTTGTTTGAAGTTGAAGCTTATTTCAAACTTAAATCTCTTGGCCTTCGACTTCGAGCCCCTCCCCTTTCCTCATTCCCTTTGATATGCAGGCAGCGTACACAGAGCTGATTGAATTTGTATTCATTTTTTTTTTGCCAGTCTTTTTCTTCTTTGAGACCTAATTTAATCAAATTCATTGGTACAGTATTACTGGATTTCTGGTGGTTGATAAGCACCCCTGCAATCATTTACCCCTTGATGTCTTTGGGTGGAGATTGCAGGATGAGAGAGACGAAGAAAAGGTGGCTGATTGACTGATATTTGTTTTGCTTTCTAACCGCTGTTTGAAGTGGTATACACATGAGAGGGAGATGCTTATGAACCCTCGTGGGTCTCCAAAGCTTCCAGTGTGGATTCATTTTGCGCGATGTGCTCTTCAAAAATTCCACTTGCCCGAGCAAACCACCGCGGATGCACGCAGCTCCTGTCGGCGGCAGACAGTTAATCTCACATTTTCTCACGCAGACACACAACAATCACACTCACACAATGTCGAGACTTAAACACACAAACAAAACACATCATTGAAGGCTCCGTCAGGCTTGTCACATTTGACAGCCCCGTCTGTCATTAGCATAGTTTTGCCTTACAAATCAATACATCTCTGGCCTTTTGAAGCACTTGTTGAAGGCTGCTTCCGTCTGAGAGCGAGAAGAGCACGAAATGCAGATTGCAACCGTTGATGTTGTTGAGAAGGCTTTCGAGGCTCATGAGTCTGCGGCTGTATTTTAAATATGGATAAACAGATACAAACAGTGCACACCGGGAAGCAGACAGACAGTCGCACATGCTCTCTTTCTCCCACATGTACACACACATTAACACACACATGCACACACACACACATGCACACACACACACACACATGCATATTCACTGAGTCATAACTTGCTGTGTTTTTAGCCATAGGGAAGTCCTTTATCCACATAACTAGATTAACTCACAGTGAGCTCTGATCAGCTTAATTTGGATTCAGCCTACTTACCCCTCCCCGCTCCGCCTGTCAGTCTGTCTGCGTGCTCGTCTGTCACTCTGTCTACTTGAATGGAAAGACGCTCGCCTGTGTGTCTGCGCGTCGCTTTATTTAACCGTCTCTCTCCGTCTAGTCTTAAACAGGGATTACCACCGGCAAGTTACACCTTCACCCATTTTTAGCTTTTCCCCCCTTCTCTCACTCACTTCAGTGCGTAGTTGTTTTGTTGTCTCATGAATAACATAAAAATCTTTTACCCTTACAATGAACAGATGAATATATTAAAGCTTTTGTTCGTTGCAAACAGAAGTGCACTCGCTTCTGGTAGATTATTGTTGTTTTTTTTCCCTCCTTCGTCTTCCTCTTGTCTTTTTAAAACCACATGTAATGAACTCATTCTGTCTGCATGTCTTGGCAGGGTGTCAATGCGATATATTGACTGCAGTAGTCTCTCAGTGTCTTTGGATTGCAGAATCTTTAGGATGCCCCCAGGGACTGGCTGACAATAAAATAACAGACACGGTGTGGAAACTGTCAATTTCCTGAGTCCAAAAAGTCTCCTAAAAGACATTTCTACAAAAGAATATATGAAGCATTTTTTTCAAGTCACACCTCTTCTGACGTCTCTGTGTTATTTTCAGACACCAATAATTTAAATCAGAAGCATTTTTTTTGCTTTAGTTTGAGGTAAATTCAATCACCCTTGATATAAGATCTCGATCGAAGAGCAACTTTCCTGCCCAATCAGAAAGTCACAAAAACAAAACTCCTGCTCTATAAAACATACAGAATTTCTCATCAACTTTTTTGAGGCCACTGCAGAACTTGTTCTGACTTACAGCCTTTAGATTTTGAAATGATGAGTTGAATGAATGTGCTGCAGTGAGTTCACTCAACTCCTTCAATTAAGTTTCTAAAGAAGCATGGTCAGCATAGCAAGCTTCCCATCATGCTTTGCTTGAGAGTTGAAACTCTCCAGAGACCCCTCTGCTTTGTAGTTCTGCAGAAAACAGACATGATGGAAACTTGCCGTGTGTCTTTAATACCTGTTAAATTAAGTCATGGTTTCTTTTCATAATGATAAAAATCGAATTCAGTCCCTCTCCTAGTACACTCATCATTTATTGTATAACTTTGGTTTTCTGAACTAACCCTTTAATATTTTAGGCTTAATTTTGTCCAGTTATATTAACTCGGTTGGTTTGACAAAACTCATAAGACCATGAAGCTTTGAACTATTGTTTTAACCAAAGCTCAGTAAACTCACATTTTTAGCAGCAGAGAAATATAGAAAAACACGTCAGACTGTTATTCAGTCACTCTTTATGCACAATGGACAACGTCCTAGATAATTAAATACGCATTCAACTGCCAGGTGGACTGTGGAAATAGTGACAGCTTATAGTCAATATATATTGAATCATAGTTAATGTTGTATGGTGCAAGGACTCTGTTGAGTGCCACTAGAACTTGAGGTATCGCTATTGAAGAAAACTATATTTCAGATGTAATCTAGAACAATATTGTTAACTTCAATTTATTAAGTTGCTTCAGCTCCAGGGACGTTTAGTTTGTCTTTAACTGTGAAAATGGTTCCACTTTCATTGCTGAACTAATGTAGAAATGTTTGTGAGCTCTATGCTTGTAAATGCTATTTTATACTAAACATAAAGATGCAAACCCAGTGGCGTCTGTAAAGGAGTGGGCTTTGTAAGCTCAGTGCCCATGAGCCAGTTTCCCTGATGATCAACTAGTCGCTAAAGACTTTGTGGATGAGGAATCAGAAGAGCGTGGCCTTTCGGGACATTAAGACACTAAGATGAGTGGCCAAGGCTTAAGAGTCCCATTACAGAGCTCAGCCTGTGTTCATTTAACTAAGGTTACAACGCGGAACCAGCAGTTCCCGAGTCTGTAGCTGGCAAAGATAGGCCGCGAGCCTCCTTCATTACTGAAGTCTGGAGAAAAAAACACAGTGCGAGATGAGGGCAAAAGATGGTGAAAGGGATGGACGCAAAATGGGAGGGGAGCGGGATAAGGCGGCACGGAAAGGAGAATTATACGAAGGGCCGGAGGGAAGGAGGGGACAGATAGCAGGACAGAAAGCATGAGATGCTGAGGAAAAGAAGGGGGATAGAAATAATGAGGGATGGAAGGAAAGTGGGGATAAGCGAGGAATGGAGGAGAAGGAGGGGGCAGCAAAGAGAGAGCTGAGTGGAGCTGAGGAGGCGCTGGGCCTGGGGGATTGCTACGCGTTTATCCTCCTCTGCAGCAGGCTTCTGAAGCACTACCTCAGGAAAAGACTTTAAAGCAGGGTGGCTGCTGCTCTGCGCTGATCTGTTAATACCCACAGATACATGAGGCTCCGCCATAGTACTCTGGGGGTGGGGTGGAGCGGGACAGTGTGTATAAGTCTGCATGTGAGTTTGTGTGTGTTTTTTTTTTTTTTTTTTTTTGTCATGTGTTGAAGGATCATATCATATCTCTGCAGACGATATATCCCATCCCCACCGCTAGCATGGCCCAACTCACCCGGAGACACGAAGTTACCGGAGCGATTAAAAGATTAGATTGGACTATCATGTGGCTGTGTGTCAGCACTGTCACCTAAAGCTGCTGCCGTGAGGGAGGGGGGGGGTTATGACTACCCTGTTTTAGGATCCTGTATAAATAGACTCCTGCCTCATGGGAATTGGTGTAAAACTGCCTCCGAGCCACAGTATGCAGCAAAAAATATACACACTGGGAGGTGGAGAGGCTGCATGGGATTTGTGCAGGCAGCTTCACAGGGGAACATGTCCCATGCTCTCAGGGGGGGCTAAATGATTAATTCAACGAAAGCGAAAGACCCGAGGGAGGGGGATAAAGATGTGAAAGATCAGTCTCTTTGTGTTTAGCCCTCCTATTTTGTACGATTTTGCCGATAAGGTGAAATCCCTAATTTTTAAAACTGTCAAAAACGCTCTTTTAAAAGCTGAATAACAGAAGTAGAGATGTGCAAAACTGTAGGATAGAAATTTCATAAGCCTGTGCAAAACTGCATTCAAGACCGTTTCTTAAAAACTCATTTGCACGAGCCAACATGTTTTCCTCCGCTGCCCCGTCTTTGTTTTTAACACATCCCCTCAGAACATGGAGCAATTTGTTGTTTTCCAAATCTATTTGAGGAAAGGCTGCAAGAAAACAACTTTCTCAGACGAGACAGAGACATACTGTACTTTTTCATATCTTTGCACATTAACCCCAGTGCCGCCTTAAATCAGGGCACATTGGATCAATCTGACACTGCTTTGAGTGTAGCTGAGGTCCTGCCACCTAATAGCAGTTATGGTTAATGTACATATAAACCTCCATGAAAAAAAAGTTAGTAAATTAAATGTCTTCCGTCATACGTCTGCATGATGTCCTGAGTTGTCCTGCGAAACGAGAGGCGTTTAAAAATCACGGGACAACTGAGCGAACGACAATAAAATGACTACTACAAGACAAATATCACCTCCAGTATGAAAGACTATATCGAAGATACGAGACTGACGTAGCGACTGCTTTGTTATTACTTTGAAGTCTGAGACAAAACTATAGCAAATTGCCGTTGTGGGGACAGGTAATGACACCTTTAAAAATGCTCTGAGATGATGAAAGACCCTTCAGCATCACAGCAACAAGCAAAAGCAATGAGGGGGGGAAAAAAGATTGAGGGGAAGGATGGAAATATAAAAAACAATAAAACCACTGCAGGCCCGGTGAGGAATCCACACTATGCTGGTGTTTGATCAAGATAAGCGCCGAGCCTCAGCACCTCCTCAAGGCTCCGTGCAACCGTTCAGCAATAATCTCCAGAAGCTTCTTTTTTGGGGGGTTTTCACTTCAGTTTGCATCATTCCTAAATGTTAAAAGTCCCAGGCAAACCTGGCTTTCAAGTGTAGACACCTGGTGTGTCACATGACTGTGAGCCCGAGAGAGCACGAGAGAAACAATGGATCCTCTTGGCAGATCCGAGCGACTCAGGTCTGGCTAATTGATTTTTCACATGTTGTCTTAATTTGTGTATTGACTTCCCAGCAGATGTTAACAGTGCCAGGATCCTCCCATACAGCACGACGCAGTGTTGTCATATTAAACTAGGAAAATATGGTTTGTCATCTACTTGTGTTTTTGTGAACGTTTCCTCCCGCACTCGCTTGATAAAGTTAAATTTGATCTGTTGGTGCCTGTTAGATTGTTAGTTGTTTCTTATCGACCGGGGGGCCACTTATCCGCTTGATAGAAATCACCTGTATTCGCAGATAACATGACAGGCTATTAGAGAGACGTGGTTAACCAGGCGTGTGATATCGCCTGCAGTCGTCTTTAATGACGGTGTAAACAGCAGGTACTGGGTCACTGTTGTGCGACACATGCGCTGAGTCTCAGACGCTTGTGTATGAGTGGATTTTCTTAATGCTTAATATAAAGTGCTGCTTCCAATAGAGCATAATCTAATGGAAGAACCGTACAAGCTCGAAGAGTAAGAGTAGCATCAGCATATCTAATATGACCTCAAAAGAAACTGAGCATTTGTTGCCAGTCTGTTTTTAGCTTGTAATATTATACTGGTGTACATTATATTGTAGTTTTAGCTTCTGACAAAACATGACATTTCAGATGTGGCACAAAAACCTCACAGCTACTTTAAACGTGAATGAATCATTCAATGGCAATATTGACACAAATTGCCAGCACTGGAAATGAATGTATTTGTCATATCTGAAAATATCAACTCGCTTGATATAGTTATAATCTGCTCTACACAATTTGTTGAAGTGTCTTCGTCAGTGTACCTCCTTAAAAAAAGTGTCGCATCTGCAGCACAGACCAAAGAATGGCTGTTCTTAAAATTATGTTTGTGCTCGCATTTCACTCTGCCAAACATCTACTGAGTTCAAATGACCTCCATTCCAGCCAGTCGAGAGAGATTGTAAATAATGTTCCGCTGAATTAAGAGGCCTAAATCCTGAAGCTTCATCTTGCTGACAGAGTCTGTGGCTTGTAATCTGGACACACCAGTTACAGGGCGACCGTGTTTCGGGAGATAGAGTTTTTTTTTTCCCCCATCATCAGGACAAAGTTTGCGTGATTAGACTCAAGTTAGACTGTAATTAACATAGTTAAATAGCTGCACTGCAATCTCCAGGGACCGCTGCATGTTACACTCAAGGTAAAGGAGGAGGAGGTGGTTTGGAGATGTAAAGCAGGTAATTAAATGAAGATTGCAGGTGATTGAATTATCTCCTGGGCAAAAATAGCACCCCCCCTCACTCCTCCCTCCCAGCCTCCCTTCCTTCCCTCCCCCACCCCTCGCTCCCTCGCCTTGCACCTGAGATGAAGATGACAGTTAATGATGGTGTTTTTTAAAACCACTTTAGCTCCTGCCCTATAGCTCACTCTCTCTCTCTCTCCAGACAGACTGAGGTTATTTTTTTTTGCCTCTTCTTTCATCCTTTACGGAGATAGGTCCACACCATTTTTCCCCCCCTCCATCCCGCTATTAGCAAATTGCCTCCCCTTCTTTCTCTCCTCGTTCCCACCTCCCCACCTGCCCCCTAACCCTCCCATTAGAAAACTAACTGGGGGAATTTATTCATTTAAACTGGGAAAAACAATGAAGTTCACTCCCGGGTCTGTTTTATTTTTCAGAAGTCGGAGAGGAGCGAGAGAGCACGGGAGAGACTAATGATGGATGGCGGAGCGAAGACAACCTGAAGGACCTGAGAGCCATCATTCGCGCAGAGTGGCAGCAAGGTCATCCGGCTAAGGGATGGTGAGTCTGTTATTTGCATATGCTGTGGGCTATGAGGTAATAAGGTCTGCTCGGCTTCTCCATTTTAATCATTTTAAAAAGTGTTAAGACAACCATTAGTAAACTGACCGGCACACTGTTTGATTTGCCCAGCCATCATCATCATCTACTTTCACGCATGCCTTGGCTTCGATAATCCTACACATCTCATACATGGAGAGCTGTGTAATTTTTTCGTCAAGTTGTGTTTGATAACAGCCGCAAAACGTTCACTCTAGTATTACATGGTTGACAAGCTATAAAATTACAGGTCTGGAGTGAGAAATTTAGAACTCGTAATGAAAATAATTCCTCTGTAAAGCACTATTAGCACTGTAGGTGAGTGTGAGCAGCATAATCACAACAAAATCTCTGGCTGAATAAATACATTAATGTGATCCATTATTACCAATCAATCTATTCCATTCACGACATATTTGTATGCAACAGCTGCATTATATTTGGGGTAATCAACACTTGATTACCATAATAAAATAAGTCAGTTTGTCAGAGCCGAGTCGATTAAATAGAGAGCGAGACGGAGGGGGGAGACGGCGTTTCCAATCCATGTGCGATTCGCTCAATATTCTGCCCTCATTGTGTGTGTGTGTTCCCAAACGCTCGGGATAAACCCCGCATCCAAAAACTGCCGAGTCAGCCCGCTTAGAGCCCTCACAGGCCGCTCCTTGTCTTAATATGTCTCGTCCTGTGTCAGGTCTTTGGATATCAGGGTTAATATCCAACTGAAGGATCCAATCTTGGAGATTACGTGTGTTTGATTGTGTTTACAGCATCTGCCATCTGATGTAATTGAATGTACTGCATGATATAATCTGATACATCCGGGGGGGGGGTGATGTTTTGCAACTGCTGTCGTGTGTGTGTGTGTGTGTGTGTGTGTGTGTGTGTGTGTGTGCAGTGTTGCATGGCCCATAGATGACCTGTAGAAATCCAAAATAGCCTGTAGATGTCCTGCAGGAATTGTTCCCATCCTTATGGTGAATCCTGCTCTCTGTGCTAAAGTCATAACTCAGGTAATATCCTCTGTATTTGATTCAGGTGTTGAAAGACACTGAACATCCTAATGATAGTACTTTCTTAATATATCCATTAGTGGATCTAAAATAGGTGATCACAGTGGCGATTTTGTCCCCGGTGACCTGATTTTCAAACAGAGCTCTTCATCATTTGTGTCATGATCGAGTGCAATTTTGATACATGTTTACGTGATGTATGTTTTACGCTTGATTTAGGCCATGCAGGTCATTGCTGTGCACATTTACCACAACGTGAAGCATTTGATAATTACACTTGACACACATTAACATTTTGGTCTGATGCTGCCATGTAGAGTGATGAGTGAGCAGGTACAGTCGGGGGTTCAGTGTCAGGCTCAAGGACACTTCGACAGGGCACAAGGCTGCTGCTGGGACACATCAGCACTTGATGCGATTAAACCGTCCCCATTGCAACCAGGTGTCTCTAACTGGCTGGTTTTCCAACGGGACAGTAGTATCAATTGTTTGGATCTTGCTTTAGTAACTGTATCACGACTACGAACGCAATTAATGAAGAGTTTTATGTCCTCTTCATCTTGTGAATAGCTCTAAAATTGGGAAATGCATTTAGTGAGAAGATAGAGACACTCACATATCTGTCTGTCTTTTTACCATTGACAGAGCCAGGATAGCTGCTTCCAGCCTTTATGTTAAGCCAAGCTAACATCACCCCCCGTATTGCCAATAAGCCTATTTCCCAAAATGTTTAACAAAACTTTATAACAGAAAATGTTATCATTCATTAACCTACTGTTATACATGCGTATCCTACTAAAGATTTCTAATCCTTATATAAACACTGGCCAGTAGCCTTTAGCGTCTGTATTATTAGATATTAATATGCAATATTAGTTGCTCAGAGCAAGGTGACTGTTTGAAGAATGAAAAAGTCTGCATATGGAGGAGGAGGCTGGTGTAAATGGATGGGTAAAAAATGGGACTTTCACCCAGCCGACCAAGGTTGGTGTCTTGTTTGAAACCAAAAGTCATTGTTGACTTAATTTAACATTTGTAAGTATGCTTATTTTAACCGAAACCATGACCTTTTCCTAAGTTTAACCATGTATTTTTGGCACCCAAGTCAAACCAAACTGTGATAATTTCACATTAACCAAGTGTTAGAAAGGCTTTCTGGCAGGCCACTAATACAGACAGGCCTCTAATACAGACATTTAAAACAAACCTTATGCATCTACATGAAGTACAGAGGGGCGTGACGACCTGGAAATAAGAGTGAAATGTTGCCAAAGAAAAATCCATTTCATGTATCTGTGCAAGGTTCAGCAACAGTATTTTCCATTATAAAAACAACAGCTACAGTAGACTTTAATGCTGCATCCAGAGAAATACAAAAAGAAGGATGTTACATGTGATTTGTTTTTTTTTGTGTGTGTGTTTTTTTTCATCCCACAGAGGATATGTAGTTCAAAGAGGTAGACTAGCGAAAAGTGTGTCACTGGTACCAAGCCAGGATAAGGTATTACTAGCTTTAAATCCTTCAGCACTGATCAAAACCAGACTGACTGCATACACACACACACACACACACAGAAGGCGGTACAGTCAACAACACACGACCCTTCACACACTCACAAACACACACGCACAAACACATGCTTTGATGACGATACCTTGAACAGTAGCACAAACAACAGTGACCTTTGTGGTCAAGTTCACAGTCAGCAGCAGCTCGTACCATGTGGCCAGGGATGCTTTTGTACTGTAGTCTCTCTCTCTGTTGTCTGTCTTACTCTGTATTTATTTCTGTCCATTGTTAACAACTGCAGTATTATCAATAATGCATCAACAAACAAGGCCAAAAAATTGTTATTTTGTTCCAACTATATTGTTCTTACAGATGTGTTTGTTATACTGTACAACAATTCAGCCCTTACACATTCTATAAAATGATCTGTTGTTTACTTTCTACATTTTAATCAGCTGTACTTTTTACAAATAGCAACTTCACATTCAAGTTCAGCCTCAGGAACAGTTTTGCTTTGGGGCACTGCAATGATGCGAGATGGGAAATGCTCTTTGGAGTTTGTTGCTTCCAGCCCCAGAGGTTTAACAACCAAAGATTTGGATTAACCTCTTCAAATGAAAATATGACTGTTAAGTCTGCAAGCCTGAGTTGGAGGGTTTTAGAGGCTTTTCCAAATCTCAAATTCTCACAGTTTAGTTGAGTGAAATCTGTAATGTGTAAGCTTTAAAATCATGTGTGAATATTGACAGTGCGTCTGCGTGTGTCCGTCCGCATTTTGGTTGCTCCCATCAGCGTGTTTATCCCTACATGCAGGAGGTATTGCTGTATCTGTAACTGAGTGTGTGTGTGTGTGTGTGTGCGTGTGTGAGAGAGTGTGTTAGATTTCCTGAGTTCATTTGCTCATGCTTGTGTACTCACATGCCTCCATATGTCTCATAATCCAGGAGACTGGCACACATCATAGCGTTGGGAGCTGGGGAATTCAGAGCCGTTCTGCCACATTCATCAGTCTAAAGAAACAGACAGAGAGAACTTATGTGGCTGTGTTTAGCACATTACACAAAATAAAGAAAGATTCTGACTGTGCGCGGGGAACGGCTGCCTCGCTGAATGAGGAATCCGCTGTGGAGGAGATTCAAAGGGGCAATTTTACACCAGCTTATGAGCAAGGGAGTGAATAGAGGGATGCACAGTGCCTAGAGACCGCCAGATGTTACACAAGGGAATCCATCTACAGCAAGACTGACCAAGGGTGGAATGATTCTAAATTGGCTCTGAAAAAAATTGGGTCCTCGCATGCAAACAGATGAAGGAAATATTTAGGGAACAGAGCGCTTAACGAAAAAACGGTTGCGAGTTTAATTCGCCGTCTTTTTCATTACCTCTGCCAACGAGGTTATGTTATCAGCTCCGCTTGTCTGCCTGTTGTTAGCTCGCTCAATAGCTGAAAAACGAGACAACAGATTTCAATCACATTTGGTGGGAAGTCCAGCCTTGGGCCAAGGAACGATTTGTTTTTGGTGTGAATCCCAAATCAGATTTTAAAGGATTTCTTACAGTGTTTTTTTTTGAACATTTTTGCTATTTCTCTATCTGGCACGTCTCACCATCTAAATCCATATTCAAGTGTGGTGCATATCAAACATTATTAAGTACATTTATCTTTAAAATAACAACTCGTATAGAGGATTGTGGAGACTTGGCAGACGTACAGTTTGTGCTCTTTCTTTTGCAGCATAATTGCAGAGTAGTGTTGAATCAGCAGAGACATGCTACCATGCTTGGTACAATGTAATATGAAGTTAAATATGTGCAATTCATAACCCCATTGCTATTATTAGACACTAGAATATCTGTACTTGTGAAAGCCAAGGAAGACACCTTTATCATCAGCTGCCTTCAAATACTCTTAGTTATAGTTGCATTGTCGTCACTTACATTATTTGATTTTGTGTTTTTGGAGTATTTAAAGGTGGCTACATGTCTTACAAATACCACACATAGCACATGAAAAACTATAATATAAAGGTTGCACAGGGAAACAGCAGGCAGCCTAAAAGCATGTACTGGCAAATACCTTGTGTCATATGTCCTTTATAAAGGCTAGCTGGCCCTTTCATTTGCTGTCAGTGCCGAGCAAATCCCCTGGGAACATATCACAGCGAGGTTGAAATTAAAGAAATAGCCACAAAGCAGAACTGTAGAAATAACATGGTCGCCATTGGTGGTATTAATAGTAAAACTTTTTGTCTTGCTTGCTGCAAAATAAATAAATAAAATAAACCTATATAAATGTATACTGTAATTTAAAGATACTTTTTTCAGGTGGGTAATCCTATAAACACAATAAAAGCACACCCCCGGTACGAGGCTGTTGTTTGTTCAAACCATGTTATCCATCTCCAGAGATGCTGTGATTCCTTGGCAGATGGGAAAGGTGAGAGGCGGCAGCGTAGTGCACATTGATCATTACGTTGGGCAAACTGTGTGTTTGTGTGTATCCTCGAGATTGAAGCAAGCGCTGATCTAATCGTTCAGCGTGTTAGCTATGGCAGGTGGCTGGCAGTCAGGCATGCTCCATGTTAAATCCAGCTCCTGTTGTGTTTATTGATGTTTTATCATTTGAGAAATAACAGACAGATCTTTGGGTTTTTTTTGCATCTGTAAACACTGATGGTGGCTCTAAATTCAATGTGATACATGTACAGTTACCATACCATAACTATAGAGGTATTATAAGTCTTTTGGGGTCAAAGGCCAGATATATATTCAGTTGATCCTGTAACTTCAACAATGTAAATCGAGCAGTCATCCTTCGTAGCTTGTTTAGCAAACATTTCCTTTATTCTTCTGTATTACTGTATTGTAATTACGTGCATCTATGAGATACAGCCAAGCCAACAGCCAAGTCAGGGATGCTCCTGTGATTCATGCATTCAAACTAATAAGTTCCCATAAGTCCTTTCTCTCTGTTTCAAAAGCTTTCCTCATATTCCGAACGCTTTCAGGCCGTCTTTGACTTCCTTCTCTATCTCGCACCAGCTGAAAACAAAAAAGAAAAAAAAGAAAAAAAAAACCCACAGACATGAAACCGGAATGAAAATTCTGCCAGGCGCTGCCACCTCCTCCGATGCAGTAGCGAAGCGAGCGAGGGGATCTTTGAGGAAGCAAAGGGACTTTTAATGAACAGGCCCTTTATTGATCTGTGGACAAAACAGTCGTTAATTATGTGCGGGTGGGCATTTAATTGAGGGAGTGAAACAAGGTCCCTGCTTGCTAAGCAAATGCACGGTCAAGAATGAGGCGCATTTGATTGAGTCCTTTGCCATCGGGGTAAAGGATGAGACACAGCGGTCACTCAGCCAATACCTCTGGATCTTCCTTTCTCCCTCCTGCACTCGTGTCTTTTTTCTCCTCTGTCTCTCACTGCCTCTCCCTTTCTTTGTCTTTTAAGTTAGAGACACTTGCTGTGTTACTCCGCTCTCCCATTTGTGTCCAAATTAGGAGGAAATTTTCCTCAACGCTGCATGCTCTTTTGTCATCAGTTCAGCCCAGGCTGCCTTGCGTACCTTTGATTTTCTGACTTGTATAAATGGCAGCACTCAGGAGGTGTGTAAAGCAATCAGGAGTCTGGAAGAAGAGCATATTGACTCAAGATGCTGAGGATGCGTGTGTGTGTTTTTATCTATTACAGCACCCATATTTCTATGGTTTGTGCAATCTAGTGTATCTCTTTGATTTGTAGTTGTCAGTCATCATCAGGCAGCCAACTATCTTAAGGCTCTGCTCAGTGGGTCTTTGTGTGCAAACACAACCCTCCATCTCTGCCGACTTCTGAAACTGATTGTCACTCAGTAGGTTCTCATTGTAATTTTAGTCAATGATTGCAACTGCAAATTTTAATTTTAGAATAAGGAGATGAGTGAATTCATTAAGTAAATCAGAACAAGAATGAATGATGCAATTTTAACGAAAAAAAATAGTATGCATTATATATTCATAATAAATTATTATGTTTACTCTCAATTATAAGAGAACAATGGCAATGCAACACAGTATAGCATGCAATTCTGAAATTATATCCTCTTAAAAAAAGGCCAGCTCAAGTTCTTCTATTGACATATGCAACATGCTTTCATTGAGCAGAAGAAAAATCATATATGAAAAAAATCTAATTAGAATCTAAGACATAAAATAGCAACTAAAATATAAGAAAAGAATAGAATATGATATAAAATGTGAAGTGAAATATAATGTGATACTGTGGTAGACAGTAGTAGTGTATAAACTATAGTGTAAACAGGTGGTGCAGTAGTAAAGTATGGAGTATTTAGTGTATATACATAGTTGTAGACAGGTATGCATATATACTGTATATACATACTATGATGACACCAGGGGTCAATCAGGTCACCTGTGTAAGACTATCAGATGAGACTTAAGTCATCAGACCCAGTGTAGTGTAGATACCACAGGCAGCCTCTGTCACTCACAGCACACACTTCTGGAGATGAATGGTGGTGTTTAACTGAAGAACTACACAAGGTGTAATCCCTACAGGGGATGGGTTGTGTTGCTTGAGCATGAGTGTACAAGCTCAGCGTGAGTTAGATTCTCATTAAAAGAGGCTTATTTATCTCTACACCTCCTAAAGAATCAAGGCTGGCGTCTTCAAGTCTTTGGGCTGGCAGCAATTACCATACCTATCAAGTAGCTTTTATAACGCCTGTTCTGTGTCATAAGAAAGATGTGCCAAGCTATTACTCAAGCTGCCGGCACTTTTCACAAGGTGTAAGTGCTGAATGCTCTCTCGAAATGGATTTATGTAAAGGGATCAGTTTCTGTGCATGGGAAAAAAAATACCACATCCATTTTAGAAGTTAAAAATATAGCTTTGCCGTCTTTGCCTGTCTGGAGAAAAGGGAATAGTAGCTTGTAGCTGTAAGATGTTGAAACATCTTGTGTTGGGCTTTTTTGTCAACACTAGGTTTAGAAAATACTATAATAAACATCCAACAAGCATTTTCCTCTTCAGAGATACCGGCAATGAGTTACATGTGACACAAATTTGAATTGTGTTCCTCATTTAGTTTCATCATTCAGTCTTTTGATCATGAATCAGTCATCCAAAAGTTCTTTCCAAAGTAAATGAAAAATTCAAACTTAAGCATATTAAACAATGCAGTGTCACAGGAAATGATGAGGGACAGGATGAACACTTTAAAATGGCATCATTCATTAATTTTACACCTCCCATGCCATGTTCACGTCATATGGAAGTGAACTTATTTAACAGCTTCTGACATGTAAATACAGTGCATGTCAATATTCAGGTTCCAATTAAATCCTACCAGATAATGCAGTGGTGTATTAACGGTAAAAAGAAAAACATACAGTAGATGTTTGGACTTGCAACCAAATTAATGGTAGATAACTTCATTCAGTGTGAACACGATATATTTGCCTAAATATTTCTGATACTCATATGATCCCATTCATTCTCACATGAAAACCCTTACTCCACGCTGTGAGCGATCGTGGGAGGCTTCGCAAATCACTCGATTCATACTGGTGCAAGTATTTTTAGTGCTAGTCTAAATTTTCACTGCAATTCCTGGGAGTGATAGTGGAATGTTTGCTAAATATGAGCATAGATCCCACGTGATGAAAAACAAAGCAAATCCCTGAGCTCAGGGTATTCAAGGTAAATTAAACGTATGAAAAAAATAAATCCATTTATCAGCCTAAGCTGAGCTATACGTCTTCAATAATGCAAACGGCCTTCCAAATTTTCGCCCGGTGTCAGGGTCTGGTCGTAGAGAATTCCTCTGCTGATAGTATTGTGTGACTAGCCATAATATCCCACTGCTGCTTGGAGGGCTATTACTGTCATAGTAACCCAACAGGGTGTCATTATATGGCCAGCAGCTGCGACTATTTGTTTTTTCCTATGTTAACTCAGCCTCACAGCTGCGTTTGTGTCCGTGCAGGAGCATGAGGAGGAATGTGCACTGTACATGCATGTACATGTGTGTGGGTGCAGACCTGCATATATGTATGTGTGTAGCATGCATCAAGTGTGCCTGTGCATGTATGTGTGTGTGTGTGTGTGTGTGGGTGTGTAATCTACGATGCTCTTTTCTCTCCCCGGGTCCATAACCTCCCATTGCTCTATGATAAATGTGTGCTACTGTGTTGGATGTGTGGCCTTAAAATGAAATGGTCGGCCGGCCCCTGCGGGAGCAGTACATACTGTTTTCAGACACATCATTACTGGTATGGATTTATCGATTGTTTGTTGTTGTTGTTTTTTTTTCAGTTTCTTTTTTGAGTTGTTTTTTTCTATTCTCAATTAGCTGCACTTTAAATTAAACAATTAAACACGCATGTTAAATTACTAGCGATGATGAAGATGAGGCAATTTCATTCAAGACCTTCCAAAAAAACAACAGTGCTACCTTTTGCAGAAATGATTGCCAAAAAAAAAAGTGAGTATTGATTGTATGTTCAAATAGAATACAGTCAGTGGCAATGACATTGTGATCCTCCTGAGAAAGTCTTGGGGATGAGATCAGGGTGAATTAATGGACATACAAGACTCTGACAACAGAGACTGGGGTTTGCATGCTGTCTTTGACAAACTAACCATGTTGACTTCTATTAAACATGAAGGCAATCTTTCCTTGAAATTGACCCATAAGTTTTATTTGCCTAAACCTGACAAGACCTCAACCATAGGAAGGACTGGTGCTCATATGATACAATCTTTGGCACAGATTGAGGACCTATTTTCTCAGGCATAACCACCTACCTATAGGTGACTGACATTAGAGTGTGGCTTCTGCTCTTATTTCTATCACTTCTTAAATTCACACGATACTGTTCCATCTCTGTCACATTGTAAGTTAGACTTCATACACTGTATACTGGTGCACTTGTTACACATTTAACCCTATATCACCGAACGTATCATATATGATATATGAGTTCTGGAGGCTCCTACATCATCAATGTGCAAATTAAAAAGGTTGTGAACCACAAAATGAGCCAAAATAAATGAAGTGTTCCTCCTCCACTCTGCCAGTTCTCTTGGTGGATTTCTCATTGCTGCATGATAGCAGAGAGTAGCTTATTCAGAGAAATAACAATAATAAATAGTGGAATAAAAACGAAAATATGTTCTTGTGTGGAACTAGAATGACCAATTTGTTACATATTTTTGTTTTAATATCTTTTAGTTGAATGGAATAAAATGAAACGTTGAGTCTCAAATGATGATGATGTCTCAAATATGATACAAATTGAAACTCATATATGCAAATTGATATTTGAAAATCTTTTGGTTTGTTTGTTCAGAAGGGCCATTAAAGGCTCCAGTTTAAAAGAATTGGAATTTTCTGTCAATTATTTCATGGTTCAGGCTTTACAGGGTTAATAGCTGCATTAAGCATAACCTTAATGATGATGATGAGATGATTCTTTAAGCTGGTTTATCTAACTTCTTGTCTCATATCATCAGTAAAGAAATTAACGAGGCTAAAGGTGAAAATCTGCCCTTGAATCACGACGTGAGGACAAGTATTAGTCACACCATTGATGTGTAATGGACATAACCTGAACGACCATCAATTATCTTTCCGTGTAATCGACATTAATTGATCACAGGAATTATGTATGCTTTACGTCGTTAATGTGACACGAGCGCGCCGGCGTGTGAGACGGGCGCGAGCGATTTAGCCGTATCCTTGCACTTCCTGTACTTGTCTGTCTGTCACTCATGACTGGGTAAAGCAAGGTCTGCGTATTTGTGCTCAATGTGAGGTCAGACACAGCCAGTTAGTCTCAGCCTTGGATAGGAATGTCAGCCCACACACTACCAACATTTTGACTGAACACCTTCAGGGCCTGGCTGTATCCAGCTCAACACTGTTTGGAACCGATCAATCATTTTATTTTTCTCAAGACTGCAGGTGTCTCTATCGAATCTGTACAAAGGCATTCAGAATATACAAGTCTCTTTCCCACCTTATATGAAATGATAGCATGGATGTGTAATAGCTTATGGGCTATACAATGCGGGTCGAAGGCTGTGTGTGTTTCTTCTCTGTAAACAGATACTTTCTCATTAGAATGAGAATACAGCACTAATTTATCTTAGGCGCAAAAAACAATCTGCCTTATCAGTGCAGTTACTCCGTCTCTCCCCCTCTTCCAAAAAAAAAAAAAAAAACACTTGAAAGCTGACAAGAGATTTTCAATTTCCAGCAGCGATCTCTGCTAACAACCCTGGCCTACCAGGATATATAAGGCCATTACCATTCAAAGGAACACCAAGAAACAAAGCAGAGCAGATGTCCCATAAGACTAACAGCAAATGCATGGTCTTGTCTCCTTTTGTTAAATCAACATTATGCTCTGTTTAAAAATGATTTTTCTGGAAGCTTTGCTCCCACTGTTTGTATCTTTGCTCTCTGTGAAATGTGTTTTCTCTGAAGTAGGATCAGACGAGCCCTAATGCTTTATTTTGGCACGGCGGCACGGCAAACTTAGAGGACACTGATTGCTTGTGTCCTCCACTCTAATGGTCTTGTTAATTCTCCAATGAAGCTGATTGCCACATTCAGATGTGCGGAGGGGGTTAGAGAGGAAAACTGTTAGCGGTGCAGTGACGAGGTCCTGCGGCAGGCTGCCATTAATTCAGCGACTGAGTTGTTTCACCTCTCGTCTTTCCCTCTCGCTCTCACCCTCTCCCATTTTCTGTCCCTCAACCGCTTCACATAACGCTGGAGGAATTAAATTAGAGCTTGCGAAATCTTCAGACATGCTTATTACCGGGCTGGCATTGTTGTAATGTGTCTGACCTTGACCTGTTAAGGATTAATCCGAACAGACAGGGCTGAGCAGGGGCCCCGGCTGATTCCCATGCAGAGCACAGGCACCAGTTGTGTTTACCAATCTCAGATAGAAGAGGAGAACAAACAACGAGTACCAGCTCCTCACTCAGGGAGAGCACTTCGGACTGGACTCACTGTGTCACATCACACTGCGGGAGGGGAGAGATGTGACAATGAATATATGTATGTGTGAGCGTGTGTGTGTGTGTGCTTGTGTGGTCAACATACCTGCCTCAGTGTGCCTTTGTTCGCAAAGGGTAAAAAGAGTTAGTCACACCCCAGCCAACATGTCCGTGCCCATAAGGGCTGAAATGGAGGCACCGTCACATAGGTGGGCGGAGCAAGAGACTCCATCTCTGTAGCATGTAGTTGTATTTTTGTGAATTTCCCCACTGTGGGATGAATAAAGGCTTATCTTATCTTATCTTATCTTATCTTATCTTTCATTGGAGATTCAAAGGGACCTCGCAGCAACTTTGGATCCCTCCAGGATTTAATACCAATATTTTGCCAAGTGAAAAACAATGACAGGTACAGCATCAGAGCATTTTAACTACAGGATCGTGGATTCAAATCAGTTTGACAGATTTTAATGTGCAATGTGAAAACACCCACAAGGTTGCTCTGCTACAAAACGTATTCAATACAATAAGTATTATTTATTTTACACAGGAAGCACAGGAAGCAACAAGTTCTCCATATTGTTTTTCTCTGGAAAAAAAGTAACAACTAGCCTATGATTTGGAAGCAGTGCTGGTCAGCAGAGTGGGCCATATACAGTATCAATAAGCCTCCAATAAAACGTTGAAAAAGCCTTGTTGAGGACTAATCAAATTACAGCCAAACATCAGATTTAGAAAAAGGCAATATCTGTAATGGCATATTGAGTGGAAGCAAAAAAAAAAATCTGCTACAAACAAAATGTACAGTAGGTTCGTCTTGGCAAATGTACAAAAGCACATCGAAGACAAGGCTAGTTTTTTTGTATAACACAATAGTGAACAGGGTAATTTAACATGCTTAAAATGAGGTATTCAGACTGAAAGAGAGAAAGAATGAAAATACTCAAAAGAGTTCAATGCACATCTCAAAGAAGCCCAAAGTTTAATTAAAAACAGTGATGAAGATTTTAGCCTTGATATCAAACTAATAATTCTTGCTAAGCTGAAAGCAGCTTCATCATGACTGGAACTAAATCTGGAAACAAACTGGGACTGAGAGGTGAAGTAGGCTGATAATGGAGAAGATGCATTGTGTATTGTTTATGTGTTTTGATCCTTAAAACATAAAACCAGGCTGGAAGCCAGTGCCGAGATTTGATAACTGAAGTGCTCAGACTGGAGCAGTGATGTTCTGAATCAGCTGTCGGAGGCCTTTCATTGAGACTTGTGAAAAGCCCATTACAGTTGTCCAAACTATCAAAGATAACGGCGTGGATTAGTTTTTCTAAATCTCGTTTGGACATGAATTCTCAAATTCTTACAACATCTGTTTTTGTTCTTGTTTTGATGCGACTGTTCTAAATCCATCACTGCATCAAGGTTTCTCGTTCGTCTTTTCAGCTGGCACTGGGAGTTGGGATTTTTTTTTGATTGTCAACTTTCACTCTTTCTTCTTTGGTACCAAGAATCATGTCGGTTTTATACTTTTTCAAGCAAGGGACATTTTGATTTGCTCAATGCATTCTGGGATTGTTTTCAGTAACAACATACATTTGACAACACATTTTGTTAATTGGCATCAGCTGAGTAAATGAGATGTTTTTCAAACTTCCCCAGTACAGTTCTGTAACGCAGTAAACAGCTTCTTCTCTCTTTGCTTTATGTCAGGACATTGGCTCAGATGCTTGGCCCTGAATTTTGAGAAAGCAGTTTTTATTTCCTTTTTCACAGCAGAGCCGGCTTTATGTGAAAAACATGAAAGTAAAAACAACATTTGAACTGGCTGTCTGTGAACTCGCTCTGTCTAGTCCTGTGTTCTGGAGTGTTTCGGTTGCTCTTACACCCCGTTGTCCACTGATCCCTGGGGCTGTTCCTCCGTCATCAGGGACCAGTTTGGTAAACTGCAGGACCATCTTTATCTTGACTGTTGCTATCCTCCTCATTTGGCCGTCCATAATCACATCCCACTTGTGGAGCCTCCCAGCAGCCTTTTCTCTCTCTCAACCAACCTTCCCCTCTGTCATGTATTAAGACCCTGTCATGCTGTTATAGAAGCTACCGACCAGTTTCTGCCAGGAGAAGAAGGAGTGCTTAAAAAGGGCATATGATTCTTAAGAAACCAAAACACTGTATATACACCCACATTGTATATTGCCCAGAATGCAACTGTCATAACACATTTTAATAGAAGAACACCAGCATAGTTTTAGGAATTTTGCCTGAAGGCTGCAACATCAAAAATATACATAACTCAAATATAACTCTTCTAGGTCAGATGTCAGTACCTGAGTGCACCTGCAACATTATACTGTACATCGGACGTGGGTTAGAGCAAGCTCAGGAAAAACCACTTTAATGCATTACAGGAAGGCAAGCAGCAGAGTGGTGATCAAAAAATAGCATGCAATGTGTTTGAAGGTGTGGGATCACTGCTTGTTGAGGCTGAAGTTGTTCAAAGATGCACTAGAAGCAGGTAAAAAAAAACAGGGGGGGTAACATTATGCAACAGTTTTACTGGCCATTGCACATATGTGACCATTGTAAAGGGAACGTTTGGATCGATCTTCCAAGTTCTTTATGCAGTTTTTACAGCCATCCAGTTATATTCTGGCAGACTGAACCGGGCATGTTCACTACTCTCCACTGTTCAGCACGCTATAAGAACATTACACATGGTGCCTGCTGTTTTCTGTGCAGATTTTAAATGCATTGGAAACCACTGCATGGCTTTGGAGCCATATGTTCAGCTCTTAAACAGAATATATGACGTGAAATATGCTTCCACACTGAATGAGGTCTGGATATCTCCTCTTATTATTATTTGTCCCCCCCCAAAAAAAGCATTCCTACTAAAACAACATGCAGGGTGAATCAAGTGGCAAGGTGATGCTTTTTTTCCAAATGACGACCATCTACTCTGCTCCTATGTAGGTCATTAGTTCTCAAAATCCTCTGCTCTCAACGGTGCTAATCGGTTGCCTAAATTTAGTAATCCTGTTGGCAGAGAGGGCAGAGATTCTCTGAGTTTGGCTTCTGCGACACTTCTGAGGAGCCTGCAGAAATGCCATGTCGCCGGTTAAGCTAGTCGCAACGTTTTTGAATGCAGAAATGAGAACAAGTGTCGAGATTATGCTTGTTGTTTCGCTGTCATTGAGCCATAATAATTTTTGTTGTTGTTGTTGAAATTCCATCAGTGCATTTATATTATATATAATATTGATACTGACATGATGACTAAATATGACCAACCACGGAATACTTAAATATTAATGTGTAATGCCAATGAAATTTCCAGAAGCAAGAAGTACCACACACTCCCTCTCTCTGGTGCTCTAATGCCTGTGTTTACCCAGGCTCCAATTAGTATAGAATATTCTTTGCATTTCCAGCATGCTGAGTCTTATCTATACCACAGAAATATGGAAACGAAAATGAATGGAGTTATCTCCGTTTCCAGTTGTTTCTATAGCAGCCGGCAAACTTGAGTCCCTGACCCCTCATTTGGACTCTCGCTTGGCTCTGTAGCCCCTATTAGCCCTAAAAGAGTCTTTCTCTTCGATGTATCTCTTATTCTCTTTCCTTTTCTGTGTTATTCCGTCTCTTTTCCTTCCTGTAACGGCAGTGAGTTATCCTCTCTCTCTCTCTTTCTCTGGTATTTTGACCACATTTCCGCGTCCCCTCCGTCTCTCGTCCTCCCTCCCTCTCTCCCTCCCTCCTTGTCTTTGTCTCCGTTCCTCTTTTTCTCCCTCAGCAATGTTTTGTGATTGGCAGCTGAAGCTTGACTGCAGTAGAGTTAATAGAGAATAGAGAGGAATACCTAGAGGATTTACAGCTGAGTGGAGACGCACAAATAAGATAATGACTTGGGAATAACAATTTCGCCGCACCGTTTGGGAAGGCAGTGGAGAGAGAGAAGGAGACAGAGGGCGGAAAGAGAGAGGAGAGACAAAAGGCGAAGAAAGTCTTAAAGACAGTGAGGAAGAGAGGCGGGAGGGGGGGGAGACAGGCATAAGTGAACAGATTCCAGGGGCGGCCGGCTTAACAAGATTTTTCTAAATTGGTGAAAATAGTCAGAATCCCTGTGGGTTTTCTGGAAAGATAAAGCTTTGTATTTTTAGAGAAGTGCCACTGATGAACTAAAACAGTTATTTTCCTTCCTGATGCATTTGTTTTGATACGAGCCGGGTTGATTGCTGACCATATCTTTTATTTCCTAATGGGAAGGAATCCACATTTTGAATATTAATACTACAAGGCAATGTTCATCGTGTGTGTGTGTGTGTGTGTGTGTCTGCATTTGTCTCATATCTAGCTTTGTTTGTGCTATTTACATTCCTCTTCCGAAACAATGGCTAAGTACCAATATAAGGACATTTTCCCCCACAATGCAAGAGGCGCCTGGTGAGGAGAGATAACCCAGTAAAATTCATAATGCCCAAGCATCCCTTCAACTTGCCAGACAGGAGTGGGCCACCCATCAAAACCATAATCTATAGTCATTGGGTTGTCAGAGTTGTTGGTTGAGTTATAGAGACAGGCAGCACTCAGAAGGCCTTCTTAAGGGACCTAATCTCAGACTAAAGACAAGGGCCTCGTGGTGATATCATTTTCCCCCCCTCTCGCTTCGCTGCTCTGTCCCTCCATCATCTCTTTGACATCACTCAACGCTCAACAAAGTAGCTAATGAAGCAGAAGAGGAGAGAATATTTGCCCGGTAATTAAGAAAAATGAAAGGAAGTGGAGTTTGAAAGCTGACACGGATGCACACTATAATTGTCCTCTCCTTGACGTGGGAGTACGGCGTAGGCTATACTTTCACACTGCACTCTTCTTAATTCAAGTCTCATTAGCTTCTCACTCTTTGCGGCCCTAAGATCTCCGTCTGTCTCATAATTTTTTTTTCCGTCACCATATTTCTCCCTCCTTCTTGCTCTTTCTGTTCACCTCAGAGTCAAGTTGGCATACATTTATTGCATTTGTCAACAAATTGACGAGCCGAGGCCAAAAAAAAAAAAAAATGCAACAACCATTTTCAGCTGAATGAGTTCATCTCTCAACAGGGTGCAGAGTTCTATACTTTCACATTTAATCATCTACTTAACCAGTTTTGGAAAAAAACACATAAAAGTCTAATATGTTCACCTCAGTAAAGCAAAAGCACAGGTTTGGAGGTGTGCACAACTGCTTGTGCAATATATGGGAAATTTCATTCTCGTCCAGAACACAGCTGGACGTCTTGAAAAAGCTGTACAGAAGCGTATTATTATTAAGCCGGACCCCAAGTGACAATTTTTCACACTGTTTCCTGACAATGCTGGATGCCCATTACATGTAAATACATGCAGTATAATGGGCCTCATTCTACAGTTCAGACAGTCAGACACATATAAAACTGCAACTGAAAGAATTGCCTTAAATTGCCTTGGATTATGCCCGTCTAAACTGCCGGAAATTTGTTTCCTAGCCCCCCCAATCAGAAGCTATCCATCAGAACCGGATTTCTTCAGTTTACCCGAGTTTCATCAGAAAGAAGAGCATGTACCTTCGAGCACTTATGATTACCTCGTTGTGCTAAGGGAAGGGTCCAAAGAGCTCTAATTGTTTTCCATGAAGAGCCATCAAGAGAAGGGGACTGCAAGTTATTTCGAGGGCCCATTATTCCAAAACCACAGTCGCCGAAAAATGTCACAATGGCCTGAACTCCCATTGCTTCAAAGGCCCGGTGCTCTGACAACACTGCTCTGCCTCTGGTTGAGTAGTGTTGGTTGCTTGGTTAGGGTTAGATGGTTGGTTAGGTGGTTAAGGTTCAAACAAAATGTGAGGGTCAGAGACAGTCGGAGGCACAGTAGAAGCAGAGTAATGCAGGCAGAGTGTGTTTTCGGAGCAGTGGGCCTTCAGAGCGATGGCTGTTTGTTTTCAGGATAAAGGGCTGTCGGACAAATGGCCTTTTTGTCCAATGGGACATTTTTCAGGCTATTGGAGTTTCAGAATAATGGGCCATTGTCAGAACAATGGCACGGCACCCAAGAGAGAACAGACGTCTTAACATTTATTAAGTTGTCCTGATTTTTATGATAAGTACTTCTTAAAGGACAAATTCTGAGTCATTGGTCTAACCAGAGATCTTTAGTTTCGACTGGTTGAAATACAACTAAATGTCAGACTAGGACATGTTAGACTGTAGCTTCTCATGGATGTTGTTGCTCATGCACAGGGATCACATGTACAATGGTGTTTTTTTTCCAAAATATTTTGGATGGTACAGAGAAATAAGTACATTTGGTTGGGTAATCAAAGCAATTAATAGTTAAATCCTAAGCACATTCTTACAGTGTATCCCAAAGGGAATAATTTAGCTCCATTTTACAGAGATTTTTAATGAATGAGTTTTCCAGTGCCAAGGGCGGAATCTGACCTTTCTTTTTTTTTTTTTTTTTTTTTTACATTGATTAACAATATTTTCTTAATTCTTCTACATTTCACTCATTTAAGGGTATTAGTTTTCTATTTGCAAGTTCATTATTAAATAGACAAGAACACCAGTGTGTAATTGAAACAGTTTTCCTCTTCAATTCTTCACTCAGTAATAATGTTAATATGCAAAGTAGCTTGTGACGCGTCGCTTCTTCATCTGTTTGTGTTGCAACTTTTGCTTGAGCCTTTCCTTCCACAGAAATTTACCACATGAGCTTACTAGATTTAATGTCGTCCTATATATGAGTGGTTGTCCAGTTATTGTATTTTTTGAAGGCGGTAGAGTAGCATGTGAACATTTCAAACAATTATTGTTTCACAGCAACACTAGTTTCAAATCATATAGAAAAAGCCGAATTGCTACGTCTGCAATCTGTTGACTAATGTTCCGTTTGCATCATATTGTAGATGCCAGTGAAATGAGGTATTTTTACTTGCTGATGAAGTCCAAGAAGTCAAGGTAACTCTGCAGAATTTAACCCCACCCCCCTCAACTAACGCAGCCACCCCGCTCCTGCCGGTCCACTCCTGGCCACATGCCGTGTTTCTGATTGACTTCTGATGGACATTATTCTTTTTATGATGGTAATAATAACCTCAATGCGGCCCTAATGATAGTGATCATAACGCTGGGAACTCACTCTCCCAATAGTGTGTTGATAGCCGCGCGGTAACCTCAGCAGGGAGCGAGCGAGCTGACTTCAAAGGTATGATTTACCTCACAGTGGAATGCTGGGTATTGCAAAACGCGTGGGTGGCTGTCATTTTCTTGGTGAACTTCTCCTTTTTGATCCTGCAGTTCAATATTTGTGCAGATACTCGAGGACTGAAAGAAAGGCTCGAAAAGGTCTTGTAGTGGAGCTCATTCCTTCACCTCCATATAGTATCTCTATAGACAGCCCATCCATTTTGTAATATCACCATTATGGCGTTCTCGGCCTTGCGCTGTAGTGCTGGTTTGGATTGTACCCGAGAAGGAAAGTTACACAGAGCTCATCTTGACATTAATATCGATCAGCTTGCCAGTAAACGCCAATGCTTTGCTCAGCTGCAAATTGAACCCTAACACTCATCCACTCCCCTCGTCTCTCCTCGGAAACTTTCCTGCACTGGTCATTTTCATACAAAAGATTGCCTTTTCTGCCTCGAGGAGAACACAATGAATAGATTGATTAGGCAATATCATAATGGGGATAGGGTAATGAGCCTGTCAATCATGCAGTGGGCAGTTTGTGACAGAAAATACGCCCAGGCAGCAGAATTACTTTGATAGTAGATAGACCCAAAAAAAAATGGTTTTCGGGTGAGTCAAAGAAGACAGCTGAAACAGAGAGACTAACCTACTACGTAATGGAATAGAGCCAGATTGCACTTGAGGGTTTATTAAGTTACTTATTTATTTGCTGATTATGTGCACAATGAGGATTTGTATTCATCTAAAGTTAATACGAGAAATATATAAATAATGTTGATGCCTACCTAAATACCCAAACTGCACATCAAAGCATGAAGCTGTTGAATTTGTTACCACTGAAATTAAGAGCTCTTTAATCCTCTCATGAAAACAAAGGCTTCCCACTGACAGCAGCGAACAGTTGCATCCTTATTTACTGCCAATAAACTGACAAAGAAAGAAAAGTATAATCAGACGATTTGCATTTCACGTCACCCACTGTGTTTCTCTCTCCTCTTTTTTTTTTTTTTCTTTATGATGTGTACTAACGCAGAGGTCAAGGGTGACATCTCCCTTTTAATGATTTACGTCCCGCTACATGTATAAATTCCGAGGAGCCATACATGCAGCACATACATATGACTGATATAAATGCCATCCGCGGTGTCCAGTCATTTCCAGTGTGAACAAGTGCATTATAAAGCTAAAAGGAAAGAAACCTTCTCTGTGCCTCCCCATTTGTTTTGCTGCTGGGCATGAAGAGCAAATTCGCTTGTATCTGAAGCTGAGGCAATTTGTTTTATTTGACTTCTCGCCCCATAAACTGTCAACTCTGCTTCCTCTAACCCAGAAGAGGTTTGCTACAGAAAACAAATGGGCGCCATAATGACCCTCTCCGGCAGAGTTCAGTTTTGGGGTGTGATCTATGTATTTTTTTCGGGAAGGTTTGCTCTGCTTATCTGCGACTCAGCGGATAACTAGTGGGCTCCTCTGCCTGTGTGCCTCAGTGCTTGTCCTTATCTTTTTCATGGATCTCATCACTTCCTCCGACGGTTGTTAGAAATCGCGGGGAACAACTTAAAATATTTATATGGCTTCAGAAAAGCTGTTGTAAAATTCAGAATAGTTTTAAATGTGCTTTTTTTCAGATGCACACCTTGGACACTAGCATTGCTGTCTGTGTGTGTTTGTGTCTGTGCATGGTGCAGGGAGACAAAGAGAAAGAGATAAGATAGGCATTTGTGTCCATGTGTGTGAATCTACGAAGAAGTGAATGTTCAGCCAACTATTGATTTTGGAAAAGGCTCTCACTGAGATGATGAGGAGGTGTGTCCCGTGAAGTGGCTATTATGTGAAATCAGTTGCCGTTGGCTGATTCTCTGTGCTCTATATTCATTGCTTCCAGCCTTCCAAAATAGCTTAGGCTGCATCTCCTTAGGATGCGCCCAATTGCATTCAGATTCCCCCAGTTTAAAGAACCCACCAGTGCCTAAATATGATTTGCAGGTGCATCCACCATGACCGTTCCAGCTCGAAGCAGAAATTGCATTAATTGTTTTTAAACTTGTGTTTTCTTGGCTCTCTGCAAGCTTTAAAGTACAGATTTGTGTGGAGATCCACCAGTTCCATGCAACCCACCACCCGCCCCCCGGCTTGACTATTCAGAGGGAAAGAGAGCGGCGGTGGTCGTAGAGAGTGAATGAATAGTGGAAGAACAAAGTAGTGAATTTAAAATAAAAGCAACTTTATTTTCTAATTGTTTCATGTGGTTATGTTCTAAAGTGCATATAAATATATATAAATTCTTAGATAAAAGGAGTAATGACCACATACACCTGAATTCTCACAACAAAGCATATACAGTTAATATGAAAGGATGCATGAATTTATATCATGTTAAGATTAAAATGCTCTATTTAAGTAGTGTACAGGTCACAAACACCTGTCCACAGCAGCAAATTTAACACCATGCCTCAACACCTGCTCCACAGCTAAAATGTATTTTGTTGAATGTTAATGCAGAGATGTGTCACTGTGCAGTGGAGGAAATGCTCAAGTGCAGTCTTACAGCCAAATTCTGAGCAAGACACAAAAGACAGGTAAATTCTGGTATGTCCTTCAAAAACTGAATAATTCAAGGATCCAAGTCGTTTTATTTCATTAATTTCTTTTTCTCGAGCCACTTCCTCAGCACTGACATTTCCCAGCCTGTAGACGAGCCTTCAAACAGCCTGTGTCCTGGCTGTTGACATTTGACATGAAGTTTTCTCTAATTCCTGAGCAGCTACATGATAATTACTGCAGTTATACAACCTGTCCTCGGGCACGGAGGCTTGACCTTTCCGCAAATAACATGTTCATTTCCCTTAATGTGAAAACAAGGATGTCATTTCCTATTGTGCTCCGCGAACACAGCGACGCAGATGTCATCTCGCATGACCTGCATCTGCTGAGAGCTCGTACGACTGTGAGTGCATGGGCTTTAAAAAAGTGAGGAGGAAGCTCTAATCTACCTTTAGAGGAAGGGGTCTTTGTATGTATTTCTCTACAACTGTTCATCAGGTTGACTCCACACTTGGCGCAGAGGACNCACACACACACACACACACACACACACACACACACACACACACACACACAATGCCATCACAGAGTTGTGGAGAGCGAGAAGAAACACACAGCCAGGTTTGGTCCTTTCTGACCACAATCGGGCCTAATGGGAATCTTATGGCTGAGTGCTCCACGCGGCACAGAGGCAGGATGTATGGCCGCCGAGTGAAAACATTCCAGCAGGAAAAATGAACTACACTGAGAAGGAAAGTAGGGCCACATTATGTGGGGGGGTTGAAAGGAGGACAGAGAGATGGGGCGTGGAAAAGAAACATCATGGGCTTGGTGATGAAGAGGTCAACACTGTTTCCTTTTTCTTTTTGATTTGAGTTAATATAATCAATTATTATCAATAACTGGTTGTAATAGACTGACTTTGGTGCATATATTTCTGGCCTTGACACACGACAGACGCAGAAGCTGAGCACAGTGTTTGCCTTGTTTTTCACTTTGTACATATTTGCTCCTCGCTTTGAGGTTATTAGATTGGCTGTTGTCACAACATATTGCTTCTCCGGCCTCACACAGCGATGAAGAGGGAAGTAAAATAAACATGTGACTGCCTCTGAAGTCCCCTTCAAATGTTTATTCCTCTGAATATATTAAAGGATTAGAGATTGTATGTAACATGATTATGAACAAAGCAGCTGAAGTGTGATCAAAGTGAGGGAGAGAGTAAACACACACACACACTCACACACACACACACACACACTTAAAGACATATACACAGGAGACAGGAAAGGTGAGGGATAAACAGAAATTACCAGGCGGATTAAGTGATTACGAGATTTTTTTCATTAATTAAAACAAAAACATTAGAGGCATGCTTTGGTATAGAGGAAATGCAGAATCTGGAAAAACACTTTTGAGACTTTGCTCAAGAGTTTATGATATTCAGAAATCTCCCTCAGTCTCTCACTGATATGCTTTCACTCAGGTTCAGTACACAGTGCCAATGTTCATTTAGACATGAAATGCTTAGAAAACCATAATTAAGTTGTTCTTTTTTTTTATCACTGTTCTTTTCTTCCCAGGATTAAATTCATGGTTTATGTGTCGCTAGTAAAAACATGCATATGCTTATGGTTGAAATGCCAAGGCGATGTAGTGACAGTAGCTGGGATGAAATGGCCAAAAAGAACACAAACACGACCTTTGTTCAACATTTTAAAGAAATATCTTTTCTATTGCTGCTTGTGTTCTACTGACTTTTAGAGGCGTGAGAGTAAATCCTTATCTATTTATTATTGGGTTTTTCTTATTCAGTGTGACTGAACTCTTATGTATATAGTTGTAGTTAGCTATGGAAATTTAAGTGGCATTTAGTTAAGAGTTCAAATAGATGCACTAAAATAGACGTGGCCAACGGGTTTTAATCTCTAATTTGCATTTATTTATTTATTCTTTCGATTTAACCTTTGATCTACATTTACTCGCTCAATTTTCAACACTTATTGCTTGCTTGCTTTTGAATTCATCAAATAAAATACAAAATCCTCTTGTTAAGTTCTATCCATATTTTTTTTTTGGTTTTTTTTGCCAAAGGGCTGAAGTTCATGCATTCAAGTTTCAAGTGCTATAATTTCCTCTGTGAGTGGGGTAATGCACCAGTTGAAGTCTGTTCTGCTTGATCGTGAGCCAGGCCCACAAATTCATATCCTGAGAAGTATTCTTTTACTTAAATAATGTCCAGCAAGCACAACAACGAGAGCCGTCATGAACAGGATAAATCCAGCCTGAAAGTCAGGGCTGCTTCCAGATCATCTAGTAACTTTGTGCAGTACTTTTACTTCCTTGCTGAGCAGTAAGACTTGATGTCAATTACTAGAAAAAAAAGTGAAAACAGCCCAAAGCCCTCACCCTCCCTCTAGTTTCCCCTGTTGGCTCTTCAATACACTGTGACTGCTCCAAACACACACACAACATAATCATGTGCAGGTGACAAATGTGGTGAATTTTGATTAAGGGATGACAAATTGGGAAAGAGCGAAAATTGGATGTGCAATGCTGAATTTGCCTTCTATACTTACATGTCTATTTTTGTGGTTTTTTTGTGCAAGGAACAAATATAGTTAAAAATACTTGCAGAGAAAATTGCCTATCCATGCTGTTGCAGAATCTCTCCTGTGTAACAGCTTTACACAGCAGAACAGGTTGCACAGGCCACCGGTGCCCATGGCACAGTATGCCCGTTTATAGGCAGATGTTAGCAGGATTCCATGCCAAGCCAACCTAAGGCTAGTGTGCAGCAGTGTACGAGTCCATAGCTCCAAAATGCTCGGTGTATGTTGTAAATCCCTGTGCCCTGGACCAGCCTCCTGATCCACGATGCATCAAGCTTCCTTTCATAGAAAGAGCAAAGAAACCTGTCATACTCGTTCTGTAAGAGACTCAACTTGTTGACATTAAGCCGTCCATCCGACTCGCTTAGTTTTGCATTTGCATCGGCTGGAAACAGCTCTGAAAGGCACCATTGGTCTGTGCTTGTCCTGAGAGGGTCCTAAGTATAGTCGGGTCTGAAGTTAAGGGCAGAGTCAGAGCAGTGTGTTGACAGACACCAGCGCTCTTCTACCGTCCTGGGCCCATGTGCACTGACAGCTGTCAACTGCCTCGGCCATCACCTGTCTTTGGCAGAGACACGCACATGCACCTACATGTATGCGTGAACGCACACATCGACACGCATGATGTTTCCTTTTGCACACATGCATTCACACAAGCGTGCATGTGTAAGCAGGAGGCACACACACACACACACACACACACACAGCCACAGAGGAGCAAGCTTCTGGCTCGGGCTCTTAGTCCGGACCTCCAGATCCCACTGCACTGCCCTTTTCTTTCTGTTTGTTTCATTCGTATGCGACCTCTCTCTCTCTCTCTCTCTCCCTCTCTCCCCCAGCCAAAGCTAGGGATACAGAGCGCCAGCCACCCGTGAGATGAGCGATTTAGTAATTGTGCAGCTGGCAGCCCAGGCATGGGGGGGGGGGGCTGTGCAGCAGGAGTGGACACTGTGGCATGTATGGGCACAAAGGCTAGTCCAATGGGGAGAGAGGAGAGAAAGACAGAGAGACAAAGACAGACAGGCCGAGGCAGAGAGAAAGGAATGGAACAGGATTAGTTTGTTTTAAAAGAAATTTAGGGGAAATTAATGCACGTAAAGAAAGCGAGAGAAAAGAGAGCGAGCGCAGGCTCATCTTTGTACGTGGGTGGAAGCTTTTGAGTTTTGAAGAGTAGCAGCAGTATTGGCATGGGAGAGAGGGAACAAGGGAGGAGGGGAGGAGGGTGGGGGGGGCAGACATTTGAAGAGAAAGTGAGGGAGGGAGGGACAGGGGTGGAAAAGCAGCAATTAGTGTAATTAGGAGAGCAGCTTTAGCAAGGCACTGACAATATGTCACCTCTCATTATAACCCATAAGCAAACACAGCAGTCTAATGCAAGGCAGCACCCATTCTCCAGACAGTTCCCTGTGTCAATGCAGATTTTGTTCTCCCCAGTCACACTCGGCTGCATATCATTGACTTGCCAATACAACATGGGGATTTGGATTCAGAATATGGAGTCCAGTTGTGGGGGGTAGAGAGAGAGAGAGAGAGAGAGGCGAGAGACCCAAACAACGGCAAGGTCCAACTAGCATGCTGCCGGGCGTGTGGGATGTTTGGCAGCCAAACAGAAAGGAGTCTGGATCCCTATTAAACTACAGCTGGATTGATTAATTCAGATGGGTGAAATGTGTTAGATGTTTGTGCTGAGGTGGTTTGAATGCAGGATTTTATGTTGCGGTCCGTTGGAATTGATGTCCGGACAATTGTGGCATGAGGACTGCTTTGTGCTTTGAAGCTGTGGATGATTTCCACATTTCACCGGACAGTTTGATTTGTTATGTATGATTGCACGTTGGACATAATATTACTTTATTGGTCTTTTTCAAAACAAATACTGGCATTATGCATAATATAACATGTAATTTTGAAATTGCATTTAATAAGAGAAATCACCATGCCAGCGCCTCCTATGAATAGTTCAGACAACCGTTGTGCAGAATACAGATGGATTTGTCATTATAGGATGTTTCCTGAGTAACGGCCTCATCATTTCTGCCCATTTGTGATTATTTACACAACTTCCACTTGTTTTCATGGCAACCTTACTGTACTCCAAAGCAAGATTTTTGTGTCCTTTCATTTTGTCCATTTTGTCTGACTTGCAGCAAATGGTCCATTAAAACTTTACCATTGCTACATAAACACTTTACAGAAACAGGCATGTTTTCTGTTGTGCTGCTGGTTCCTTTTTTTTTTTTTTTTTCTTTTTTCCTTTTCACCCCTCTGTGACATGGCACAGGGCCGCTGAGCCAAGTGACTGTGACAAATTGGGATTGGAAATGACAAAATAGGCTATTTAATAAGCATGGCGGAGGGGATTGGACTCTGGTGTCGGGTTCACTCGAATAAGCAGACTGTCTGAACTCCTCCTGGGCCCGGCTTTGATGGCAGCTTTCATCCATCTGATGGGGAGATTCTGGCAATGGAAGATGGAGCTGGGTCTGTCTCGCTATCTACAGCGTGTGTGTGTGTGTGTGTGTGTTAAGCTGTGCATGCTTGTGAGTGTGCACAGGCATGGTTTTGAGTAAATGCAAAATCAGTGCACACATCAATCCGAGGCAGAGATACACTGTGGTGAGTGAGTGGGCCGTGGGGAGTAAATGTGGCCATGTGTTAACCTCAGGCTATTAACTTCCAAATACAAACTCCTTCCCTCAGTAATCACTTGTGCCTGTTTTTCGTCAGCATGGCCCCTGAAATGACAAGTTGTTATTAGAGAGATGCAGATGATATTCCCTAATGATACCAGGCACAGCTGAGTTGTCACACATGTTTGGGTGTGTGAGGGCGCATAAAAATGTGTGTATGTGTCAGAACATGAAAGGAGGTTAATATAAATGTGCATGTTTGAATATGGACGCAATCATTAATTTGGAACTTGACCTGCATTCAGCAAAACAGGATGATAAAGGTAAGAGAGCCAAAGGAGAGATGGATAAAAATGGGTAGAAAAACAGGACAAATCCTGCAAAAGCAGAGCTATGCTGAGACTTTTAAGCAGACAACGAGCAAAAAAAAAGCAATAAAAGAACAAATAAAGGTGACAGTGGAGTGCAAAGGAGAAAGATGATGTGTATGGACAGACAGCATAAGGGATGATAGAAAAGGTGTAACGGCAGGGCGATGGAGGGAAAAGACCGGGCAGAGAGAAAAGACAACAAAACAAAGTGACAGAGAACGAGGAGAGAGCGGAAAGCTGGAAAGCGATAGGTTTTAGAACTTGTTGACAGTGAGTCAGACACACAGACAGAGAGAGAGGCAAAGACAGAGAAGGTAAAGGGGTGCGTGGAATATAGAATACGATGGTGAAGGCAGGTGGGAAATGAAGAGTGAGGAGGGGAAATACATGCAGGATGGGTAATGAAGCAACAGGGAGGGTGTAGCTTTGTGTGTGTGGCGGACACGCTTGCATGCATAAACAGAATGAAATGTCTATTTTCAAGTTTGCATATGATCCTATGAAAAATATATGTGTGTGCATGTTGGTGTCCCTGAGTGACAGAGTGCCAACGTGTGTGTGTCTTTGCATGCATTCAGATTTTTGATTACACCAACCTCCCAGGAAGGAAGAAGTTTCAGCCCAGTCTGAGAACACTGCGTTTCTGACCAGCTCCAACACACACTAATGTCTGGCGAGAACATGAATTATGAATTAAAGCATGACATTTTCCGCTAATGCGCAAATTCAATCCTATGAGGAATTTTAGATTTCCCTGCCTCAAAACATTGCATGGTTCAAAATTTGGTTGGAGGCTCTAACTCACAGCTGCACTGCACTCCAGCTGAGCTGTTAGTGGCTGTCATGTTAGAAGTCAGACCTGGACCTTCTTCTGATGGACAGAGCTGACTACTGATTCAATGCTTTGGCTGCAATACATGATGGAAGAACTCTTAAAAGTTCAACCAGTTTGCTTACAGGTGCAACATTACTATAACAAGGTGAAAGATTTTAGTCATCCGACTTTTGGATCTTGTGTTAACTCAGGTGTCAACTACCAGACTGGACCGACTCTATTTGCATAGTTTGTTTTAAGCCTGGTGGCAAAGCTCACTTTACTGAGCATTTTAAGCATTTTTACCTTTCCGATTCTACTCCTCTAGCCTGGCGGAGAGGTTTGAGGAACACGGTGGTATGACTGGCGAATGAGACAGCTGCTGCTTATGTTCTGTCTGGTGTTAAATCAGAGCTAATTGAAAGCCTGATCAATGGACTCCTGCAGTGGCTCAGCTCTCAGTTAGCTGCATTACAGCCTGGCTTCCTTCTCGGTGCTCACCTGGTAATGAGTCTTCCTGGGCTGCTGTTGTCAGGCAGAGTCAAAGGGCCTCTCTCTCTCTCTCTCTTCTTGATACAACGGGCAACAAGGATTTTCCCCCCACTGTCAAATTTACTTCATCATCTCCCTCCTGGGACCTGTTTGCATTAGTTTGGCAGAAATTTGGTTATAAATCAAAGTACTGGACGAATTGGAAGTTTGACCTGATGATGGCACTAGGTGAAAGATTATGTTACAGGATTAGCAATGTATTATAGTTCCTCCTGAGGGTAACATGAATGATTGTACTCAAATTTATGCTAATTTCTCAAATAGGTGTGGAGATATTTCACACAGAATAATACATTTTAACCTGCATGTTGCACAATGAAAAGTCATGATTCAGGTCCCTGAACATCTTTTCCAAATTATATGGTTAGCCAGCCAATAATTGCTAAGAGAGTTCAGTCAGGTCTTTTGTTGCATTTTATAGATAAACCCTGTAACACACTGATCGAAGATTCTTTGTACATCCACCAACACCTGAGTAAAATTGGGGGGAAACTATGACACTGGCAGTGCTCTGTACTCATGTGTCCTTCCAGTACATTAAGGGCTTTGATGACTTGCTTTCATCCACCTGTTTCACAGCTTTTGTTGCAGTCATGTAGTGCAGCCATGTTTGCAATAATTGTCAAAGAACCGACTTGATCTCCTTTGCTCTGACATCGCTGACAAATGGTACAAATCATTGCAGAGACTGATTCATCATTTTCAGTCCGGGTTTAAAAGGTGCTTATGCAGGAAGAAAAGAAGCAGCCTTGTGTTTTTCACTCAGTGATTCATGGTACTCATATGCACTCCACACAAGCCTTTGAAGTGGCATCTAATCTGATTGGTCAGGCAAGGCACAATAGAGAGTGGACTAATGGCAGAGCAGAGAGGCAAAGATAACAAGCTTATCAGCGGATGGAAAAAATACAAAAAGTGGGCAGAAACTTGTTTTGCAGACAAAGTCAAATAAGTGACGGACCAGTCGGCCTCATTCTGCAACAATGCAGTGTGATGAACCTAGGATTCAACAGGATGTAAACAATGACAATTTCCTTACAACTATATACATTAAAGGAGGGCAGTTTCAAAGCACAATGACCACACAAATATGGCCGCCATCGGATGCACTCTGAGCTAATTTAGTTATTAACATGGGCCAATTAAGAAAGCAACGCGCAACCATCTAAGTCAAATATAATTGCTGAGTCTATCACCAGCATAATAATAAAGAACAACATACTTTACATCATGTTTCAGTTTGGCAGTGACATGCATCACGGCATGCTGAACAGAAGCTTGACAGACTCTCTATAATATATGGAAATATCATAGAAATAATGATTGTCATTTTAAATTATTTGGCTACTCTTTTAGGCAGTTTTGACAACAGCAGTAGAAAACAACTTTTTTTTCATATTTTTATATTATTGTATGGATCATTTCATTTATTTAATTCAGATTTAATTATTAATATTTGTGCTCAGAGCAGCACAGAGGGCAAAAGGCCACTGATTTGAGCCACTGTGTTTGTGCACTTTGCATGCTTCTAGTCAAATTCAGTGCAACGCACACACGCACCCACCCACAATGCTACATAGCGTGCTTGCATGCCTCTGAATGTTTGTGTGTGAGAGTGTGTGTCAGGGAGACAGAGAGGGCTGTCTGCCAGCCATTGGCCCCATGCCTATCAGTTCGCAGTGATCAGTCTTGCCTGGCTGTCGTCCGTCCACTGCCAGCTGTCAAAGGGCCTGCTCTGGGCATGCCCACTGATGAGAGGCTGCAGCCATGCTCTAGAATCAATCCAGCACTCTAATAGGTCACGTATGGCTGCACAGCGCTTGCCAATAGCTTTGGATTGGAGAATGAGTAGAGGAGGGAGTGGAAAGATGCAGAGGCAAGAGAGAGATACACGGGGAGAGACAGATATGTCAGCTGTATTTTTATCGTCAACAACAAGTTTTGCTGGCCGCTGCTGGAAAAGAAAGGGAAGTAATTGACTCGCCGCTAATTTGCCTCTGCTGGTGAAGAATTCTGACTTGCGCTGGTGTGTGATGACCAAGTTTGAGTGAAACCAGAACACACTAGCATAAATCTCTCTTTCTCTGTCTCCCCCTCGAACTCATTAGAGTTTCCTACTTTTAGACCTAATTATGAGTAAATGTGTACACACTTAATGAAATTCCCCTAAGTGGAAGGCAGAACAGAAGGAGATTCATTGGAGGGGTGTGGATTTTGTTTTTCGATACCAAGCAGTTGGCGCTCGGTTTTGCAAAGCAACTTCTGGGCCATTGGTGCGCGCATAAAAATATTTGATACAAATGCTCTCTAATTAAACATATTCAAACCGCCTGCCGCACTGTTAAGTCATCTACTGTAAGGGCACAGGGAAAGTGTAGATAGGCAAAAACGAATTAATTATATCCTCCCAATGCTGTTTGCCTTTGAGGCACAGAGAAATAAACTGTATGTTTTTTTATTTCTTTGAAGTTATCACTCCACAGTTCAAACATATCTAATTGGAAACTTGAAAAGAAATATTTTTGATCACTTTGAGTCATGCAGGGGACGAAAGATGAGTTTTCGTTCTGTTTTTTTTTTTTTTTTTTATCGACTGTCATTCAAAGTACAACAAGAGATTCACTTCTTTTTATCTCGCTATGTGTGATTAATTTGTTCACAGTGAAATATAAACCTTTAATCGGAACTTGTGTTGTAGTTGCCTCCTACACCGTGTTATGAAGCATTTTAAGTTTCGATCCTTCTGAACTCTCTATTCTGACCTTAATAATAAAGCCTGCATGCAAAGTACTGGCCTGCAAGAAGCATTATTTTGATATAATTTAACGAAATAATAAGAATAAACAATAATAATGCCATGTGTGATTTTCTGCAAGCATCATCCGTGAGAGGCTACATTGGCGTGGACATGTTGCTAACTGTGGGGAAATGAAATATGATCCACCAAGTCCAGTTTGATGGCTTCTCAGAATCACAGGCTCTGAAGATATTACATCTGTCAAAAGTTGTCATGGTAGCAAAAGTTTTACTCATTCATCTTGTTGAATGCAAACACTGTTCATACAGTCTAATCCACCTGAAATCTGCATGAATTCAACTGGCCAGTGTAGTGTTTTGCGTGATGCTGCTGCGTTGTGGAAGAAGTCTCTGAGCTTGAATGGTAGTTTATGAGCATGCAGGAAGGAGGAGGTTCACGCTCTGGTCGAATCAATCCTTGTACCTGAGCAGATGGCAGAGGAACAGAACATTGTTCATATCTGCAAGAGATCAGGGTTAATAATGCAGCAGACAGATGAGTTTGTGACTTTTACAGCCAGCCACAAACTCACAGCCGCTCCGGAACTGGTCACACAGAACTGCTGTAACACGCTCTTTAAAATCACAATGGAGGAGGCCTGGCTGCAGAGGGACGCAGCTCGGCCTCAGCAGAGGATGATAACAGTGTGTCATCTCCACTGCCAGGCAGCATGGATTGGCCCTCAGCCTCTGCAGGGGCAAGTGGTGGATCTTAGAGAGGGGCACAGGACATAGTCAGAAGAGCCCAGTCACAGTCTGCCTCACTGCTGTCACAGCAAAGCTCCATCTGAGGAGAATGCTGGAAAATAGGCCTATCACTGCCAACAAGCACACTCCCACTGTGAGTGGACGCGGGCAGCGGCATGTTCATTGCCAAGGCACAAAGTACACCACAGGTTTTGGACTGCTATGCCAATCAGTCCAGGGCACAGAGGTGAGAGTCTGTCTGTGTCAAGAGACAAAGTTATCCTGGACTGCTAAATTGTCTTTGTGGAGTTGGGCGTTGTTGTGTCTGGTCCTAAAGGAAAGTGTATGGGAAATGGGGTCAGAGCGGCTGTTTTCTGGCTCCGGGGACTGTTGGCAGACTCGTCGTTATTTGGCTTACCATGAATGCACAAATTTCAGTTAATGGCTCCTGTGGTCAGGTGTGGTCACAAGGTGGTTATAGGCTCCTGTTAAAGGGCTGCATCCTTCAACAATTGACAACGATGCCACCAAGCACTTGCAGCTACAATGAAAAGAGCTCTTCAACAAGTCTTTTTTTTCTCGTTGTTGGGAGGCCTGCAAGCCTGTGAGCAGTTGTGTACTGTCTTTCCAGCAACAAAAATGACTGCCAGTTATGCCATAGGGTCTCGTGTTGTGCTAAATGAAAGGATGGTCTAATGACAGATATTATCAAATTGTGTCATGAACCTGTAGGATCCAGTGTTTTTGGAGCTTGAGCCTTGTTCTGAGTCAAGCTCAGTCTCTTAAATGTAGCCACAGCAGAGGTCTGTCGGCCAGTTGTTCCACCCGTTTGATCCAGAATTAAGTATCTATATATAATGTAAAACTATTGATTGGTTTGCCATGAACTTTATTGAAACCATTCATGATCCCAAAAAGATGAAGTCTAGTAACTTTTGTGATGTTTCTCCTATAGTGCCACTATGAAGTTGACATTTTTATTTTTCAGCTTCATATCTTCATCAAGCATCTCCAATTTGTCGCCCAAACCAGTGAACAGAAAACATGGTTTGCTTACTTCCTGTCAGTGAGTTGGAGCTTATATGTGTGTATTTGAATGTCCTTGGCTGCCTGCTCCATTATTACCACTGCCAGTGTTTTAAAGAGAGACACCACAGTTTCACAAAAGCCGTCTCAAATCGTCTTTCACGGCACTCTCGGAGGATAAAGCGTCAGGGCGGTGCAGAGTCCGAAATCCACACAAAACTTTATTTCTAACTTTTATCTAATTGAGTCATTCAGCTGAGCAACATTTGCCAGGCGGCTATAAAAGGAAGAGCAAACCACCTGAGCGAGACCACTGTTGTTTCAAGAAAAACACTGAGCACATTTGTTTTATTTTGTATAGAAACAAAATAATTAGATATGATGATAACAACAATAAAAACCAGCAATATTTTCCCAACATAGTCAGTATTTCTGATTCTTTATTAAATGTCATTTAATTGACTGGATGTTGGCCAAGGACACACTGCACACATGGAAAAAAACATGTACAGTTCTTTTATATATTAAAAATGTCAAATTAAATAGACTAACAGCAGCAGCATTTGTGGGTATGCTCATTTTACTTTTGATTTTAGACTGCCATTTTTTAATAAACAACTTTATTTCACAATTTAAATGAATAAAAAACGTGCCAGGAGGAATACAATGACCAGAAAAGATAGAGAAAAAAAAAGCACATGTACGTAAATAGTCTGTGGCAATGTGATTTAGACATAAAGAAGAAAATGCAAAAGGGAACTGTTGATTAAAACAACTTAGAGAAACACATTTACAATTATTAGAGGCAGTTTTTTTAAGATTTTTAATTAAGAGAGGATTAAATAGGTTTAACATGAAGGGTAGTGTAAGATGAAGAAATCTTTACCGCTGTATCATTAATGTTGATAAAATTCATGAATTCATGCTCCGTGTTATAGCTGGTTCCCCGGGGGTTGACATTAGTCATTAAGGGTAGCTTGCTAACGTTATCTTAATAACACAGAGTTAACCACTGAGCGGGGTTATCAAAATGTTAATATTAAACTTCAAATAGCTGGTGCTTAATTATGTGTTAATTATAACCAGCACTACTGAGAGAGAGGGTTAAACTTGTGGATCCCAAAGATTTCAGTCCTAGGTGATTTGGCGACACCTATGGTTACTGGTGGTAACAACAAGGCAGCCATTCTGTGAGCTGCTGTGATTTGACGTTTTGAAGCTTTTTTTATACTGCATGAATCTGAACAGCAGTGAAAGGAGTCGGTCACCTCACTGAGAAGCTGAAAGTCATCTGACAGCTCGCTGCAATATTTCAAACTGATCCACTGTCAGAAAATGCCAAAAATGACCGTTGCCTTGTTTTGTTAGTGTATTTTTGATGAGCGATAGTAGAGACATCACCAACAAAGACATTGTGACAACTTCATACTAAAAGTCATAATAAAAGTCAATTTGTGTTTTGCAGGTTAAATCCTTTTAATATAAAGCTGCAGCAGAAAGAAATGTTCAGCTTACATTAGCAATAACAGCATTTTTCATAATACTACATACATGGCTCTGGGTATAATGTGGTAGTGTGATTCACGACTTGTGACTCCTGACTGAGTGTTTTCCTTTTTATGCTTCTCGAGAACAGCTCAGTCGACCACTTAACACTCGACACTGTGTTTTCTTTGGTCTGTGTGAAGTCAGACAGAAATATATTCATCCCTTATATTTAGATATCTCAACAACTATTGGCTGGATTGCCATGAAATGTGGTCCACACACATTCAGAATAATGACAATGTTGATCCCCTGACTTTTCATCCAACGCCATCATCAGGTCTAAATTGAAGTTTGTCCAATAGTCATTTTATGATGTACCAGCCAAACTGACAATCAGCCTCAGTTCTATTTTGTGTGCTAATCAGAGTTAAGCTAAAAGAAGGGAGGGAACATGGTAAACATCATATCTGCTTAAAATCAGGATTGTCACTCACACATGTTAGCGTGCTGACATTAACATTTAGCTCAAAGCCCTGCTGTGTCTAATTAGAGCCTCACAGCGCTTCTAGCGTGGCTGTAGACTCTCGTATGTTTCTCTCTTGCAAATCCCCCAACTTGTGCAATACTGGAGCACCATTCAAAATCAGTACAAGTCACCTTATGATTGTTATATGTGATCGCTGTATGTCTGCCCTGCATCACACGTCTGACTGCACCGTCTGTTCGATAACGTCACCGCTGTATTAAAATTATAAGATTACATGTGTAAAGCCCCACATGGCTCCTCCATTAAGAGCGCCGACTGTACCAGGTAAACCAAGAGGTCTAAGCTGTTCAAGCTGTTCTTGAACTGTTTGCTCTGGAGATTGGACACCCTCAGAGCAGTTGCTTTCCAATACCACGGACATTGCCTTGACCAACAGTCTGAGAAGGAATTATTTCCGGAAGCTCCGAGCACGCCACCGGGCAGGAGGAGAGCGAGATTAGAAGTCCTCTCCCAGCCGGCAGAAATACAATAGGTTAAACCACCTGCTGGCCTGAGGAGCTTTTCTTCGACTGGTGTTGCAATCTTCCTTTCTTGAGGTCGCGAGGCCAGAGACATACTAAATGTTATTGTTTCTTCGGGTTTTTTTTTTTTTTTTTTTTTTGGTCGTGCGCCTTTTGTTCCCAATGTTTCAAAGAGACCATTAATCACACCCACACACGGCACAGCACAGTCTGTCTCGTTCCCTCTTTTAGTCTTTCACTCATTATTTCATTCTCTTTTTGTGCCGCTCGTTTCTCATTTACCCCTCCCTCACTCCAAACTCTCTCTCTCTCTCTCTCCGTCTATGCTTCGTCAGCTCTGTCTTTCTAACTTCTGTGCATGTTTCCCAACAGCCAAGAACCGTATCTGCCCCCCCCTCCTCTGCTACTTTCCAATGTTTGTCTGAAGTATTAGGGGGTTGTTGCCTCATTGGATAGAATTAATTGATTAATACTTTTATCCAATTAGTGCTCCCTCATGCAATTAATCAGCTGGCTGATGTTAGGGCCGCTCCATCAGTCGGACGAAAGGCAGACAGATGCTTTGGGTCTGGTGTGTGATGAACAATGAACCCCCTCCCTCTCTCTCTCTCTCTCCCCCTCTCTCTCTCTCCCCCCTCTCCCTCCTTCCTATTTTCCACCCACCTGGTTTCCTGTCCTCTTTTCAATGTTCTGCCGTCGCTCTCCAGCTCACAGCACATTGTTAGGATTCTTGCTGAACACAAGAGTCGCTGGTGGAAAACAGTTTTCTCCAGATAATCCTGACAAAACTAACACATTATGGGGTTTTTTGTAGCTCACAACACACAGAGGCAAAGAAAAGGAAGGTGGTGTCAGAGGGATGTTCAGTTTCTGTATTGTTTATAATTCATAATATATGGCATTATTTAAATACAGCACATTCAGTATTTAATTTGTACATTTAAAAAAGTAAAAAAAAAGAAAAAAAAACTCCCAATAGATTTTGATGCTCAACACTTTCAGATTCGGCCCAAATGGTAACAGAGATTTTCTTTTCTGTCTTCCAGGTTTGTCCTCTTCCTGCCTTTCAATCGCTGACGGACTTATCATGATGGCCAAAGAAATACCACAGGAACTTTTTTTTTTTTGGAAAGAATGAACTTTCCAAACCGCCGGATTGTTCTAGAGGGGGAGAAGCCATCGAAGATCAAACAAAATCACCGACAGTAAAATCAACTGACTTTTTCTCAGTTCAAGGATTCTGCTTCGGGAAGCGAAACTAGTCATGACTGGAACTGGACTACAGAAGAGTTTCTCTTGCAAAAAAAGTTTCACAGAGTGAATATAAGCTGAGTATTAAAACACCTCAAATGCACAGCAGCTATTGGAAGTGACATGGCTGGAAGCAGGAAAAACGACAAAGTCAGGAGTGGATGGAAAGCATCTTCAGTGGCCTGTTCCTCAGTGCCATTTTCCCACTAGTGTCTCTGCTGATCAGTGAGCATATCTAGTAAAATTTGCTGTTTTTGTTGCCTTCAAAATTTCACCTCGAAATACAAAGTCTGTTTGTTTCACAACTTTCAGCCACACTTAAATGAAAAAACATCAGAGCCTCTCTAAAGTGGGGCAGGTACTATAAAAGAATCAGAATGACCGACCGTGCTACAGTACAAACACACACTCTGCAGGTGGTAGGAATCCAATATGCTCCATGACCTAGTCTGTATTCAGCTGATAACTGAACCCATGGATTAACTTTCAAGTTCTCACACAAAGACCTTTTTAAGTTTTGCCCTGGTGGAATTTTATATGGTATAAAACTACAAGCGAAAAACTCTTCCTGTGTCCTGTCTGCATGCATCTTGTATATTACATGTAGACCCAGGCCGGATTGCTTTTCTTTTTTTTTTTTTTTTCTTTTTTCAATTTTTTTTTCTTTTTTCATCAAAATGGCTCCTTCTTGGACGGCAGGAGCTTGGACACTGGCAGCACTGGGCCTTCTTAGCTGCTGTAGGTTTGGATGGTGTGAGGCCTCAAGGACTAGTAGTTCGACCTCAGGAGGGAGCAGACAGGATCAAGGACCCACGTCGCTTGAACGGGTTAAGAGAGGATGGGTGTGGAACCAGTTTTTTGTGGTGGAGGAGTACACGGGCACAGAGCCGCTGTACGTCGGAAAGGTAAGGCGTCTAATGTTATGACGTTAAGGTGAAGCACTGCTTGAACTGTTACTTTTGAAAAGGATGTAGTCAGGATTAAGTCGGGAGAAACACCATCATCAACATGAGAGGGGATTTCATATGACAAATTCTCATGTAGTAAAATTAGCGCCGATGTCTGCGTGCTTGTGCTGTCTGGATGAATATGTTATTAGTACGAGGCTCACCCCGGTCGCAGCAGCAGCAGACACTTTTCTAATGAGCAGAATTAAAGTCCAGATCCGTTCCTCCAAAGTGAAAACCGCTCTTGTCCTTGAGGAGCAGAAACCAGAGATGTGAATAGTCAGCACTCAAATATCCAACTAAAACATATTCTTCTTTATTTAGATTGATTTTCATACATTGTGATGCACACTAGTTATTTTAGAAGACAATACAATCTCAGGGTGAATTAAATCATTTGTATTAAAGTGCCATGGATTTTCATTATTACTGTCTCCTGCTTATAATTTTAGCTACTTAAGTGATCAAATAGTTACACTAAGATTGCCACTATTGTATGAACTGTGAAGCCAGAATCTGTTCATTTCTAAACTGACAGCTCCCCATAAAACTCCCTACAATAATTACATTATTACATACATAAGAATTATTTTTGATCAGGAAGTTTGTTTGTGCAGCACATCTACAACTTGCTGTATCATTTCTGTTACAATAATATTCTGTTATTTTAACCCAGGAGACAAATTAAACCTTATCACAGTAATTGCATGTTGATGCACAAAAAAAATATTTAAACATGAAAGAAGCTCAACATCCATTAACTTTTAAAAGCTATTATCATGTGACACCCCATCGAATTGACAAAAAAAAAATGCTCATAGCCTTAAAATCAATATAAATATAACTTCAGTGAAAACACTTCATGGTTCATTTGGAGTCATTGAAATACTGGAAGGACACTAGAGTAAACAAAAAACCTCCTGGCATCCAAGAATAATTGTGCTTAATTTTATGTGACTGCCGGGTTTGCAAATGCATGAAGATACACAGGCCTTAAGGTGAAAACCTTGGCATCATAGGTTTAAGAAGAGGAGGAGATAAATATGGAGTCCCAGTGGTTTTTTCTGAAAGGTGCTCTGTCACCAGTTAACAAGGAGTAAAATTCTTTGCCACTGCTGAGAAATTCCCCATTAAAAATTTAAAGCTTTAAACGCACTGTTGTGTCCCTGTTGCTTTGGCCAAATACATACTGATATACAGTGTTTTTCCTCAACAGCACAGTCACTTTTACTCTTTTTCGTCACACCATATTTTGCTTTTGGCAAGCTCCGGCATGCCACGGCCGTGACCTCGCGCAACAAAGAGAAGCAGACGCTTTTTAAAGGCTGCCTGTCTTCACCTGTTTTGTAGCTCCTGTGCAATGTAGGAGTCGTGGTGGTTTGAGTTTTGTTTCACTCCTACGTTCTTGTTCTTGTTCTTGTTGAGATCTAACCTCATTGTTCTCCCATCTTTTCTTCGCGACGCTGCGGAATCTCTGACACCTGCAAAAGTTCATTATCTACTTTCAATGCAAACTGAATAGTTCCTGCAGGTGCTTCATATGAAAAGTTTCCGAAAGGTGAAGCAGCAGAACAGTTTGTTGTGAAGCAGCTGTGTGTAGATTTTTTGGGTTCGTTCTTTGTTATCAGCTTCAAATACTGCTTGAAGATTAGATTGGATGTAAAGATGTGATGAGAGAAGAGTAACCCTTCATCATGTCATTATTACCATCAGTTACATATAGGAAACACTGGAAGTGAGTCTGAATCTTGATCATAAAAATAACACCATTTCGCTGATTCACCTGTTGAGCTGTACTTAACTAACTGATGTCATCCACTATAGCAGAGGTCACCAACAGGCGGACCACAGTCCGGGTCCGGACCCAGAAGCTGTCCCATACGGACCCGGACCTACAACCAAAACAGAAGGTTATGATTTGAAAGGAGGAATTCAAGTCTTTCCTCCCTTTATTTTTCTGAAGTTAAGCACTTTGTTCGAGCATGCACAATTTTCACATTTTATGTATTTTCTCTTATTTTGAAATTTTATTAAGTAAATGAGAAAACATTATACACATCGGCAGTCACACATATAAGTTCAGTTCTATGTTACTTGATAACATGAATTCATTTGATTTGACAGTCAGGTATTGAATACATGCAAATGTTGATACAACTACAAGGTTACCTCAATATATATATATCATTAAATAGTTAGACATTATGATCATCCGGACCTTTGTGTCAAGAATTATTCTCCCACTGGACCTTTTCAAATTTTAGCTAAATATCCCTGCACTATAGGAACCTAGTCATTCTGTTTCATTTGTTTTTCCAGTAGTCTGAGGGAACTTTTCAAAGAGCCCAGGAACCATTTTAGGAACTTAAGAACCTTACCTGCCTTTCCTGTGTAGTATCTTTTCCATAGTTCCTAGATGAAAAAAAGTGTCCAGAGCACACGCTTTCTAAACTCTCAGAGCACATTTTAGGGTTCACTGATCCAACTTCATTTACTGTGAGCAACAAGGGAGTGAACAAGTCAAACAACTGTTTAGTTTGCTCATTGTTTCATTGCTGTTAACTATGAAAGCAGATGCACATTCGTAAACACTCAGCAGCTACTTTGGAGGAGACTCCTTTTCCACCTCTACATGTATTTCTACATCTCAAACAAAACCATGATTTAACTCGTGTGTTGAGTCTTCTCAGCTCTTCAGATACTGTGGAAACATAACGTTCAGACTCCCAGTTCCTTGTTTCATTCCTGGACCCATTCTGGTCAAGCGGTGGTATTCCTCAGCCTCTCAGCGATGCCCTTCTCTTCGATGTCGAGGACAATGTCTCGACACCAGAAATGTGATTATTGAATGTTATTTTTCGAAAGTAATTACAGATAATGAGTATGTGTCAAATAAAATCTTGTCCGCCATCATCTCGGCGCCGTGTGTACATTTGGGAATATTTCTGCCTTCTTTGTCCCCCCCCCCACCCACCACCCTTCTCATTCACATCCCATTCATCAGCCGTTTCTCAAATGAACTTCAGCGGGTTGATGAGACTGGACAGCGTGTACAATTCGATTGCCTTATATAGGACGTGATTTGAAAAGACGGAATATTAATGCGGACAGCATGAGACTCGCCGATGACTCACACACATCAATCATGTGATCCCCTTGTTTCTAATCATTCGGACGTGGCTATTGACCGGCTAATATTGCATCTGCATATATCGATCTCTCTCTCCTTACAAACGGATGGAGATGTTCTCCGCAGCGGGGCCGGCTGTTACAGAATAATTATCCTTTCAGGCATTATTTGTCTGCCTTTGTGGTTGCACTGCATCCCTGCTGGCAAGACCGACAACAAGGCCAACAGGCGGGACGGAGAGATAGATGGAGAGAAAGTGGATGAAGGAAGGGAACGAGGGAAGAGGCTGCAGAGGGAGAGAGAAGAGGCTTCATTCTCTGAGTTGTGATTCATTACTGGACAGGGTGCCAGGGAAGGCAGTGAACTGATATAAAAGGGCTGAAGGGAGCTCGAGGGAGTGACACAGCAGGAGGCGAGAGAAAGATGATTTTATTAATAAAATTATCTAAAGTTATTGCACTTCATATGACTAGGGCACCGTCCAGTGCTATCAGTGCTATTAATGGTGTGTGTGAGTGTGGATGGGACTTTCAGCTCTCTCACACACACACACACACACTCACACACAGATGGACTCTGCTGGATTTTTTTTTTTTTTTGGTATCAACACTTTAATTTGAGCAGCAGCGGATTAAAGCCTAGCAGTGTGCCTCTGTACTGGAAAATTACAACAAGCCTTTTTTTTCCTTTTTTTTTCTCTTATATTACTTTACCCCAACTCAGCAAACTTGCCAAGCTCTCACCGAGGCTGCCACTACTCTGCTAATGAAATCAGACTTACCAATAAAATGGTCACTCACATGACATTAAACTGGCCGCCTTGGTCAGTACATTTAGATAATAAATCCTCGTGGACTTAAATGACACGACTACATTTTTATTTTTTCGCCAACTACGTCTCAAAAAGGTGCCGAAATGAAAGGACGGGAGCTGGGAACACACAGGAGGAGTAAGGTTTTGTAAGAGGCCGAGTTGCTGTTGAGCCCAGATAATCCTAAATGGCTGTTGTTAAAAGGAGTAAAGGAGGCAATGTGACACATTCTTCCTCTCCCCGGTCGTGTTGCTTTCTCCTCTATTTTGACAAAAGCTGTCAGAAATAAATCTATTGTGAGTGTGTGTCAGAGAGAGAGAGAGGGTAGGGGGCTATTTGTGAAGCATGTGCACATGTATTTCTGCCACAAAGAACAAGGTTTTGTGAACAGTTACACAGTGTATCTTGTGTCCTTCCAGCTCTCTGATCTTAATGGATGTAACTGGCATGGATTTCTGTCCCGGCACGATCAGTGAAAAAAAGTGCTTGTACAGTCCAATGTGCTTCTTTGTCTCTTTTTAAACTCTTGGCATTCAACTTGAAGCCAAATGAAGCAGGTGGCCTCATTGTTTTGTTCACCCAAAACGTTCCGATCCTTCTGAAGGATATCAGTTTGATTGTGGCTCATGCTAATATGTGGTTCTTGTTTGGTTTGGTGTGATTTTGGATGTAAAATATGGCTGAATACACAACCACGCAAAAGCATCCTGTGTGACTTTTTCTATTTGCTGTTTTGTTTCCTTAACTCTGATTCAAGTTGTTGGAAGTAATTTGATCTGTTTTCCTGATTCTTCCATGCCATGTAGGACCTGAATAGTATTGGATGGCATAAGTTTAACGTGCGAGTTTATGAACGAGAGGAAAAATGCATTTGGCCACGGATACAGTCAATCAGACAACAGAAAAAATGCCTGTTGAAGCAATTCTCCTCGTCCTAATGATGCAAGCCATAATTAGTCAAATCTTGGTCTGACTGTAACAACATCACAAGGCAGTTATCAAAGAGGAATAAAACAGCTTAAGATGAGGAATGAAAAAAATCAGACATGGAATTTTCCAGTTTTGAAGGACACAACATCCTTTTTTTTTTAAACTCTGCATGATCATCTTTTGAACTTATTTTCATCTCTGTATTTCCAGCCAATATCTTCTCCCATCTCAGCAGCATCACCCCTTCATTTTGACTCCTTTTCTCCCTCTGACTTTCTTCCCTCCCCTCCCCCCCCTCTCCGCTACGCTGCCATTTACTCTCGCCCTCTCTTCTCCAGCTCCGTCTCCCATGGTCTGCACCCTTCCTTCCCCATAGCTGTCTCCACCTAGCCCGTCTCTGATACAGTCACCTTGTTAACACTTTGAAGCTGTTAAGATCAGAGAGCTTGACAAGCTGCAGTGAAATGTGGCAGGCCTACTCCTGATTACACAGACTTAAATATAAGACAGCCAATTTGCTCTCGCTTTGAAACCCTCAATAAACCAAGGATTCTGTGCAGCCCACGTTCCTCTATCTCCACTGGAAATGTAAAATCGTGCTCCCCACATGCCTCGCTACTTTTTTCTACTCTGCGTTTTATCCTCTGTCATGTGATGCTGGATGTTACATTTACTTGTGCCTAAAAGCCTGAAAACTTGTTATATTCGCACACTTGTCATTCGAACATTTGTGTTGATGTTTTAATTTCCTAAAAGTCTTTCCAATCCTGAATTATCACTAACGGCTCTGAGTTCCTGCTTTAGCATACTTTTAATGTACAAAAGAGCTGACGACCGCATAAGAAGGAAACTTTCCGTCACCGCATGTGAGTCATATGTCATCCCCCTCAGCAGGTTGGCCCACAGTGACAGCTAGACACTTTGTTATGACCCAAAGGTGAACCTGACAGGGCATCAACAACCTCGCTCTCCCCTGAGTCATCCTACAGCCGTCCACTGTAAACCCCACGGCATCGCTAACTACTACTTGCATGAAGTTTAACTTAAATGAATCATGATAGCTGCACAGCTACAGTGACAGATCCACATTTTTAGTAAGTTTAAGTCTGTTTATGTCAATCTTATCTGCAATATGTTTCCAATTATATTCCGTTGTCATATGTATATTGAGAGAGTTACTGGCTGTCGCAATCATTATTTCCATCTCTTTACAGTAAGAAATCCATTTTCTCATTCTGTAAAAATATTTTCCACAGTTTAACTGTAGCTGATTTGAGGCGTCAGCCAAAATGTGGTGAATGCTGAAAGTGATTACTGTAACCAGTAACTTGTTTGATGCATGGTCATATACAGAAACTACAATTTCCCTGAGCGGACACTTTTATCCGAACCACCTCGACGCATAGACTGCAGGGCCAGGGTTTGAACCACCAACCAATCAGGAGCTACAGCTGCCCCTAAGTATTATGTTCAATCATTTGGAATAAATTCAAGAAAATATAATTTAATCCCGTGAGTGAACAAATTTGAAAATTAAGGAAATTGTTTCAGTGGTTTTCAACACAACTGCACAATCACCAGCGAATGAAGGACCAATGAACTTTCCTACAAGACTTTTTCACTCCTTCCACGCTCCTGCAGCTCTCCCATGCCACCCCAGGGAGATGCTCCTCACAGTCTGACTTAGACTTTCTTTATTGTCATTACACAATATACACAGCAGTGCAAGTTGGGTAACGAAATTACGATGCAATGGCTTCCAACAAAGAGTCAGCAACAATAGTGTCAGTCGGTGGAGTATAAAAATATGTAAAAAAGAGATATAAATATATACTATAATATAAATACAGGTGCTATGAGCTATGTATAGACATATGTAAATGAACAAAAGTTATATACAGGTTATTGCACAGAGCAAGTAGCAGCAAGTTGAATTATTGCACTTAGTAGTTGTATTGATTGTAAAAGTGAATATAGATATATAGACAACACTAGGGTTAGCATAATGACGCATGAAGCAAGCAGACCCCCAAAAAAATCCTTCTCAAAATGTCTTGGTTAATGCCAAACTTAAACTGTAGAATCTAAGTTATTCCTTTCCATCCATTCCATTACCTATAACTGTTCATCATTTGCGGGGTCTCTGGAGGCTGGAGCCGATCCCAGCTGACATTGGGCGAGCGGCGGGGTACACCCTGGATAGTTTGCCAGTTCTAAATTACTGTTATGAGCAATGAAAATGATATAGCATCCAACTGATATAACACAGTGTTTCATGTATTTCACAAAATCTAACCTGGACGGACTGATTCTGGATGAACGCTGTGTGCTCCTGCCTTTAGATGTAAATACATTAAGTCTGCATTGAGAAGTAATACTCCAGCCATGTTACACTCAAACAGTGGAACCTCTCTCCCTGCAGGTTTAAAAGGTGATCGTGAAGAGTTTGTAGTTTCCTCATAGACGGGGCTCGGCGGCAGTGATCAGCTTGAATTCAGCCTGTGACAACAGAATCCAGTGGTGAGCCATTTCCACTGTGGGAAAAGAGCCATAATCACGACAGGGATCTGTTGTAAGTGACTGAACTCAAGCTGCTGTTCTCTGTCAATGAGGAAACTACAAACTTTTACGACTGTTCTTTTTATGGCTATATTCTAGGCTGCAGGGGGAGTGTTTGATCAACGAAGGGGAGATTTTGTGGAGCATCGATTTAACGTTTATGATGTGTTTTTGTGGGTGAGCGTGTGTATGTTTAAACCCTTGTCTCAGTACTCCTGACCTGGCAAATGAAAATCTTGCAGCTCAAATATCAAGCAAAAACAGAGAGGATGCTATATTTTCCTGCGATCATATTACTGGATGCATCTGATGACACAGCTGCATAATCTAAAAGACAAAGAGCTCAGGGAGATGCATCAAAGATTTGTCCAATGAAGCAGACATGATTCTTGCTCAGCGGCTGTGGAGAATTTGTTTCTTCTCCATCTTCCTCTCATGTAAATTTGTTAACGGCACATTTGGACTCCTGGTTATTTTTTTTATTTTTTTTGCCAAGCGAGTGACGTCCTGGCTCTGACCTTTAGTTTGCAGAGAACAACTTAGCTAAGCGTAGTGTGTGTGTTTTTCAAGCTGCCAACTTGAATCACTCCAGTGAGGATAGACTGACAGACGGATGGGTATATCCAGCCTGAGGGAGGAGAAATAGCATCATCCCAGCAGAATGATGAACGCACTGTATGCATGTGTACGTGTGTGTGTGTGTGTGTGTGTGTGTGTGTGAGCGTGCGCGTTAGGTGTGTGTCGCTGGGTGCGCACATGTACAGTAGGTAGGAACTTGGATGCATGGTGCCAGCATTTGTGCAATTGAATTAACAAATGATGACAACATTTCACACACATTCTTGTCTGCAGAATCTAATTTAGAAATACACAGAGAGAGAGAGAGAGAGAGAGAGAGTGTCTGGGGGAAACATCTAGTGGCGCATGACTATGCACATTTTTATTGGATAACTCGCAGTTTGGACCAATGAAACTTCTTTTATTATAACTGAAATATTGATACCACCAAAAGTATGTGGCAGTATATTTTCTCTGAGTGTTCATGTATTTGTCTTCAGGATGATTCAGAATGGTGAGGAAAAGGCAAAAACAGATAGATAAAAAGGGAGGGGAAAATGGATGAGGGAAGCAATATCAAGGCACAGGCTTGCATTATTCCACAGTTTTACGACAAATACTTAATGAAAACCCCCGCGAGGGTGATAGAAGCCTGTATTTAATTAAGCCTTTATAAAATATTAACCAGGGAGGCCAGGGCGATTTCCCCTCTCCCCTGGTCTGCTCAGTAGATTGAACCACAGTTACACTGCATAGACAGCTCTGAATTATAATTTCAGATAGAAGGTAAGTGAGCGAGAGAGGGAGAGAGAGAGAGAGCAGGTCTAGTACTCACTAAAGAGCCAAAGGGGAGGTTGGGATGGGGGACCGATGCCGCTCCTATTGCTGCCTCTGGAATGTCTTCTAATCACATTAGGGGGGAACTATAGCTCTGATTTATAAGGGCTCTTTTAAGTTCACTTTTCAGGCCCGGCACCTCCATGTCTCTACCTTTAACAATCTTTGAAATGACTTTGATCTCCTAGTTTGGGCGTCACATCCTGTGAAGGGCACAATGTGCAGGAAAGGTGTAAATCATCGCTAGAACTGAGGTGCCTTTTTTTTTTCCCCGATGATGGCTGGGCTACAGGGAGCTCTGAGGAGGCCTTAAGCTGCAATTGCTATTGGGGAATAAGATAAGGGAACGGGTGGAAGAAATGTGCTAATTTCTTTCGGTCACGGCTGATGGCCAAATGTCATTTTCTGACAACTATCAATTACACAAACCCTCAGCATTGGCAGCGGTTGAAGCTAAATAGAAAATTCCATGCGAAATGTGTGACATAATAAACTCAACTCAAAAAGTCCACACACTATCTTTTTTCTGAACTTTCAACTGCATCCAACAGTCTTCATCAGTGAATGGAGCTGAGGTGTCATCATAAGATGTGCAATGTTGATAACAAGTGGTATTTTTTTAGGGAATGACTGTTTATCTCTCTCTGGTCGTTGATGATGAGTCTTGTGTTGTCTCCTTCAAAATGTTCATAAAAACATAGAAGAGCATCTTTTGTTCACTTCTTATTAGCTATCAAATGTACTTGAATTCAATCAAAATAAAAACAGCATCTACAGCTTATACCAGCAATAATGTTCACACTTGAGCACTTGATTATATTAAAGTAAACAATTTATGAATTCTCACCACAGAACATTAAACTCATGCTACTTTGCTTGTACACTATAATCAGAACACCAAAAACTAGACCTGAGTCCAGCTCTTGCTTTGCAAAGTAAACTAAATAAACTTAGTCAGTTTTGTGCTTTAAGTCCCTTTTGACTTTTTGAGTATTTAACCAACTGGTGAACAAACTTTGGATGCCATTATAGTGCAATAAGGGATATTAAAAAACATATTATAAGAGAATAATTAACAGTATCATAATATTTTTCTGACATTTATTAACAAGGTTTCCTCATTATGTTGATAAAAAATATAATCTGTGCTTATCTGTTTCTAACTAAATGTATTTGCTGTTGCAGATTAGCATTATATCAATCTAATATCTAGGTGTACAGGGACTGCCTCCTTTTATGAACTCACTGTTTGTTTTGCATCAATCTGCAGATCCATACAGACTCTGACGAAGGTGAGGGCAACATCAAGTACACCATCTCTGGAGAAGGGGCGGGCTCCATCTTCATCATCGACGAGCTAACGGGAGACATCCACGCCACGGAGAGACTGGACCGAGAAGAGAAGGCCTTTTACACGCTCAGGGCTCAGGCCCGGGACCGCCTCTCCAACGACCCCCTGGAGCCGGAGTCAGAGTTTGTCATCAAGGTTCAGGACATCAACGACAGCGAGCCCAAGTTCTTGGAGGGTCCCTACATCGGCAGCGTGGCAGAGCTGTCACCCATAGGTAAGAAGAGAGTCATGCAGCGCTGTCAGACAGGGACCATCTGGGTGGCTGTTTAAATCTTTGAGCTCGGGATGGCCCAAAGGTGCACGTACTCCACAGAATTACCAGCTATATTACAGCTATTTTCATGATGCATAAGTAGGCTCTGTAACATAATGCTTTGTCCTGGGCTCAGGGGAAGTCAGAAAGTGCCAAGAGGAGCAATATGCTAAAACTCTCCTCCATTGTGGAGATGGAAATAGGAAAAAGCAGACAGGAGATTAGATGAGAATAGATGTGGAGCCGGTGAATTCATTCTGGAAGGGAAGGCAGACGGCGACACGGACATTTGAGGAGACTCCCCTGCACGGGCCGAGTCAGAGCTGTGACCTGTAATTAGGAATGAGATGGAAAATGAAGGAGCCGGCGCCGGCACATAAAGAAAGGAGAGATGAATTGCATTACTCCCGGATGAGCTTTGTGGCTGTGTTCTGACACACCGTTATGGGGCGAATGATGAAAGGGGGAATAGACGAGAGGTGCTTAAGACGAGTAGATAATGGCGAGGGTACACCGCATTTTCACCGAGGCTTTTTGACACTGAAACCACAAGGCTTTTAATCTTGACAAACATGTTTTTATTGTGAGCAGCGTGCATTAGCGGCACCCCATGGCTGCTTAAAATTCTCAGCGAAATGAAAAAGACAGGTGAGCGACGGTGCCAGGGGCTTCGTTAGCATAGTATTAATGTCAACCACACAGCTGATGTGTAATAAACAAAATTCCAGTTCGGCTGCCAAGCAGTATCACAATAGCGCATGTGCTCTCAATGTTGTGTGTGATACTCTCGTGTGTGTGTGTGTGTGTGTGTTCATGCATATGCAGTTGAGGTGCTGGGTGCTTCTTGTTTGAGTGACTCCAGGAGTGGTGCAAAATGAAATGGCTCTTCCCTGTTCAAGCCTGATTTGAATTAATTCCTGCTTCCTCAGCATGATCCAAACCATGGGCATTTCTGCCTACAGTGCTCTCTAAAAACTGAATGGTGTGTGTGTGTTTGTGTGTGTGTGTGTCAGAGAGAGAGTGATAGACAAGGCAATTGAAAGGTATCAGAAGACAGGCGGAGAGCTGCCATGTTCCTAAAGAGAGAATAGCATCATCGAGGCCAAGCTTAGTTAGTGTTAATGTTGTCTTAATGATCGCGACCCCTTCCACTTTGGCTGCTCCCCCCTTGTTCGACCCTGTCGCACCTCAGTCAAATTACTTGCTAAATGAGCGTGCGGCTCATGTTTTAAACATGGTCGTGGAGCGCCGGCCCTAATGAGGTAACAGCTACTGCTTAGTCAAGCATTCTCCCGTCCTGTCCCCGTTTCTTTTCCTGCCGCTCTCCTGTTGAACATCAGCTAAGGCCAGCAGAATTTTTTTGGCGTGTCAGTGATAAGGTCACAAGCACAGTGACGTTAACTGAAGGGAGGGAAAAGAAGAAAAAAAACATGACGGTCCATCCGACACACGTCACTCGCCTGCTCGTGGGCTTTGGTGGCTCCTCCTCCTGCGTGTTTGAAGAATAGCTCAGAACGTTGGAGATCACTGGTCTTCAAGTTCAATTTATCATCAAAGCCCCCCCCCCACCCCCATATTATTGTCAACAAATCCCAAACCAACATGAATTGATCCTCCTAACAAATACTGCCTGTGAATCCAGAGCCTGATATAGCTTTGCCTCCAGACCTCCACAGATTCAACTCTAAGTGAGCCGTGCATTAATGCTCCTTAATTATGATGAACATGGGCACTGTAGTTTATTTTGGGTCAACATACCCTGTCCTGCTGCTGTGAACACTACAGCACTAAATGTGTATTAATAGACTGCTAAAAATAATCCCCCGCAAAATGTATTACCTTCTCCTGTTTGAGTAACTTTTGCTAAAGACTGCAGTGCCCAGCCGCTTTAGGAAATTACTCAGCCGTCTTTGAAAAGATAAGTATATATTTAACCTGTTTTGAAAGATTTGCATCATGACACATGGGCTCGGGGGGCTGAGTGTAGACAGAGAAGGTCATCGAGAGACAGACGAAATGCATTGTTGGTTTTAGTAGGAAAACGAGAAAAGCAGTCTTTTCCTTTGAAGCAAAGTATTTTTCTGAAGATTTAATAATTTGTCAGTATGTCCTTTGAGCCATCCACCTTTTAATTTGTTCCAACTGTGTGTCTTGTGTGCGCTGCATTGCCTGATAATTGTGTTAACACCGCTAAAATTAAGGAGGTTTTACAAGCATCATGACATCTTTAATAGCGTCATCTTTTACTGTGTGAACTCAAAACCTGGTTCGAATCAGTCTTTTCTATGTAATTTGGACTCGGCTCATGCGATCGGGAGCAGGGTGCGTTTTATGCGGTGATGGAAGCAGGTTGCAAGCATTAGCCACACCAGTGATATGCTCACTGTGCTGTTTTACGGCCGACCATACAGCAAACTGCCTCGGAGAACGTGAGGCCATAATAGTAAGAAAGTAATCAGTAGTCAGCTGCCTGAGGCATATTCATTTTTACTTATCACTCCTGTCATGTCTCCCAGTGCACGTCTTTGTCAAAGCTTTACAGCCTCCACCCCTCCCTCTTTTTGCAGAGGTTTCCTGTCTGTCTCTCTGTCTGTCTCTCTGTCTGTCTGTCTGTCTGTCTGTCTGTATTTATGTATGTCTGTATGTATGTCTGTCTCTCTGTCTGTCTGTATGTCTGTCTGTCTGTCTGTCTGTATTTATGTATTTATGTATGTCTGTCTCTCTGTCTGTCTGTCTGTCTGTCTGTCTGTCTCTCTGTCTGTCTGTCTCTCTGTCTGTATGTCTCTCTGTCTGTCTATATGTATGCCTTGTCTGTCTGTCTGTATGTCTGTCTATCTCTCTGTCTGTCTGTCTGTCTGTATGTCTGTCTGTCTATATGTCTGTCTTGTCTGTCTGTCTGTCTGTCTGTCTATATGTCTGTCTTGTCTGTCTGTATGTCTGTCTGTCTGTCTGTCTGTCTGTCTGTCTATATGTCTGTCTTGTCTGTCTGTCTTGTCTGTCTGTCTGTCTGTCTGTCTGTCTGTCTATATGTCTGTCTGTCTGTCTGTCTCTCTGTCTGTCTGTCTCTCTGTCTGTCTGTCTGTATGTATGTCTGTCTCTCTGTCTGTCTGTCTGCCTGTTCAGCATCTGCTCCCAAAAAACAACACTTGTATACATAGCCTGTTTGTTTTTCAGGCTTGGTTAACTCTAAAAAACGGGGGAAGAGAGGCCAAATAAAACAGGAGTGGCAAAGAGGATGATGAAGTGTGAGGGGCCTGAGCTCTGTGTTGTCCTTTGGAAAATGTGCAGCTAATGAAATTGAAGTCTTAAATCAAATTTGCGGCGCACGGGTGATTGAATGTTGCTTTGAGAAGCGTGCATGTCTTTATGCCGGGACAGACGAGGGAACACGCATGGAGTCGCTGTGCAGCACGCCAACTGTGTCCTCTGACTGGAGATGATAAAGACTGTGGAAAATTGATTTAATACAGCGTCTTGGTAGAGGACATCCTGGACTGAGCATGGCCAAAAAGAATCTGACTTCAACTAGAGGAGGTTGCCCATTGATTACTTGTATTAATTGCAAAAAATGTGCAACTTTTCCATGTTATATAGATTCAAAGTCTGTAAGATGTAGTTGAATTGAAGCAAACCGAGAGAACAATATGGGGAGTTTCACTGACAATGGTGGTTTTGCTGGCTCACTTAACACCACTAACAGGAGGGGGTGTTTTTAGCTGGTTTTGCAGAGGGAATAAAAAAAATGACATTATTTGATTTCACAACAGTTTTTTGAGATTGGTGCTAAAGCTACTTCAAGACTAGCAGGACAATGGTTGGTGCCACAGCGAGAAGGTTCAGGATTTTGAAATATTCTCTGGAGTTTGCATATCCCCTATAGCCACTCCGTTCATGCCTCCCTCCTGGTGCACACATGATCAGTAGGTTGAGGAAATGGATGGTTAAATGGCTGTTAAAGTCACAAATGCATCTATGTGAGAAGATACATTGCAGACATTGCACTTACATAGCAGAGCAATGAATCATCCATCAGCCTGTTGTTTACCTTCCTCCCTTTGGCGCTTGCTAATTTATCGTTCCCTTGTCTTTTCTCCCGCATCTCTATATGACAGATGCACAAGGATCGGCGGTCTTGAACGCTTATCTTTTTAAAATCGAAGTCAAACAACAGTAATTGCTCGCCGCCATTAGCCTGTGACAGGAGTGCAGGGTGTAAACTCAGCCTTCTGAAAATATCGAACCCCGTTCCGAAGGCGTGCCGCACAGTGCGACACATTCACTATAATATCCCACGTTGTGTACAAACAAACGTGTAATTATGTTTTTCACCACAGTAGATTGGAGATCTTGAGATGGTTTGTGAGCCTTTCAGGAAGTGGTTTAGTATGGCTGCATGCCCTTCCCTTGAGTTGTTGGACTGTCCTCCAGGTGAGCTGCAAAAGTGCACTGTATGAATATGTGTACCTAATATGTACGTATCTTATATGTGGAAGTAAGACAGAAGTCAAGTAAAGTCAGTTTAATTTTCACTGCCCAGAATCACAAACTTGCCTCAAGGGGCTCTACAATCTGTCCAGCATACAACGCTCCCTGTCCCTCGACAGACCCTCGATTCAGATAAGAAAAAACTCCCCTCCTCCTCCAGAAAAACTCTTTCACATGGAAGACAAAGGAAGCACAGTATTATCTGACATAAGAATAATGCAGTTTTAGTTGCCTTTGTATTAGTAGTTTTAATTTATGACATGCTTTTCGGGCTTAAAGTAGATAAAGATGTATTGTACTCTACTAATAAAAAAAAACAGTGTATTATTGGTCTATTTGATCAATGGCTGCTCGGTTACAATCCAACAGGTCATCTTTCTCTTTATGGCTCATCATCCCCTGTATTTTCTGAATAAAAAATGGACTCATCATTAATGTTAATCACCTTGTGATGTTAAAAGCTAATGTTGCCTCATGTCCATTGGCGAGGTAATGCTAGAGGCGCAGGTCTCTCCATTTAAAACCTCCCATCCTTCCATTATAAAAGGCCTCAAATTCGTCTTTGGCAAAAAGCCCTGTGTCATTGTAAAAGTCTCAAACATTCACTGAGACCACTTAAAGTTGCATAATGCATTGTAGATAACCTCAAATGCAGGAAGTTTTATTCTCACTAACCTAAAAGACAATTTAGAAGTAGACACAAAAGAATATGGACAATCACACTGGGGTATGTGATATATATTTTTAAGTGAGTAGTCTGACATTTTGGCAAACAACAGATTCATGTTGTTACAAAGAAGATCAATACACACATACACTGTGAAGCTAGAGCAATATGAAGCTCGAGCCAATCATGAAGACTGGAAACAAGGCAGAAACAGCTAGTGTGGTTCTGTCCAAAGGTAAAAAAACAACAAAAAAACCCCAACTAGACTAAACATTATATCTCATTTGTTTAAGCCGTGCAAAAACTGCAATTATACAACAATACAACAGAGTTGCAGGCTTGAACCTTGAATCTTCATATCACTGTGAGGTCTTTAAGCCACTAATGGAGACTGACCAGACTAATAAATAGCTCCAGCACCCAGTTTTCTGTAAAAACACATGAAGTAAACAAACTAGCTGTAATGTGTTAACTAGTGAGTTTTAAAGATGCTGGTAGAGGCTTTTTTTTTTAATCATCTGGACACAGCAATTCTAAGTGAGAGCAGCGTTGATCATTGAAATAAATAGGGGTGTTGCTGACAGGAGAACTACATATACACAAAATAAATAAATAATACTGTGTTACTATAGGTGCTGTTGGCCCACTGGCGTATGTTGTATCAATCATTTAATGGCTGAGTACTGTATGTATAGATCACTTGTTAGGTGAAGTATGACCTGATAGATCTCAGCATGATGTTTTTTTTATTACCCGAGAAGGGTTTTGTGGAAACAGCAATGTCTCATCTGCATAACAGATGATTTTAATTGATTGGTGGTCTTTTTTTTTAATGTCTATGTCAGTTAAAGTGAATGATAAATGGATGACAAGATGTGGTTTTGTCGTGGGTCAATGTAAACATGATTGTGGCTGTACAAGTCGAGTCCTGTTTTATTTTGAAAACCGTCAAAAGCAGAGCTATAATAGTCAGTTACTTGTTTTCTGAGGAGACTGTGTGGGTTTCCCTGCTGATTTTCTTTCTTTTTTCATTTAGTTACTCTTTAAAATGTTCAGATCTGGGACTGTTAGGCCTGCTAGGAGTTAAGTTTTCTCATTTATAATATAATTTACTTAAATGTGATTTGTTTGTTTCTGGGTTTCCTCTGTTGCATTGCTTTCACTGAGGTTTTCTAATTATTTGGTTTTATATTCCATATTAGCTTTCCGTTCCTCGTGTATCTTTGTTTATCAAGTATGGGATTATTTTTCCTCTTAGTAGAGCTTTTCCCAAAGTGATACTATGGGCTTGAACTTTGCTTGCAGCAAAGCTCGTGTATGCTTGAGACGTGATTGAGACAGGTGGGATTTGTCTTTAAAATTGTGCTCTCAAGACTGCAAAACACGCTTAGCAGAAAATAATAAAATATTTGATGATGATAATAGTGTATTTGATAAGTGTCTTTTCGGCTTAAAGACACATGGTTTGGCACATATTGAGGTTTAGTAAAAATTCCTATTGAGGCACTAAGAAAAATAAGTGTGACTATAGAATAAAACTGGGATTGGAAAAAAAAATCTCTCAGATATGTATGTTGCCTCAGGCAGTGTGTGTCTCATACCACTAATAGATGTAATCATAAGAGTGTGGCCTTTGACCTTTCTGTATGAACATGAACTGAATGGTGCTTTCTGTATAGATTAAGGTGGCTTTCATAGGACAACATGTAGGGCTAATGTTTATGTTTTGGAAAGCCTCATCATTAATATTTGAATTGAATCCATCTCTCTCCCCTTTGGTTCTCCCCAGCCATAGTAAGTGTTTAAATATTTATGTATCTTTGAGCCTCAAAAGTTTTAAAAACCCAGAGGCTAAAGTAATGTCAAGCTGCTGTGCTGCCTGACAATACTAGACAGACATATAGTTCGGCATCTTCAGTCGTTAAGAACTGGATGGATTGAGCTTTTAGGTACAATATCTAGCGCACATAATGTAGAGACATTATTGGCAGTGACACATGGCACCCAAAGCTAATGCTCATGCTCCACACGCCCGGCTAATATTGAAGTAATAAAGACAGGCCTTTTCCAATTTGAAATCAGTATTACACCGTGTTACAACATGCATACTAAGACATCCAGCAATCTGCTTTTTTTCCCAGTCTTTATGCGAGCTGACTGACTAAGTAGCACAGTTTGTCGGGTTTGAAACCATTTAGTCACCGGAGCAGACATTCTTTCCCACCACTCAGTTGGCTGTGTGGCAAAGAGGAAGTCGGCTGGAAACGTGGCTGCGAGAGGCAGCTCTTGATGGTGGAATCACAACAGGGTGAAAAGTTTCCACGGAGCTAATCCTGTGATTGATGTGGTTCCATTAGAGAGGACCTCGGGACCTCTGAGTGGCAGAGATGTGGCACGACACGACGTCTGTGCCGTAGCCTCTAACCTCAGGTAACACTGAGTGACAAGTCCGTGCACAGTGTCTAAAGAACAACAGGCAGGCAAATAGCAGTCTGATAACAGACATTAAGCTGACCACTATCCCCAGCCATTATCTACTAATGACACGAGCTGATGTAGTGTAGGATTGCCAAGCACAGACACGCTTCAAAGTAGCTCCATGGTAGCCTTGAACTATTTCTCCTATTCTCTATCAAAGCCTAATATATAAAGCCAGTTTTGGGAAATTGACAAACAGCAAAGGCCATTAAACAACAGACATGTGCTTTTAGACATTGTCCTGCACTTTTATCCAATAAAGGTCAGCCTCTGAGATTTTCTTGCATTATCCTCAAGGCATGTTATTTCTGTAAATGCCACAACACCCAAGGATCATTTTAATTTTTAAAAGCACGCGTAGCGGTTTGTCTGTGAACCAAATATTTGCTTGAATGGAAGCTGTTTTGGTTCCAAGTGTCAAGCACTCATTGTTTGAGGATATCATGACAGCGCGGTATCTGTACGGGCATATTTGCTCGTGCAACAAGACATCCGGCAGACAGGTGCTTCATAATACCTAAAGTGAGATATTGAGATTGACAGGACTGAAAGTGAGCAGAGCAGCATTGGGGAAGCCTTGTGGAATGTACTTCTTAATGTACTTGGTGAAGGTCACTGCTCTGTCTATCACTGTGTACAAAAGTATAATATTGATGTTAGGTTTGCGCATGAAATACACAAAATACCTGGCATTTGAAGGATGGTTGCTTTGACTGATGCATAGAAGAGCATTAGGTTGACTAAAGCATTAAAACAACTCCCTTTCAATAAAAAAAAGGGAAAAAAATGGCCGATATTTTTCAAACATTTTCATGACATGCAACATGATTTTTCACAGTGCTGCTTTGGCAAGTGACCTGCGCACAGTGCATGTGTTGAAACCCAGAGGCTTTTAAATGAATTCAGAATGCAACAGAATGTTTTAGGGCTTCCTTTGTGGACGAGTTCAAAACAAGCATTTCTCATTTCCTTTGATTCCCTCTGTGTCTCTCTCTCTCTCGCTCTCACCCTCAGAGAGATAAGTCCCCCCCCCCCACTCCTTTTTGTATGTAATGTGAGAGCTCCACAAGGGGATTAAAGCAATAATCACCCTTCCTGTTGCTGTGGTCCGGAGAGGTTGCCCAGGAGGCTGCAAATTGCTGCAGTCACCATTAGGACGGCGGCGGCCTGTCATGCTAACAGAAGATGAGACATTTGGAGCAGCAGGATCACAGGAGAGAGCAATGCGACAAGACAGGAGCAACTTACAATCAATATTCTCTGCCAACCACTTTTATGTTTATGACCAGTAACATCTACCATTATGTGCTCAACCACAGTGCTTGACATAATTGATTTTGGCCGATGCGTGCGTGCGTGCGGTGGTGTGTGTGAATCAGTGCCTTACGTTGGGGGGAGGGAGAGATGGAGGGTGTGTGATTCAGCGTGTGAGGAGGTATGGGAGATGTGTGTGACAACAGCAGCATGATAGATTGTGGAATTGATTGTGGCTCTCACTTTTTTTCATTATTGAAGAGATGCGCTCGAGCAGGGAAGCGTGGACACTGTCTTCAGATTTTTGTACTTTATACATTTTGACATTGTGTCTAAAACAATAATGTTGATGCTTGATACACGGAGGTATTCAAATCTCTTGATATACATATTTAAGTAAAGTATAGGAAGGTTTCTAAATGGAAAAGTTTCCATACCTTAATGTTTATTTCCCTCGATCAAAGGTTAACATCTTTTTTTTTTAAATCATTGTTTGTCCAGAGAAAAACACTTAAAAATTATGAGAGGTTAAGTTTTACAGTTGGCCACAATATTGCCTACAAAACAAATAATGATCCGATCTATCAAAAGGCACAAGTTCAAAGGCTAACAAAGATTAGATTTACAATCTCTGGCAGGAGAGATGAAAAATATCCCTAAATCCTTGTAGAGATCTCGAAGAGGATCAATGTAAGCAGGCCATTGGCTTTTATGACATGGCAGATTTTTCTTCCCTTTATACTTCATTCTCTCTCACCCTCCATTCTGCCCCCCCCACCCCCACTCCCCTCGCTCTCTCCGCACCTCGCTCTCCTGAGGCCTTTATGTGGATGAGAGAGAAATGAATCACAGTAGAAGTAGTGAAGAAATAACTTTTCATGTGAAAACACCTCAGCTTTTATGGCTTTACTAAATGATCCATAATGCGGGCGGGGAGCACTCAGTCCTACAGATTAAGGCGGGTCGCAGCGAGAAAGAGGCTCAGTGCTGCAGCCGTTAGACCCCTCCACTGAAGCTCGCACCAGTACGCCACCAGCTGAGATGGGCACAAATCTCTTTTACGAGGCTGCCTCTTAAATAGCTGTCAGTCTAGTGTCTCACACGTGGCGCACTCCTCCAGCTCCCCTCACAGTAATTGAACCATCTCTTCCCAGAGTGCTGAAATGGTGTGGGAAGCCATTCCGACAGCCTGTGTTGATACCATTAAACCAAACTCATGCATAAATCTAACTATATAGCTGTCGTCACCCACCCTCCGCCGAATCCTCCACGCCCCAAAAGCAACCCGGCTCCTTACTCCATTTCACCACAGATGGTCCAAGGGTTAGGTTTCCTCTGAATTGTATTTACATTATCCTTCAAGGGATAGTGTACACTGCCTTAATATCATTTGCATAACAGACTGAATGACTGTGTTATTATTTTTGGAATGACCTTCTTCCATCATGCTCTTCTGACCATGACGATGTCCGAAGCGTCACGTGTGCCAGCGAGAAACACACTAATAAATACAAAGGGATAACTTCTAAGCTAACAGTAATTATTGTAACCAGAGGTCATTTACTTTACTTAATTAGCTGTTAAGCTCAACTACCTGGTGGGAATTTTTTATGTGCCTTAAGGAGGAGTCATCATATTGTAATAATAGAAATATTAACTATTAAATAGAAGTGGGAAATAATGTTAAATAAAAGCTGCCATTCAACCCCAATTACATCCAAGGCATTTCGCTCCTGCAAGAGGATTAAATGAATAACAAAGCCGTATCCTCCTAATAGTTGCATGGCAATGAGATGTTGTAACCATGCTCTCATGAACGCTTCGGTGAACGCTCGGCAAACAGCAACATGATAATTTGCTTTCGCATCAACTCATTATTATACAAAAAATCAGTTGTGTTACATTTGGAAATTAGTATGATAATTAGCACAGTGCTGACTTTTCTCTTAATATTGTTTCAATGGGGAGATCAACAATGTAAATAGACTCACTAAAGACATGATTATGTGTGACTAAATATTTATTTGCGTCATTGACTCAGACTTTGATTTTGTTTTATTATGGAGGTCATGTGTTTAAAAGGTGCTTAACCAAGCTCAAAAGTATTATTTTACTGACTTCTTCAGGTTGACATTTTGTACTTTTGGCCTCCCCTGAGTGGGTGTGGTCAGAAATATGCCAGATCTGTTGCACCTGGAAGAACAGTGATGTCAGGGTCTTTGATCGTAAATACACTCCCATCTGCATTAATGCAGCAAAGTGAGAGCATCAACCACTGGGTGTTTGATGAATATACTTTAAGTGTTGAGCTACTGTTTTAGGCAAAAAAAAAACTGAAGCAATAACACAAGGTATAATTTACTGTGTCATTCAATTCCATTAGTGGTGTTATTTCACGGATATATGGAGAATATTATGTCGAAAGTTTTGTTGTATAACCAAACCAAACAAACTGAGCCCAAACAAATGCACCCATGAGGGGGAATAAAGAGAGACAAACCTGTATATTTTGGTAATTAAAATTATTATTGCTACAGCGCACGCTGTCTCATCTGAGAGCAGTTTGTGATTGAAGTTTTAGCTGGTGAGAGAAAAACAACTCTTTAGCTAATGAATATCTGGAGCTTCTCTTCATTAGACATACTTCTCCTATTACTGCAATATGCATTACATTCGAATCTGAGAAAGTCAATAATTTTTATTGAATTCCCACAAGTCCATCAACGGTAGAATCTGCTTAAGTGAGACACCAACCATGCCAACAGACACTGTAAGTAATGACTTCACCCACTGAAAACACTGATGCAAGCCAGAGCTTTAATAAGAACCCAAGTGCCAAACTCACTGCTTCACTTCTGTTTTTAATATAAACACAATAAAGAAGCATTTGCATTTATATAGTTCTTCCAAGCCATCTGACGTTGCTGCCAGCCAGTACCCAGAAACAGCTGAGCTTCAAACTGATTGTTACCTGGGGAAAATTAAGATAAGGGAGTAATCCTGTGGATGAAAATGGCTTTGTTGGACCCACAGCAGCGGGGCCAACCAGGTAGGCAGAATTAACAGACCCCTGCCTGTTGCCAATAATGAAAATACCTAGCCTCTATATGGACTTATGTTTCCAATATGATAAGAATGATATCTCACTCATTCCCCAACTGGGATGCAGCATATTTTCATCTTCTAAGGATCAGGCTGATGTGTACTTTTGCATATTTGGATGAGGTAATGACCGCACGATACGGCTCAGAATATTAATTAAAAGCTCATTCCGTCCTAGTTAATATGCGCTGCTTTGAATCCGCTGGGAGCTGCAATACATCCGGATTTAACTGACAAACCGCACAAGGTTGTTGACAGCAGCAGAATTCGGGATTCTTTGGTGTTGCACATGCTGGAGAAACACTGATCCATCCATCCATCCATCCATCCATCCACCCATCAATCCATCCTTTTCTGCATGTGACCACTCCTTTTTCACACCAATTGTTTCTGAGGATAATTTACCTTTGAGCTAATTTGCTACATAGCAGTAGCTGAGCTGCAAATGACACGCCCTCATTTGTTGCATGAGTATCATCGGTAAACTGACAGGATGCTGCATCGTTGGCGAGCCATATATCAGCATTCAAACCGGCCGGCTCCCATCTACATACAGGCAGAACAAAAGAGTGCTATAGGTGACGGAACAGGATAGTGATCTGAGCTGTCTGCTTTAATGGCCGGGTGACTTTAATGATAATCCACTAGCCTCTCCCCCCCTCTCTCTTCCCCTTAAGAGCTCCGCTGGATGACAGGAAACAAACAGTGATCTGACACTTCCCGCTAATTAGCATCATTAGCATACGGCCATTATGCGGCTGGACAGTAGCATGACAGGGCTCTGAGAAAGGCTACAGCGATGACCTTTGGTGGACAACACCAGCTGTCAGTAATTACCCATAGCATCGGGCAGAGGGATGGAGACAAAGACGGACTCCTTGTCCTTGAGGACCTGTGCCGCGATTGTCTGCCATTTTTATTTTCCTTTTCTTGTTAGTGAAATTATTTATAGAAAAAAAAAGGTGCGAACATGTTTATAAGGCAAACGTGTGGTTGTTTCCTCACCTAAAAATGAAGAACCTTAAAGTTGAACAGGCTTTAGGCTGAGCTTTAACTAAAACGCGTGACTGAATGGAGAGATGCACCAGCGTATTTGCTGCCAGAGGCTTGTGTATGCACACTGTTGACAAATGTACTACACTGAGTGGGAAATAATGACTTAAACACTGTTGCTCCACAAATACAAATTTGAAGTCTTCAAGTGGAAATGACTGTATTCTCTGCCTAAGTGCCGGTAATCACAAGTAATTGTTTGTTGTAGATTTCTTGAGCTTCTAACAGTCTTTGAAGCCATAATGTTGACTTTATGACTCCCATGTTTTCTTTCATCTCCGAGCGCAACTTCTGTGCCGACGTGGCAACAAACAACACTAAGCGCCCGTGTAGTGAAAAGGTAATTTGGAACATCTAAAAATTTGTTTGGGAAATTATGTGCATAGAGATGAAATAGCTACCTGGTGCAGCGGTACTCAGATGCATTAACCTCCCTTTCCCAAGTATAATCACAGACAAGTATGCATGAACACACACACACACACACACACACGTGTTGCCACAAACTCACATATGCATTACTCTTACTATACTTCTGACTTCCCACTTATTGATGTGTAACTCGTCCAGAACATTAATCTTAATCATCAAAACTATGTGCCCAACCCTAATGGGAAATGTCCATCTTTTTTATGTTCACCCAGTGGGGGGCGCTCCTCCATCTGGTGACCTGTGTCTGTGCTACCTCAAGGTCTTCCCTCAAGGGTCTTCAAGGTTACCATTACCCTTCCTCCGGTTAACCTAACTTTAACCACTTTCCTTCTCACACCACCCAGCCCTGATCCCTGGCCTACTCCAAACATGATTTTATTGTTTTAAGATTTTTATAAGTATGTTTTTATATATATATATATGTATATATATATATATATATATATATATATATATATATATATATATAATATAGAGGAGTTTTGTATTGTTTTATCTGTGCACCACAGCCTCAGGATGAACATCACCTCTCTTTTCACCTAACCATAACACCCCTACAGCAAGTAAGGACAGGCCAGCATGTCCCACTTTTTTACAAATGTCCTCACTCCCAAGTGTGAAACACATATTGATTCTCACAAAGATAGAAGCACACACACACACACACGTACTTCCATATACAGTCTACACTAACTTTAACTAAATTCCAACACTTGTCTAAAGTTTTCCCAGTGGCCTCCGGGCTCAGACGTTTTATTCTCTCTTTTGACATTTTGTTGTCTCTTTACAATAGGAACGTCCGTCATGAAGGTTACAGCATCAGATGCAGATGACCCCACATACGGCAGCAGTGCCCGAGTGGTGTACAGTGTACTGGATGGAGAAAAGTTCTTCACTGTTGACAGACACACAGGTAAGAAGAATCAAGACCTCACACTCAGCACTGCCTCTACACCTGCTCTTTTTTTCTTAAGAATTTCTTGTGCTCATCTTTTTTTTTTCTACAACATCTTAAGCAATCTAAAGCTCAGAGACTATAATTCCCACGTTAATCCAAATTTGTGGCCAAAAACATAAAATCAATTGGCCATAGACGCATAATTTTATCAAGTTTTGGCCTATAACTAGTGGCTCTTTTTAGCCAACATTTAAAATACCATATGGCATAAATTGCTCAGCAAGCCTCCAAGCCTGTCTTTGAATAGCTTCATTTGTAAGCATCAGACAACATGAACATAACACATATTACCTGGACATTCAATGCAAGAAAAAATAGATATGCTAACACACATTATTGCATGTATTTTTTTTAAACTGTTTTATTCTTAACTGTTTATCTCTTTTATTGATTTTGTTCACATCTGAGCAAATGCATTAAGTGTTCAGCATAGTCAAGCAAAGACTAGCAAATGTCTAAGTATCACCCAGCATTACATCAAAATCCTGGGTTCTATATTTCCACCAGAGCCAGATTTACCCAATGCAGAATCTCCCTGAGCTATATAATGGAAAATCCCTTATTCCCCACCTGGTCTGGGGCTTATAGGAGTGATGTTGCCTGACCCATACTCTTTCAGAGGTAGCTTAGCATCGGTGTTGCCTTCGAATGCCCCTCCAGGGAAAAGCACTAAAGTTTTAATGATTCCTTTTTTGGTCTCCACCACTTTGATTCGGTCAGCCTGCGAGTGTGGATGATAAATGGCTCTGCCTTGTCGGGACCAGCCGGGAGACTGGATGGTTCATTCCAGCTTCTGTCTCACGACCCCCATTCCACCTAGCCCCCCCTCCCCCCTTCCCCATTTTGTAGGCAGGCCTAATAGGTGCGAGTCAAGAAGGTCAAAATGAAGAGGAGACAGAACAGCTGTGAAATCTGCCTCATTAATATCACTCTCACCCACCCTGACAACAAACAGAACAGCAAGTCGCTCTGTTTTTCTGTCACTCGGGCCGTGCTGGAATTGTCTGTAGGTGTTTTGAGTGTATGAGTCAAAGGGGTGATTTCTAAAAAGGACCGAACCACACACTGTACTTACTGTAGGACATTTTTTTTTGTTTTATTTGAAAGTAGATCATCATATCATTGTTATATATATATATAAACCAGTACCTACTAAAACACACATACAACATATTAAATCCTACTTTGCAATTATATTATGGGTTATTCTACTAGTGTTGTAATTTAACGATAGACAAAAAAAATATGTCTTAATAAATATGCAGAATGTGGGACCTTACCTTAGGTGTAACTCAGGTTTGTGTGGTGGTGTGAATCTGAAAGAAATCACATCTTACAAAATAATAAATAGAGTTGATAACAATATCCAGGACACACAATCTGCAGGGCTGTGCACAGTAGCATGGGGTACCTGCCTCAGGGCCTCTGAATGCCTTTTGTGCTCGTGTGTATTTGTTCTCTTCACCACAATCCTCCACAATTACATTATGCAGCTTCCACAAGGGGCTGCTGTGTGCTTCTTGAAATGGAAATGGTCTTGGTTTGTGTCGACTGCGAGTTGTTCCTTGTTGATGATTGGCTTTTTCGGCCCCCGTCTCACTTAGCGTATCATTTCCTCCTCTACCTCCTTCCAAAACACACACAGGCAACAGCGGAGGCTACAAGTTGTTCAAGGCAAAAAGAACAAGGCTGCACGGACATGAAAACACCAGCTGTTCTGTAAATGTGTGGCTTTTCCTGGTTCGGGGTCACACCACGGGAAGCTGTTCCATGTGCTAGCTGTAGATGTGTCCACAGTGCAGCGGCAGCAGTATGTACAGATGATGGCTCGCTGACAGTGCTCACGCAGCGGCAGGGGAAATGACACTCTGACAGGCACAAAAAAAGGCAAACTGACACCTTAGTCTGGCGAAAGTACCTCTTTTCAATTATCACGGTGGCCATGAAGGCCCGAATGGCCGGACAGCTGCTTTTGTAGGTACACAGAATTAAATTTCCATTGCCTAGTGAGATGAAAACAGAAATGCAATTGACGTGAGTACAAAAAATGATTGGTACGGCATCATTTATTTTATATTAATGTAATACATTACCATGCCGAGGCACTATTTCACAGTCGGCGTGCGCGGCCCTATTACTCGGTTAAATTGGTTAATGTTAAGGCTACGTGATGTGCATTGGAATTCGGGCCACATTGACTGCGTTCATGAATACAGACCATGTAGACTCATCTACATATATAGTCTCTGACATGATGTTGGAGCAGTGGTGCTGTGTGCTAGTTGTGGATTGGGGCTGTGCTTTTGACAGGCCTGATTTAGATGCATCCCCTCTGGCCTTTGGTGGATGAAAGAGGAGCATGTCATCTGCCTCCCTCCTTAACTCCAGTGCTGCATGTACTGTATTTTGGCTACTCACAGAACACGGCCCAGGGCTAAATGTGACTGGAATCAGTGAGTTGTGTACCCAACACAATGCAAACCTTTGGGAGTGAGACGGCACACCAAGCCCAGGAAATGCATCAATAGATTCTGATGTGGAAAATCCCAAGGGGTAAAGTGGAATTATATTACTAGTGCACAGTAAACCAACCAGCTACTGATGCTGCTGCTGGGCCAACAAGGCAGAGATGTGCAAACCAAGACGGACCATGTGCTGGTTTCTATGAGCGTGAGAGACAGATATGGAATAAAAAGGAAAGGACACAGCAAACAGCAAAACAGGTTTATTTTCTGTCACATTGCATCAACAGTAATACACGTCATGCAATAAAAAGTGGTGAGGTATTTCTTAAAAGTCTGATTTCACTATCACCTCACAGATAATAGAAAAAAGAGAGACCACAATATTTTCCCTTTAAGCAACCAAATATGGTTTTTCATGTAAACGAAGCAAAAATATTACCAGAAATCAAACATAACCTTTTACCAGCATTGGTCAATATTTCCACAAATGTTTTGTCAATTCTTTGTTATTCTGCTGTTGTAATAGTTACTTTAAAATTGCTTAATTCTTTCAATGCTTTTTTTTTTTCTGAACTGACCACTGACTGTTTTAAAATGTGCACTTCGGACTAAATGAAGCCATTGACGCCCTCTCTCTGTGCCTTCTCTCTCTCTCTCTCTCTCTCTCTCTCTCTCTCCCCATTATACCACTTTCTCTATGTCCCTTGCTTGCTCTTTGAAAATCCACTTCTCAGGTTTGATTGCAGTCCTACCCACCGTGGTAGAGTTGTAATGCTGTTCGGAGTGGCTGAGGCTGATGCCTTCATTCTGCTCCTATATATTATTCATTTTAATACAGCTGAGCCATAAAATGGTGTATGTGCAGAGTCACAAATATGACACAATCTCTTCCATCCAGCCAGTCTGAGGAGGTGAAATGTAATGTGCAGCACTTGTGTATCCATGATACAGTGCTTATCAGAAGCTAATATTCTGACTGAGAGGGGAAAAATTGTTGCATAAGTGCTAACCACTAATATCATTTTTTCTCATTTGCCTCATTCACTACTCCTACCCCCCCCCCCCCCCCCCCCCCCCCACTCTCTATCTCCATCCCTCCGTCTTTCTCCTCCAATCTCTCCTCCGTCCCTCAATCATTAGGGATCATCATGACAGCGGTGGCGGATTTGGACCGTGAGACGCAGGATCGTTATGAGTTGGTCGTCAAGGCAACAGACATGGCAGGACAACTGGGCGGTCTCTCCGGCTCCACCACAGTGACCATAGTGATCACAGACGTTAATGACAACCCACCGCGCTTCCCACAGAGTGAGTGTCTCTCTCCAGCGCATGATCTTACTTGAGGCGGAGAGAGGGATGGCGAGACGGAGGAGAGGGAGGAAACGGCAGAGAGAGAGAGAGAGAGGAGGAATGAGTGAGAGCGTAAAGGGCAGAAGTGAGAATTAAGAGAGGGAGGAAAAATAATGAGGCAAGCGAAAGTGGAGTTGCAGAAACACAGAGGAGATGATAAAAGACACAAAATATAGTTTGCCACCCGCAGGTCGCCGACACCAATAAGCAATGGCAGCATCAGCAACTGTGAACGGCCGGCGTGACGTCCGAGAAAATCAGCCAACTTCAATTTATAGGCCTATCAAACCCTCGGCCCACGACAAAGAGCTCTATCAAATATGGAGAATTGATGCGTTCCACTGCACGTTTGATCACTCTTTTTAAGCAAGGCTCAAGAGAGGAGCGAATCAATACGGCTGATTGTTCCCTCATTGTAATGTTATGGATTTACGATGGCGAGGAGGCTTTCGGGGCTGAACGGTTTTTCAACGTGCAACAGGTGGAGTTAAAGCATTCAGCTAAAAATGCAATCTGTCTCACCTCAACACACAAAACACTTCATTCAGCTGAAAGATACAGAAGCAAGGCTGCTTTGTTTTCTGGCGTATTGTATCAACAGTAGTAGATGTCGCCCAATATAAAGGATAAGGCACAGTCTTATTTCCCTTGATCATAATGTGCTGTTCCTCCAAATTGCTCACATGCTGCTATTTACTGAATAATAATTAGCTTTTTAACTACAACAGTATTTACCTGTCTTGATTTCATTTCAACTTTTCGTGTCACCCCCCCTTTTTTTTTTTTCTGGAGATAAAGCGTGACCCTATTACTTTTGCTACAGCTGGAGGAACACCGTCTGACAGCCTGCTTGATTGTATTTGATATGTCTCCACACACCTTTTCTTATTTCTGTATGAGTCCCCTTTTTTTTTCATCTCAGTAAATCATATTTACCCAGTCAGAGGGATAAACCCTGAGAGATTGTAGCGTCTCCACTCGACGGCGTGGGAAACAGGTCGACTTTGGAAAGCGGCTTTATAAACAAGAAGCAAAGGAAGAAGGGGATACTGAATATGTAATGACTGATGTTTTCCTATAATGTCTCTCTGGGGAACAATAATGTTTTATCTTCTGACTTTTGTCCTCCTTATCTTCTTCATAATGAACTTTGGCAGATCTTAGAAATGACTTAGAAATGTCGTTTTTCAGATTTAGGATCGACAGCATGTGTCAGCATCATATACTTCTTCAATAACACCACTTACTTAATATTAACACACTTTGTTATTTTTCACTAAAACAATTTCAACACAGCCGCAATTGCAGTTTATATTAATTCATTTATTTAAACATTTTTATGTGAATGCAATGATCACACTAACAACAACCACCTGAAGTCTTTGTTTCTCTTCTTTCATTATAACCGCGTCACAACTTTTCCATTACCTGTCTCTTCCCCTCTTTTCCCTCTTTATCTTTGTTACTCTCTCATCCCTTCCTCCTCCCACTTTTCTGTTCCTGCTCCCGATCCATCTCTTGGACCAATATCTCACTTCCCACTTTCCTTTTTCCACCTACGGCCTTCCATCTATCTCCTCTTCTCCTTCCTCCACTGGTGTTTCTCCTCTCCTTCTCCATGTTGACACTGTCCCTCATCCTTTTTCTTTTGTGATGTTTCCTACACTGTTTTTTGTGTCTTCATCACTCTGTTACTCTCAACTCTCCTTGTTTTATCCTCCTGTATGATTCTTCCAGAGATGTACCAGTTTTCGGTGTCAGAGGGTGTGGCTGTGGGGACGCCGGTCGGACGAGTCATTGCCACAGATGCGGACATGGGAGAGAACACGGACATGAGCTACCTGATCAAAGAGGGAGGGGAGCTTTTCAAGGTCACGACCGATGTTGAGACGCAGGAAGCTGTTGTTTCCGTCAAGAAGGTACAATTAGCTTGTAATGCTGTCTGTTCAAAAAAGAGAATTACATATATCCAATTTTCAGTGCAAACATAATTTCTGGTGATTCAGTCTTTCTTATCTTGACAAACTAAATGAGCAAGTTATGAGTTATTGTCTACTAATGTTCATGCATTATAATAAACGAGTCAAAGCTGCTATGACCACGTTTGTTGGCCACATATCCTGCAGTTGTTTTTGTTTTTTTGACTGACTCTTTAAAGAATGTTTCAGAGCTCCTTGTCACACACAGCAGCAGCTGTCCCCTCCATCTCTGACAGAATCCAGTGAAAATCGACTGGGATTCTGTTGGCTAGAAACCCACGAGCGACTGAGCCTTTGCTGGTTACAATTCAACTTAAAGCTCTTTTCGTGAGGTTATTACTGTTTGCACCTAGCAGCGCTCTCGGCCTTTCAAGTCAGTGAGTCGCTCCTGCTCAGACAGAGAAATCCAAGGACCACTGGAGGGACAGCGAAACAGGGACAATTGGTCTTTGATGATTGATGATCATTAGTTGCCTGCTGGGGTTTGAGGTGCTGTCAGAGCCGAGACTCTTCAATAGTTTTTTTCAACTTGTGCTCAGTGACAGAAAAAGAAAAGAAATGCAGAATGTGAGCTGGTGTCTTTTCATTGAAGACACAGTTAAAGACAAAAGTGCTGTTGTGAATAGAGCCTGATGCAATGTTCAACCAGCAGCTGTATTTTGGCTCAAGGGACTGTTAACAATGTGTCTTCATCACCGTAGCGACCACAGGTGATGACTTTTTTGGTTAGTTGCTTCAGAAACAACAATAATTTGAAAGAAACCATCAACTCGAACAAGATACGTGTCCACTAACACCTTGGGTCAGTGCTGCCGCTGATGGCTGGAATCGATCAGGCTATTTTCATTTATTAGAACTGCTGCAATATAGCTTCTCACCATTAGTGTCAGTATTGAGCATGGTGTCACTTCAAAGCCTGTTGTGGAACGCAACAGTTCTTGAAACAGAATCTCGTCTTTCTTTCAGTCACTGGACTTTGAGAGTAAGCGTACGCACAACGTCGTGGTGGAGGCGGTGAACAAGCACGTGGACCCTCGCTTCGTGGACCTGGGTTCCTTCCGAGACCAGACCATCGTTCGGGTCAGCGTGTCGGACGTGGACGAGCCGCCCATTTTTCAACCAGCAGAGGGCGCCATCATGGAGGTGCAGGAAGACGCCAAAGTGGGCGCGCTGGTCGGCATCGTCACCGCCAGGGATCCGGATGTGAAGAATAAACCTGTCAGGTACGACAAAGGAATCGAACTTCAACACAAAGGAAAACGTTTTAAAATGGCAGAATATATATCAGAGAGAGAGAAAAAGGTTCAGCTTTTACTCACATGAGTTACATGCAAACCGCTGCAGACAGTGATGAAGTTTAGCTCTCTCCATATGGATACAGTACAACGTGTTAAATCCATCCTGGTCCAGATCTACTACTACTTAAAATATAATGGATATAGCAGGCTTGAACTTTAATGGAGGTAATTGTTTCCGACCTCACAGCACCGAGGTTGTATTGGCATGCATGTGTGATTTGATGTGGTAATAATATTAAATTTGCTATAAAGGAAAAGCTTTTCATGTGGCACATTAAAAACGATGAAACAGTAGAGATCGGGTTAAAAAAGCACTTAGATAGTGTAGCTACACAACTGCTTTTCACAACAGCCTGATAAAATTTATCAACCAAAACATTGGCAATAAAATATGAGTGTGTAAAGGTTACTGCTAAAGTATGAATAACAGCATTACGAAAAAGAGTTTTGCATGTCGATGAGGACTTTATTTTTATGTGGCTTGGCCGGGACACTGCCGTTACACAAGGCCGCTGTCATGCATCTACTGTACTTTACCGCTGTAGATACATTTTTATTAGAGCAAAATTTCTACTGTGAAAAATGGAACTATAACTCACAAGTAGATACGTAGGTAGCTGGGTGAAGAGCAAGATCTTCTTTCAAACAATTCCTCTTGAAGACGGAGCGAAAGCCCGAGCGAGTGGCGAACGGTGGGACCCGTGCAATGGATGAAGCTGTACTGTACATCTCTTTTTTTCTCTCCGATCGCCGCGTGTGATAAAAACAATATCATCTGGTAATCTTCTGTACCAAGGTCTGGAGTTTATACGTCCTCAGAGGAGCAATTGCAGTGTGAGAGGGGAATGCAGATAAGGCCTAAGACAGTCTCGCTGATGGAGTACACACCGACACACGCGTCGCCTGTGCAAATTACCTCGATTAAAAATGCATGGGACCTCAGAGTTCCAGGTGTAATAAAGTGCAACACAATGGCAGCGCTGTCGCTCACCAGCGTCTTGGCTGCCTCCAGCTGAAAGTGTGTGATACGTGTGCACGCATATATGAGAGTGTGCGGTTGTGCATGTGTTTGAGTGAGTGAATGGGTGAGTGAGCATGAGGGAGGGGGAGGGGTTGGCCAGCAGCCACCTACTGGGCAAAGTTAGCGAGCTCATGGCCCCTGGCATCGGGAAACACACCCTGTTTGAACTCTGCATAATCATGCAGTTTGAGTGATTTAGTGCAAAATATGCAGGGAGAGATGAATTCTACCACAATAAAAGCATGCTGCAAATAGAGCCACTCCTCCTGTAACAGCTAATACAGAGAGAGTCTGACACACAAGGATTCAACGAGGTTATCAAACAGATGTCAGGCGGCTGAGATGCACTCGTCAAAAGACGCTCTTACATACAAAACATATGAGATGAAACAGTTATTGTCTGGTTCAAAGGGCATAAATACTGTTTTGCCTATATCTGCAGTAGCCAGATTTCTCTTTTGAGATGCAGATGAATTGTGTTTTTTGATGCCAATGGTGCGAGACTGAAAAGAGATTCTTAAGAGGCTAAAAGCCTGGTGATGATGTTCCCCCGCTCCCAAAAACCAAAGGTTCAGATCCTGTTGTTTGTTTTGAATAATAATCATGGTGGGTGTGTGGGGGGGCAAGAGGCTTGTTTCTTTATCTATTCTTTTGGTCATCTGAAACTAGTTTCAAAGAAAAAAATAAAATGCAAAAATTTGGTAAAAGAAGAGAGAGAATTAATTAATTAGTTTTTACACTGGTGGCAAATGTCAATGGCAGGTGTGTATGTAATCCAGCCAATTTTAATCACCATCCACGAGATGTTAGATGTCAGAGAACTGAACACTGACACAACCCTGATCAAGTCAGGATGCTGTTTAAAACAAATAAACAGAATATGATCAGTTGCTAATCCTTTTTGACTGTACTCAATAGAAAACAGAATAAAGACAATATATTTAATGTTTGACCTCAACTTCAATTACTTTTTTAAAAATACCTGCTTATTCTGACTTTCAGCAAAATGTTTCAAACAAGTTGGGACAGAAGCAACAATAACATGAAAGGTAAACCGGTTGATTGGTAATAGGTGATAGTATCATGACTGGGTATGAAAGGCTCAGTTGTTCACAAGCAAGGATGGAGAGAGGTTCACCACTTTGTCAAACACATGATTGTATAAAGGAGATTACTTCATGGGCTCAGGAACACTTTGTAAAACTGTTGTCAGTAAACACAGTTTGTTTGCAAATGGCTGAATTCTGTTTTTATTTACATTTTACACAGCACCCAAACTTTTTTTGGAATCAGGGTTGTACATGAATGCACATACACATACAAGCAGGCTTGTCTGTATGAAACTGTGCAACCTCAGTTTAGAATCCTTAATGCTGATTGGTTCACAGCCGAGGCGTCATTGTAGAAAGGAAAGGAAAAACAAACTCATTTCAAGCATAGGTAATCTTGAGGTCTTTCTGTCCAAATCCACTAACAAAGACTAGCTTTGTCTAATTATCAGAATCTGTTTCTTCAGTGGCGTTAATTTAATACAAATACACTTCTACACCCACATTATTTAATACGTCAGCGTGTGGTGAGAAACCTGTTTAAGCCATGTGCTGTTCTCTATCCCACATCATTCTTAAGATACGAGCCTCTTGACGTTTTGTTTTACATCAACATGTGACCATTATCATCATCATGAGACATGGAAAGCCATGTTTTACACAGAGGCTTTAAGAGCTTATAATGCATGCTACTTTATTATGTGGGCATGAGTAAGTCGCCCAGCTGTGTGTGAATGTGTGTGTATAGTGGGGGAGAGGAACTAAGAACAAAGAAACCTTTCAGCAGATTTTTGTTGACTCACCAATCCTCTCAGAGCACCAAGTACCCCAAAGAAGGAAAGATGCATTTGTGGTTTTTCTAGAGTGCACAATGAAAATTTAATGTTTATTTTCTTACCCTGAATAGGCAAAGAAAGAGCGACTATATAGCAGTTTTGGGACACTTCGCTATTCGGGTAGCAGGACCTGTGATAAGCCTCCAGTAAATGCATTTGAAATGTAATTACTTTAACCAGGTCCTGTCTGTATATGTTTATTACTTTATTATTCAGTCGAGCCCAACTCTCCAGGTCCTAAAACTGACTCTCTCTCACCATCTGTATCTTGTTTTTCGTGTCTTACAGATTTTCCATCGATCGGACCACAGACCAAGAGATGATTTTCCACATTGATCCCGATTCGGGTGCCATCACACTGGGCAAGATTTTGGACCGAGAGACCGCAGGCTGGCACAATATCACTGTGAGGGCCGTGGAAGCAGGTGCGTTGCTTTCTGTTTCAGTGTGTCACATGTAGGATTTGCACATTCTCATACTGCTGGGAAGAATGTGATGTTTATTATCGACTTTTTTCACCTTGCTGCAATATCTGAAAGTGTGTATCAAGTATGCGCAGGCCCAATCTGAGCCAAAGACTTCTTAACATGTTTAAACACAGCATCCAAAAAACCAAAACAGAGCAGTGATGAACTGAACAAATCTTTGAAATTCATCCCCATAATATTTCACAATTACATAATGCAGCCATGTACCCCTCCTTCTTATGTTAACGAAAAAAGAATAATAGTATGTCTATTACTTCTGGATGCCAAAGACAAGGAAAACATGTAACATAGTGTAAATACTCAACCTCACTTGTCACTTTATTGTCTTATGCCACTTATTGTTTCTTGTTTTTGTTTTTTTTATTGCTGCCTTATTTCTTAATTAGCCACTTTACTGGTATTTATTTTTGAGTTACTGTTCACTGTTTGTTACTGCTGCTGTGACTAGTAAATTTCCCCTAAGGGGGATCAATAAAAGTTATCTTATCTTATCTTATCTTAAAACTACGGAAACATTAACAAAACGTAGCCGAGGGGCGACTAAAATTGTTCCATAGTTGAACGCTTGCATTTGTTTGGACAATTCACGGCCCAATTTTTAACAACAAGAAAGTTCAAATTGCTCTGATGATTGGCACGCTCTGTCTACACCCAGTGCCTGCCAGTGACGGAGACTGTACAAGTTGAATTAGCTGTCCAACATTTGCAGACTCCCACCAGGGGTGATAAGGGGTGACAGACAACCTCACATTGCTGTGCGTCATTAGCTACCAAAGCTTTTGGCACAGTTTCAGCAGCAGAGTGTTTGGCTTTTAGCTTTGGGAAAAGACAAGGGAAGTAGTGTACAGTCGGAGAACAACACTTAAATTGAGTCTGTTGTAAACATAGTTCATCATCTGTGAACAAGATACAAGTGTCATGAGATGAAAATGGATTAATAACTCAAAACAGTCAACATCAGTAACTAGATTAAAAAAAAGCACTATTCTGCATTTAATGAAGTTCATTTGTGTAAGATGTAGTTTTACATAAATGCAAATGTACCGCTGCAAGTTTGTTTGCTTTCTCGATGCAAATGAGCATCACACAATAATGTAGATCTTAAGTGGTCATAATTGAAAATATTGTTCACAGTAATTGCTAATGTAAACACAATATTTACATCTTTAGAAAACATAAAGCAGAGGAAAAACGCAGTGCAGGTAGAAGCATTTGTTTCTCATCAACGACTGTTTTGTGTACGATGCATTTGAGATTATTTCAAAAGTTTCCCGTGATATGAAGCATCCATCCATCCATCCATCCATCCATCCATCCATCCATCCATCCAACCATCCATCCATCTATCTATCCATATGACATGACATTACGTTCCCTGTCCTGATCTTGGGATGTTTTTAATGTTGTGTTATAGAGTTCGGGGGAACTCACAGTGTGAGTGTTTCTTCAATCCCTCTCTTCCTCTCCTGCTTGCTTGCGTCGCTCCTGGCTATGTCACACACAGATGTTATGTTACAAGTTGCTCTTTGAAAAGTCAGCGGTAACAGAGGTCAAAGTTGAAATCATGTGAACTTTGAACGTGAGGCAATTTGACAATTTCTAGCGCCATGCCAAAGGTAGCACTCCTGCCTAGTTGGGAACAATGGCACTGCCACATGTACCAGCACAGAGTGGATTTACTGCTGATCGTATGTGGACACATTTACTACTGGATCACAAATGTCTTTATATTGTTGAGCGTCACAGGCATATCAGCTGGAAACCAACACTGTCTCAGGAAATTCTCTATTGGACCCAAATGCAAACAAGCCGACAGGATGATTTCAATCATTCACTGATAAATAGAGATGCTTGCAGGCAGGTATGGACACAGGTAGGTAGGTAGACAGGCAGGCAGGTTTTGGTTCAACTGGCAGGAAACAGAAAACAGAAGGCGACTTTGCAATGTGCATGAAGAGTTTGAGTGAGAATGGGTTTGTTAAGTGTCTGCAGAGCTGCTGAGGAAATGAGATGAGGTGGGTAGGGAAGGTCAGGCAGCTGCAAAGCAGATGAGGGAAAAGGTGTGTAGATGGGTGTATACGGGTGGGGCCGTCAGGTGCAATGGAGGAAAAGCTTAAGAACTTGTGGATGGATGGGAATTGGCAGTGAAAGCACCAGGTAAACTGGGAACGTGGCTGTAGAAGAGATTCAGACTGCAACACACCGAGCTGGCTTTTGTGTGTTCCGTCAACCCATCAAGGACATCGTCGTCCTCTGTGGTAGCCGTCAATGCACTGTCATCATTCTGATAGCAAGGTGAAAATGCAGCCATCATTTTATTGCTTGTCTTAGAGCTGACAAACACATCACTGAAAATGAAGGAAGAGCTTACTTTTTTTTTTTCTTTTTTCATCTCATTTGGCCCTTTTGTCATTGCAAAGAAAATGAAGAATGTAATAACTTTGGGGAGCTGGGAAGTTATTACTATACCATTAGAAGTAAACTTGAGAAAGGAGGAGGCCTGGTATTCCCCACTTTTTCAATCTCATACAGATGAAGTGATTTCGGGATTGCAGTGAAAGCAGAGGAGATTGCATTCTGCATTTAACTGGTATCCACCATCGCACACAAGAGGGGAAAAGAAAACAATGCACATAAACAAAGCTGATTTTAAAATGTCTTCATATTTGTTCCTCTCTCACATAGCCTTACACTGTGATTACTCCAATAATCAATACAGCCTAAATTGAATAGTAAGCAGTCTCACCCAACACAAACATTAAGACAAAATTAGACTGGAGTCTTTTTTTTTTTTTTTTTTTTTTTTTTTTTTTTTTTAGCTGTAATTCCCAGAGCAATTTGGGCTCTTTTGTGCTCTGCCTCTTTGTGCTCGGCATTATGTCATAGGCACATTTTAATGTTAATTGAGCATTTAAAGCGGCCCTAACCCCTCCAATATCAGACAAAAACACATGCCTGCACTCGATAGATAAAGCCTCTCGCATTGCCTTCCAAGGAAACATCCGGACAGATGGAGTCAGTGGTCAACGGCATCAGAATTCCCATCCAGAATGTTTCTTTATCGCCCGTTAGTTCAGGGAGTCCTGAGAGCTGTGGAGGAGCGAGACTCATAGAAAGAATAAGAGAAGAGAGACACTGAACAACAGACAAACTCTTGGACAACATGAAAACCTATGAATACAGTACGACTTGTATTTAATTATTTTATTTGCACCATTCACCCTTAACCTTCATCTATATTTACTATTTTGTGTATTTTTTATATTTTTGATTTTGTATATTTTGCTTGTTTGGTATATTTTTATGTGACATTTTCAAACTTAGCCTTCATAATTTCTTGTACTTGCCTTGCAAACACATTTCATTCCAGCTACTTGCTATGTGATAAATAAAAGCTCATGAATCCTGAGCGAGTCGGAGTATTTTGAAAAAGCACCTAATTTTCTCCATAATGATTTTGTTCTGTTTTTTTTGTTCGGTCCCTCTGCTCATTAAGGCTTGAGAGCCACAAGGTCAACTTGTCTGAGTGACGTTGTTAAAACTCGAGTTTCGTGCCACAACCCTTAATTATTCCCCCAGTCCATTACTGACCTTTGAACTATTGTATTGCCACTGTATCAGTATTGGACAAGTGACAACAGCTTTCTGGCGCGCTCGGAGTCTGTGCCCTGGGATTAACCCCGGCTACAAAAACTGCAAGAGACGCACTAAATGTCAATTACCGCGCATGTGTCTGTGGACTAAGTGAAGATGTTTGGGTTCAAGTGCAGCTACTGTATGGGCAGACTGATACGCCACTAATAAAACACAAATCCACACACACGGCATGTATTCAAATTTGTCCAATTAAAAAGTAGCAACTAGCTCTATCTCCTCCTGCACACGTTGTCAGAGTAAAAGAGGTAACAACCTCAGTCTCATCTGTACAGTACTCGTCTTCCTTCCAGAGAACATAGAGCCCCCTGAGTAGGAGCATTTAACTGCACCGTCACTAGCCGGGGCACCATACCTCCTGACAGTCTTCTCCATAGAAACATATCAGGCTAAGTTAGAGTGACATATAATTTTCGAGAACTGATAGCGACTATGATATCACCTCGCAAAACTGCTTTTTTACCCAGACAGGTAGGTGGAAAAAAAGAGCATCACCCTGAGGGCAAAAAGATACCGAAGTAGCTGGAAAGTCTTTATCTCTTGCACTGTTGCAGTGAAGAGACATTTTCTACGGCACAACTTTTCTCACTCGCTTGTCTGGCAAACAAATGCGCACTGTTTGATTTTTTACGGCGTTAGAACCATTATTCTCTCCGACTCCAAATGAATCACGCACTTGTTGCAACGCTGTGAAGGGAGATAAGTGTCTCTTTTCAATCAAAGTTGGAAAATGCGGAAGAAAAATGGATCTAAAGAGCAAAAGGGAAAAAAAAAAATTGCCAGCCGTATTTACAGAGTATGAAAAGTGGTTCACATTAACGTGGAGTCAAAATGAGATGAAGTTTGGTGAGAAAGTATTGAACAGGGGATGTTGTTATGCAGATGGTTTAAAGTGCTGTTTGGGTGAACGTAGCGCAGTGAAAAGCTACTGTGCATCTGTGGGGAGACTTATAATGTGTAATCAGGGAGCAGGGGTTGTGACCTGGCTGATGTGTGCTGCCGGTCTGTCCTATTATATAATCACTCACATGTCCTTACTGTCAGTGTGGCTGCGGAGGAGGAGGAGGAGCAGATCTTGAATACTCAAACAGTGTGTGTTTTGTTTTCCTACTTTGGCTAGGTTGACATAATTCATTTGTCAAATAGTGGTCATGCATAGTGTATCGAGCGCTCGTGGGCTTGCGGGCTCTCAAGGCCACAGAGTGTCTCACTTGCATTGTATTACCCTCAGAATAGTGTGAGATGGTTCCGTCAACATGCCGCCGTCATCGGGCCTGTTGTTTGCTGTGCACTGATGTGCTTCATGGAGAGGAGCATTCTTCACTCGGATGAATATGAAGTGAAGCTTTTGTTTGGTTGCCTCATCTGCCCCTCGATGATTCAAACCCTTTTCAGTGAATTTTGATGAAACACACAGGCATGTTCATAATCACATTATCACACTGATTATTTGACTGTATTGAAACTTGGGGCAATTGTGCAGCTCGCCAATGTGTCGCCATATGAGCCCTTTAGCGAATGGTTAAGAGGATTGTTATTAGCTAAAGGTGACGTGCAGCATCACTCATTTGAATAATATGATGTTGTCATAACGTGTCTTACAGTTATAGGGAATGTTTTGTTCATCATAAAGATAAATAAATAATAAGGTGACATATAAAGGTCAGTTCAGTTGATGGTTGGTTAATCACTGAATGCAGATAATATGAAGGAATTCACTCGGCCAATCAATTGTTTTGTTTTGTGTTTTTTGGGCATGTTTGTATTTTATTGTTTGACAATTGTTGGCATCTCGCTAATATGTCAAAGTCAGGTCATAATTTTCACTGATACCGTTAAAGTGGGACAGATTCATCAATCAGATTCAGATCCAAAAACACCAATAGCCTGATAAAAGCAGTGGCAACTTTACATTAAAAAACCTGCAGGCAGCAAAGTAGGCCTTCAGTAAGCAAAGAAGTGGAGACAGCAGGAAATGAGAACAGCATATGATTCAGGAGGGAAGTGAAATATCCTCACAGGAAAGCGTACGAAGACTTTCCTAAACTCATTTTGCACCTTATTGCCAAGACGGAAAAACCACATCGATTGCATGACGGAGCCCATTCACAGTTTTCAGTCACCAGCAGAGGTGTGTTGGCAGAGCCACTGTGAGGTTATGATCACCGCCAGTTTGTTTCTCTGTTTTCAAACAAACAAAGGATGCTGGAGATTTGCTTCCTGGAAAAGGGCAGCTCTGGCAGCCTTACACACTTCTATAAGAACGATATTGACAAAACAGTCTTGTATTACATGGTGATGTGTGTGTTGACATGAGCGAAGAAAAAGAGGCACGTCATGACTTATCGAGACTGTGTTGATGCCTCATAAGGAGGAGGAGAAACAGCTCTTATTTATAAGGCATCAGTGTAAAGTATTTTTCATATAGTGTTTACACTGAGCATGTCTCGCTCTGATTGGTTGCTTGGTTGCTCAGATTCTTATGCCGCGAGCTGTCTTGTATTATGCTTCATATCAACACCAGCAGAATAGAAAAGTTGTTTGCACCCAGTTGGTGTTTAGATGCAAAGCCTTATTGGGATTTTATGTATTTGTTTATAGGTTTAGTAGAACTGTTGTTTGTATTCATTCATCCTAGACGTTTTCGTTGAGAAAACCTATGCATTTCGAAGCATGTTGTGATTCTCCTTTGTGGATAAGACATGCGTGTAATCCCAGTCGCCGAGCCGGTTTAATCTTGATAGTGGCGAAAATTATTTCCCTTATTTGTTAGCTGCATATTGTAATGGAAATGAGTGGCTGGTGCTGCGCAGGGGAATCAGCATCTGAATCTGCTTTTTTTGTGAAAACGTTTGTCTTTGATGAGGGGTATTTCCATAATTGTGAATTTCCCCACTGTGGGACAAGAAAGGTTTATCTTATCTTATCTTAATTGTGGTAAATGTTTATTTTGTCTTTAGGTATGTGCAGTATAATTTGACATTTCTAGTGAATATTTTTTAATTATTGAGTATGTTGGAGGGCCTGGAATTGTTTATATGGAGGGCATTTACAGCTGTTGGCTTTACATTTTTTCACACATTTTTTCTGCTGTACAGTGCAAATAATGTCTTAATGTAATGTCTTTCCAGTGCAATACCACAGCAATTTCTGTGCAATAGCATTCATAGCATCCTTATTCTCATATGAATATAGAATGTGTATTACTTATGGATGTCAATAACAAGGAAAACATGTAACAGTGTAAATACTCAACCTCACTTAATGTAAATACTTTTTCTGGTCACTTTATGGTTCTACGCCACTTATTTTTTCTTGTTCCTGTTATTGCTGCCTTATTTCTTAATTAGCCACTTTACTAGTATTTATTTTTGAGTTACTGTTTACTGTTTGTTACTGCTGCTGTGACAAGTAAATTTCCCCTAAGGGGGATCAATAAAAGTTATCTTATCTTATCTTATAACTCAGGCTGTATTATGGAGATTTTGGTTGAACACTGGTGAGATTGTGAAATACTAGAACGATTCAACTGAAGACAAACGACCCTTATACTTTTGCACGGTCTGTGCCTCTGACTCAGTAAAGAGACCAGAAGCAGACACTGTCGAGCTTGCGTCCTCGTTCTCCACTCCTGACAAAAGCGACATTCGAAACCAAACTGTTTCCTCCAGCAAAGAAGATGAACCATTTGGTCGCGAGGAGCACGACACGCCTGACACACACACCAGGCACGCACATGTATGCAAAGACACTCGCTCTCGCATCCTCTATCTGTCTTCCCTCAAGTTATGTCAGTATAATTCGACGCCTCACAGATCTACTATACAGACGTTCTGAAAGATTCGCAACAGCTGGTGAGTGCCGCACAGATGCAGAGCACGCCAATAATCTGTTGAAATCCTTTTATTCTTCTTCTCTATCTGCAGACAGATTTAGAACAGCACCACTTGGTCCAGATGAATGAACCTGTCTCACTGAATAACTCTTTTTTTCCCCATGGAGAGAGTTCGGTGAGGGGGGGGGGCGAGGAATTCTCACATTGTTTCATCTGTTTTCAAGTCTGAGAATTGAAATGTAAAATGTGTAACATCTGATGATTGCTGGTTTTCATTCTGGCACAGCGGGGACAGCGGCATAATGCGAGGGCGAAATTAGAAGAAGAAGAGAGGAGATGTCTGGCGCTGGTGGAGCTCTCTCTGTGCACTTACGTTCTTGCTGCTCTGGCAAAAAAGCAGTCAATTAAAAGCCTGCATTGATGTGAGGATTATGCTATTAGTTGGGACCAGCATTCTCATTAGCAGCTGCGCCACTGTCGGCCAGGACTGTGTGGTGAGAAAGAGAGCTTGAGGATGTGTCTGCAGAAGTCTGTTTGCCTGACTGTCTTTGGTAAACTCATCTTTTTCTTCTGTCCGACTTGAGGCTTACCTGCACATACGTTAACTCTCGGCCACCAGAATGTCATAGACATAAGATAAGATAAGATAAGATAGGATAAGATAAAATAAGATAATTTTAAAGATAAGATAATTCTTTATTGATCCCTCATAGGGGAAATTCGGGAATAAGATAAGATAAGATGAGATAAGATAAGATAAGATAAAATAAGATCATTTTTAAGATAAGATAATTCTTTATTGATCCCTCATAGGGGAAATTCGAGAATAAAGGAATAAGATAAGATAAGATAAGATAAGATAAGATAAACCTTCATGTGTCCCACAGTGAGTTCACAATGTACAGCAGCAAAGGGGATAGAAGTTAAATAGTAAAAAGAACAAAATAAACAGGCTAAAAGGAAGATGTTAACAAATTTACATCAGAAACAATTCATACGAGACTTATATACATTTTAAACATATGAGTCTGAAATATGAAATACATGTTCAGTATACACTATTGGCTTGAATTGTGATAAGAATTGAGAGCTTGCATATCGAATTAAATATGAAATATGGAATACTAAATATTGCACATTGAATTAAATGAAATATTGCACAGTGAATGGAAACTGACAGTTTAGTGCCTTTAGACTTTAGAGTTCACTCATTGGTCTCTGTTGTACTGGAGCCTGGACTTTACCCTTGACATTCTCTTGTGTCAAGTTGCCGGAGCTAAAAAAAAACAAATATAAGAACCTGGGTGGAGCTGAGGTGAAGCAAGGAAGCAGCAATTACTACAGCTGAGTGTGTGGGAGATTTATCATTCAGAGCAAACACGCCTCCAAATATGCCGCTCTTTCACCCTTCATGTCTTCTTTATGGAACAATAAATTCATGCACCTGACCTTGTTGTTTGGTCACGCAGCTCAGCCTTTGGAAGGTTACTACGACTAATAGCTACTGCTAATAACTAACTATTCATTTAAATTGCAAAGGCTACCCCAGATCTCCTGACGACGTTAATTTAGTTCTCACATGTGCATGCATCAGTAATTTCACAATGCGAACGTACTCATTCTTAAGAGTGAGTTCACTTAATTGCACTTAATTCTCTGCTCTATTTACATAATTACCGCAATTCAAATTCGACCAGTGGAGCTCTTTTTGCTGCTTAGTTTTGTGCCTGTGTGTGTTTTTCCACCTTTGGGTTGTAGTCACAAGCTGCATGTTGTTACATTTTCTGTAGGGTGCGTGAACTCGGTGGCGACAGCTGTGTTTACTGATTTATTCATGAGCTATGTACTCTAATTAACCGGGACATCCAGACCAACACTTGAAGCAACCAGATCACTCGTTTAACACGGAGATAATTTTCTCTCTCTTTTTTTTTTTTTACCTGAAACCATAACAACCCAGACCCATTTCATAACTTTCTGGAAAATTATGGGGGATATACCACCGACCAAGTGGAGCACATAGAGCACTTTTCTGATGTTCTTTAAAAAAAAAAAAAAAAGCATTTATGTTTATTATGATTTATAATATTTCATATATTTTACATTTGTATTTTATATAATATTTTAGTTAAAGGGCATTCATTGAAATACTTTGGAATTCAAAAATTTAACCTTAGAGTGTTATTGGAGGACATAAGAAAATTTTATTTCTGTGGTAAAATTTTTCACTTTGTAAATGGTGCCGAAATGACCAAAAATGGTCTCTTGCCCTATGAAGGGTTAATCATATTTAGAGGTATTATTTTATATCATTTTGTTTAAGATATATGGTCAGAACAGATTAAATGTAACACAGGACATGATATTAACACATTGAACTGTTAAATGGGTTTAAAATTACCTTTAATATACAAAAAATAACATTTTAAAAGTAGCTACATCCTGTACATTTGCTACAGGTCAAGGAAGTATAAGGAAGAGTTTAGGGCATTCAAAGGGTTTGTTAGACTCGCGTCACCACTTATGGGTTAACCCTAAACATAACCACTACTTGCCTAACCCAAACCTGAACCGCCCCCCAAAATTCAGCTGTTTTCCAGCTGGAGACATATCCTCCTGGTCTTGAGTCTGAAATATGTCCTGAAAGAAACCCAAACCACACTCACACATGCACACACGCAAGGGACTTCTGGCTCCCTTTTGTACTGTACACAGTGCTTTATGAGTAAAATAGAAACTCCATCAGACATTATCATATGATTAAGAATGGGAATTAAGATTCAAGGAGAAGTCGAGCTAATTTAAAGTGGCTTTTGATTGTGCTAATTACATAATCTTCTCCACTCCCACGTTTACATTCCGGCCCATTAAGAAGAATGTCTTGAGAGTGGATTGTGGTGTTATTCTCCGCGTTTTATGTAGTCGAAAATGTCGTGAGAAATAAATACAGCACTGCATTTGCAATTTTGTCAAAAGCATTTATTTGTCATTATCATTGTGCTGAGGTGTACCTCCTCCACTCAGGCTATTAAACAGCTAAATACTGTGGTGTCATTATCAGATAGTGAGGACCTAGAGACAAAAACGGAATCTTTGGTACCATTTTCGTGTCACTCACTGGTGCCAGAATGTGTTATTCAGGTAATGGGTGCAATTTGCGGTGGTATTAGATTAAAACCCTTCAGCACTTAGCCACAAAGCCAAAGCAACAGTCTGTGGAAAATTGCATCCATCTGAGTCTCTCAGTCTTGTATCACTCATAGTGAAGAAAGAGCATCGAGCGTCGTTGCACATCGACTCTTATACCTCGTCTACACCGGCCGCATATGGCAAAATGAACATGTCAGCAGCATCTGTAGCCTTCTGTCAATATCTGCACTTGATCCTTGTGATTCATCCAAAAGGACTTTTGTGTGGACAGATGCGTTTTGGCCCAATACACAATCAAGTGAAGCAGATTGAAATGTAAAAACAGATCAGGTGACAAGGGGGTTGTTTTGTAGTATGTGTAGATGGCCTCACTGATAAAGTGAACATACATCTTTACAGTCGGATGCACGCAAGATAGACGACTGAAAACTATGACTGAAAAGCCTCCAATGCAGAATTGCTCCAACCAGGATCAGTTCCCAGGCACTGGTGTGTTATGTGTGGCGGTCTTACCTCGGCTTTATCCAACCAGTATACTCATTGTGATTGATTTCACCATGTCAGGCACTTCATATGTAGTTGTTGCAAATGCAGCTAAAATGTCGTGCAAAGACTTGGCACTATTAATTATTAGTCTGGGCAGATGTTGTTCATACGTTTTCTTTCCACCTCTCCTGCAGATAACCACACCATGGCGTCCCACTCGGCGGTGAGCATTCGGATTCTGGATGTAAACGACAACCCTCCTGAACTGGCCACGCCGTACGAAGCCACTATATGTGAAGATGCCAAACCAGGCCAGGTACGTTCTGAATTCGTGCATTTATAAATTCAAACTGAAACACAACTCTCAATGTCTGTGAGCTGAGGAACAAGATAAATGAATGAAAGTGCTGAACAAGCTACTGTAGATTCACAAATCGAGCCTCCGCTTCATTAGCGTTGACGCTAACGAAGGCACTTGTACAGTGTAGCAAAGCATAAATATATTACATCAACATCATAAGAATTTGTGACAATGCCACACAGAAACAAATTACCTGTGAGTAATTCAGCTTGAAAGGCAGCACCAAAAACAAAGCACAGCCCACACAGTATTGAGCGCGAAACACATTTATTAGTGTACAAAACTCCAAACTAATTATCGGTGTGAAGTGAGCTGAAGTGTAGTCAGCTGTGAGTCCTATATTGGAACATCAATGATTTTGTCTTGTATTATATACATTAGTCATAATAATGTAAGGAGAAGAAGATGTGTTCAAAGGAGCAAATTCACACATTAAAAGATAAATACAAAAGCATGCAGAGCTCTATTCAAGTCAATTCACACATTTCATGAGGTGTAATAAAAGCAAAAATACAAAAACAATGAATAGTAAAACTGTAAGAAAAAAAAAGTGATGTTTTTAATCTTCACTTGTCTCCAGACCAAAAAGCCGTGTTGTTTTATCTTAAGAGAGTCACTCAGGAAGAACAGAAGCAGAGACAAAGTTCTCTATTCCGACTTCTATATCTGAACTGAGAATATTCTTAGAAGAGCTGTGTGAATGAACATCAATGAAGGTGTCTGCTACTGAGAACCCTTTGTTCTGTGAGCTCTTTTGATTTAGACTAATTGGTGAGTCACAGAACGCAGCATGGGCTTGTCTTTAAATTAACTGCTTTTTTTTTTTTTTTTTTACATTCACACATAGCTTGTACTGTCATTGTAAAAAAGTGGGTGATGGTAAATGTGTGGTGTCTTCCTTCCTGCGCTTATTCTTGATGTAGACGTCAGCAAGTTTCCCAGGTGCTACATGCATGAAGGCGATACAGCCGTTCTGTCATACGTGATGTATTACAAGAGAGGCCATTTACAATAATAGCATGTGAAGCGAAGAGTGAAATATTTCTAACAAAAGAACGTTAAACCTGTTGCACTGTCACTTTAAAGATTGATTGAAGTGACTGAAGTATTGTTGCATCTTGAGAGTAGAGATTCATTCCTGACCTTGGGAACACAAACAGTATCTGCGACAGAATATTCAAGGACATATTAGCTTTTCCCAGAACCTTTAACATTATTCCACTGTTTCAGTAAATGGAAGTTGCTCAGGGCGAGCGAGTTCGATTCATTGTTGAAGATCCTAGGATGTGGTTAAACTCCCCAGAAAAAACAGTTAATGGAGCTGAAGTTTCAACTATTTTATCACTATCTTCATATCTGTATTCATTTTTTGTCCCACTCATACTCACCAGCTTATGTCTCGTCTTTCTATAACTTATTATTTCCATAATTCTGATTTGGATCATTTTCAGTTGCACAATATTATCTATCTGACACTTTGTACCAAAGGCAATTTATAACTTTGGGCAAAGGCACAATTTTCCGATGAGCGTCAGAAAGAGAGCCAGAAACAAAATGTTTTCCAAAGAATATATTTATTTTCCCTGTTTTTCATGCTGGATGCAGATTAAAAGTCAGGAGGATTAATATTTCACACATTTCAGCATTGGCTTTCTTTCAGTGTCAGCAACGCGGTTGTTCAAATGAAACAGAATTTGTATTTGAATGGATGCACAGTTTGTATGACCAAAATTTTTCTGAATGCGATCTGACAAGCTCTTCATTAAAGACATCAGTCATCGTTTCTTTCAGTTGTTACTGAAGCTACAAGCAGAGAAATGTAGCTCTGCTTATGGTTTGTTGAACCATGTCACAGAAAGTGATACAGCACTTAGCATAGATTAACATAAATTCCTAAATGAGAACAAAATTAAACTCTAGAGTGATTTTTATGTACATCATTATCCGGCACCAATCAAACAGTGGGAGTCTCTTTGAGAAATCGAGACAAAAGGCGATGCCATGGTTATTTCCAATCCAACAGGAGGCCAGGTTTTTCCACTGATCACCGCCGAAAATGGACAAAGCCATTAGGGTGTTTTATTCTTGTTACACAGTCAACAGGCCCTGGGCTGACTTAGACCCAATTATCATGTGCAGAGCAAAGGAATAATTAAAAAAGCAAGGCTTTAAACTGGGGCCTCCATGCTGGAAGCTGCATTTACATGTGTAATGAGGCTCAGGCCTCTCCTCCCCTTGATCCACAGACTCTTAACCACTTATAGCCCCCCTGTGCCTCCGCAACGCCGCCCGCCTGCGCCTTTCTAGAACATTGTCTGGTCTGATCTCCCTCACTCCCACCTCGCTCCCTCTTCCATCTGCGTGAGCCCACATTAACCTTCAGCTCCTAATCACACAGAGATGATTAGTCTTCCCCGCAAAAAAGATCATTGCTGGCTCCCAGCATTGTGAAAGAAAAGGTTTTTTATTGCTCTCATTAGAGGGAAATGCAGCGAAATAGCTCACACCGTAATTACGAAGCGAAGAAAGGGATTGGAAAGTACGTATTTTGCGTCAGCTTTGCTATTTCTGTGTCTATTTATCGATGTTTTCTTCAGTGTATATGACTGCCTACAAGGGGCCGACAAATGACAGGAGCCGGCAACATCTGTTCATTTTCATTCATGTCTTTCTTCTGGATTTTTGTATCTCCTCTTTTCTGTCTCTTCTCCACAGAGTGTCTTTTTGTATGTTGTTGCGGGGGGAGCTCTCTCGGAGTCGGCCGCCGAGATTGAATGAAAATGTGTTAGCCTTGGGTCAAAGGCTTTCTAACGCTCATTTTCAGCCTTGGGGGTAACCACTGGGGGGCATGGGGGAAACAATTTTCTCCTCCATGTTATTTTCAGAATAATATAAAAACAGGTTTGCACTAGTTGTTGCCAGGCACTACATCTTTACCTCTTGAAAAATGGAGTGAGTCGTGTGAAGAAAATGTTTTGGGTCCAGGGATCTGCTGTGTCTGTGCTGGTGCTGAGAGCTGCTATTTGTAGCATTTTTTTTTTTTTTTCGCTGATTAATGGCAAGGACAGAGCCTTTCTGTTGCCGGCCTTCCAGCTCAGAGAGAGAAGTGTATGAGTAAATCAATTGACTAATGAATTACTCATATATCATACATATACTTCTCCACTGAAGGGAGACCAATGAAAGTTAAGGTAATGACAGGATAAACAAGGCTGAACCAAAAAACCTGACGTCCAGTTTAACGCTGCTGGATTTCTCATCGTCGATAAGTGAGATTTTTGATTCCCAATACTCTCAGAAAATCAGAAATGCTGGCACTCTGCCCTCGCCTAAAACCCTCTGCTCTCTGGAGGGGTAATGGAGTTGTTTGGCAGCTGTCCGATCGGAGCAATTTGGCCACATCTGTTATTCAAGCCAGGGCTTGGACACATGAGGCTGAGGCTGTATACATGAACTGGAGGCCCGAATGAAATGATGTCACACAGCCTTTATGAATACTGTTTCAAACTCATACTACTAATCATCATCATCAGCATCATTAACAATAGCAGTGACAAAGCTCATGATGAAAACAAGACGACAGCTAAGATTGTGTGTTTTTGAAACTGAGAATATTACAGACATAAAAATAAATGCACTTTGAAGCATAAACTTCTCATTACAACACCACATTTGTAAGATTTTCTGTAGCCTACAATAATAATTCAGATGTCAGAATCGGAGGGCTGTTGCCTGATATCTTACAGCACTTCATTACTTCCCAGGATGCACTTATTTATTCCACAAAATAAGCTGCCAGCGAATGAGCCCAGAGACATAAACATCAGCCGACAGATGTTTGCGTGTAAAATGCATTTCAGTTTTGTGTCAGCTCCCCAGAATGTTGTTAATCAATTTTGAATCTTGGACGGGGCAACAGCACACGGAAATAAGCATAATTATGTCCATTTTTCTCTCACCTGGAATTGACGCCATCGAGCTGCCGTCGTTTCCTTTATGCATATGCCTCCGAACCCGGAGAGCGTGCTCTTTGCTCACCTCGTCTGCCCTCTGTGAAAAAGAAATCGGAAGTTAGAAAGGCTTATTGTTCGTCGTCTGGCCTCTTTCACCCTCCTCATAGGCCCGGCTGCAGTGGCAGAATTAATTACAGCCGCCACAAAACCCGTGATTTTTCAAATGAATCAACTGTCAAATTGCTTGGCTCCAGATTCAAAAAAACTTTTTTTCCACAGACGAGTGCTCGTTTAGTTCCATGTTGCAAATCGGCTGAAACCCACTTGTGAGACATTATGAGTATCACTTGATTGATGGCAGGACTTGACGGCTAATTATAAGTAAACAGTCGTTTGTTTTACACCTAAATCACTCAATCAAGCTGTCACTGGAAACAACAAGGCATATGCTGCAGTGGATGGTGGCTGTTTCTGGTTTTGCTGGGGTTCATTACTGACTGATGTGCTCTTTTTGGAAAACACAGGTCAGCGTGTCGTGTGCTGTTTCTCTACGTGCATGTGTGTTTTTGTGTATGTATTGTGTGTTGCCGTGGGGACTCACCTCCCATCTGGTGACAAATAACCTCTCCCCACATAACCGTGAATATATCCAACTCATCCACTGACAGACATACTCGTCTGTCTCCGAATCCGCTGGCGTTTTCTCTTCACCACAAATTATACAATAAGCACAATCATACATGCCTGTCCTTGCATGGATGTATGCTTTGAAATAGAGACATGCATGCACACACCCACGCACACTCCGTACACACACAGCCTTCACTGTCACACTTTTTAATATGTCAGATCAACCCCCGGTTTACTAAGCTAATGAGCAGCGTTCCATTGTCTCCTGTTGTGTGCCGTGTTATCGCCCAGTCTCGTTCACGGAGTGTCAGCTCCCTGGCTCAGGTCTGGCTTTCGGTGGAACCACAGAGAAAATCAGATTAACCTAAGCCTTTTAACTGCGGTTGGGTTTGATCCCATTTGAGAGTTGGCAACACAATCTATTTTGCTTGTGTTTAGAGGGAGAATGCATGCGGAGGGAGGGAGGGAGGGAGGAAGGGTTGGCTGAGAAGTAAATAAAAAAAAAAAAAAACGGGTGACACAGGCTAAGCAGCTTTCGTTTTGAGACACAGTTCAAGCCAGGGCCGTGACACAAGGTGTTAAATAGCATCTCGCCTTTTATTTACGGGGGCCTTCTAGGGGTGTTTTTTTCAGGGCGATGTTCAAAGATTGGAAGAGAAAGCAGAATAAGTTACAGTAAGACAGAGAGAGAGAGAGAAATCTACACAGTGAATACAGATTGGATTTGCACTTCTTTCATACCATCACGTAGAACCATGTGCACAACCACCTAAAAATACACTCTTAATCCATTTCTAGTATCAGCTGTAGGTTCGTCTGCACCTCTTTTTATGTGCACTCTTGATTTCTTTTTGGAGTTTTTTTTCATGGACCGTGCTCAGGATTCGAGTGGAAGTGATTCTCGTGTCTCATTAGCAATGTCTGCGTAAAGCCAGGCAGGGAGAGCGTCCGACTGGTGTTTTTGCCTTCGGCTTCAAGCTCCTGTCTGCACCACAAACACACACTTGAACTTCTATGCTTTTGAGGACCCTCATTGATGTAACACGTTCCCTAGCCCTTACCCTCACAGCCTGGCACAACCATTACACATTACAATGCTTCACAATATAATTCTACCCTTGGCCCGAGAAGTAAGGTCAAACAAGCTTTTCAGAAAGTGACGAAACGTGTCCTCACTTCACACTAAAAGAGAAGCAGTATGAAAAAAAGCATCTTTGCAAGTTTGAAAACTCAAGGACTATTTGGCCTTTAAAACATGACAACAGATTTGCTCTCCATGGTGGAAACATGCATCTGTATCGTCCATATTAAACTGTTCATACGACTTGAACGAAGCAAGTATCCCTTAAAACTAATGTTTAAAAAATAACACTTTGAGTCAATCTTGGATGAAAAGTTTCAGTTATTGGAAGTGAAGTTACTTTGAATAACAAAGCCAGCAGTGGAGCAAATTTGTGCCAAATCGCTGTGCTCAAAACAGCCAATTACAAAATGGATCTTAAAGGATTTTAGATGCAGTTTGACTCGAGTATGACCGTTGAGCCGTGTATTGGATCAGACAAAAATAATACAAATCTTACTTAAGTCATGTTATTGTAATTATAGTTCGCGAGATTTAAATCCTCTTTTGATTCTCTACCATCCTGGATGTCCCCGTTTGCCCGTTTTCCCCGATCAGCTGTACCTCGCTGACTGACACGCGAACGCAATCTTCGCCTTCCAGCCCATTCCTCGCCCACCTCGTGGTATTTATCTGACTGAATGCAGAGGGACAGATATCATATAGTGCCATGTGTGCAGGAAAAAAAAAAAAAAAAAAGGCTGGGTGGAAATCCAAATACTAAGTATGGCCCGGGGTAACGGAGGCCTGTCAGCTCCGCCGTGCCGTCTCACAGCTGGCTGAGTGGGTCACTGCGACAGATCACCTCAGTTTGGCCACGCCACCGCCGGCCTCCAACCCCCCGGGAGAGTCCGTTTGAAACAGCTAAATGTTAAGCCCGTCTGAAACACACATCACACACACACACACGTGAGCGCGACTCTTACTCGTACAGGAAGAATAATAAATCAAACACACACACGTTTGACACACAACAGAAGTGAGTAAAAGAAGAAGCAAAGCAACACAGACGAGGAAAAAAAAAAAAGCCAGACATACTCGCAGTTTTGCCAGACAGTATTTCAGTAGGAGAGTGAGTCATCTGCTCTACTCACCAACTGCCTCTTCCTTTTGTCTCTCACATGTTAATGTTTATCGGACAAACCAGCAGACTAGAGAGACTGGAACACTCTTCATTATTTTGCCCTGTTTATGTCAGTTTGCATGAAAAAGGTCCAGCAACTTTTGGAACTTTTGACATGTGATGCAGGACTATTGCTGTTTCCGTGGTTCCTCAAGTCTAATTGATGTTTGACAGTGAAATCCAAAAGGTCACACAGGAGGATTTTCTGATCTGGATCATGAAATTGAGGCGAAAACAAATCTAGGAAGAAATTATCTCACGGTTAACTTCTGATTGTCTCAATGGTTAAAAGAAGGTCAGATTAGCTTTATCACCAGAAAACATAATGTATTGTAACATAGACTCTTTAACATGGTGCATGAATAGTAGAGAGGCTACCTATATATATGGTTATGGTTATATGGTTTTATTGTATAGTTGCTAATTAGGGATCCATCAAATTATGGATTGTACAACCTTGAATTTAAAAAAGTTGACAAACCTTTGCAAACAAACTGTGTTTACTGACAACAGCTTTACAAAGTCTTCCTGAGTCCATGTAATCTCCTTTATACAGTCATGTATTTGACAAAGTATTGTACCTCATACCCAATCATGATCCTATCACCTGTTACCAATGAACCTGTTTACCTGTGGAATGATCCAAACAGGTGATTTTGGATCAGTCCACAACTCTCACAGTCTTTTGTTGCTCCTGTCCTCAACTTGTTTGAAACATGCTGCTGTCATCAAATTCAGAATAAGTTGATATTTACAAAAGTCTGTGATGCTGACGAGGTCAAACATTAAATGTAATGTGTTTGTACTGCTACTCTAATATGGGCACATCAATTTAGATTATTATAGATTTTTAAAAAAAAAAACATGGTGCTGTCTTGAAAAATTGTAGCTTTTACTCTTATTTCAGCTCTTTTCCGTTGACACCGTGGCCCCCTGAAAAAATATAAAAACAGCGATTGTGACTCCCTGAAATTGAAGTTCAGAGCAATGCACTGAGATGTTTTGATGCCTCACTGGATGTGATGAGGATGCTTTTTACCACCGAAAATAATGGATATGTCTGGAAACACAACTCTGGCACTCGCAGTCTATCCCGGGCTTCAGAGATGAACCCCTCTCAACCAATTTTAAGTAGTCGTGCATTTAGTTATTTATTTATTTATTCGTTTCATTCCTGCTCCCATCGCGGTTGATTTCTGCTGTGAACGAGAAAGCCTCCTCCCTCTCACAACCTTGACCTTTCAGACACCTCTAGTGTAGATGGGATGCACTTTTGGGAAAGTCTCCCCTCCTAGCTTTCCAGAGATGCAAGAGATTTAAGGGGGTCAGGAAAGGGGACTGCTAGATAGAAATCTAATTAGGTGATTGTGCTTGAGGGAGCTTCGCCTAGCTGCTCAATAAACTCCCACACACTGGCTCTCCTCCTTTCTCATATCCCTCCCTCACTTCAATCTCTCTCTCTCTCTCTCTCGCTCTCCCTCAGCAGTTTGCACTCGCCCTGAGATGCCGCCTGAGAGTCCCCCTGCTGAGGGCACAGTCACAGGATGCAGATCATGGCTCACTTACTGCATTTTCACCGCTGTTCGTATTTCTTCACAGAAACGAGCAGAGTCGTCCCTCGGCTGATAATAAAGCTTTAAGTGCCTTCTCTTTGCTCATTATTCTTTTACCTTCGCACTGAAATAAACCTGAAAGGGCTTCAAAGAAACGACAGGAAGATGAGAGCGAGTCTGTTTTTTCTCGTGCGGCTCGATAAGTTGTCTCTTCCATGTGGATTGACTCGATGGTCTTTGCATCAGCTCAGTGTTTCTGCATGAGAACAAACACATGTAAAGAAGTCGGATACAAGTTAGATAGTTGACTCCGACAAAGAACTATCACATTTCTCTTAACGAAGTTGTTCAGCCCTTCACAGTTTGTTTCGCCTCTGTTCTCCTTCCTTTCGAACCAATCAAGTTATATCTGATTATTTTAAGTGTATGCTGTTTGCTCATATGGTTATTTTTCTTTCAAATCTGTCCGGCAATCTAACAGCCTCATATGATAGGATCAAATTTTGCTGAATCTTGAATCTGTGTAAAACTGCGTGAAACATTCACTCATGTGAGTTAGTCATGCAGTTGGGTAGCTTTTGCATTCGTTCACACACAACTACTGTGCACTGGCAACTTGTGCTTGTTGGTAATGTTCAGAAGCAGCGAATCTAACCCAGGGGTGCTCACACTTTTTCAGCATGCGAGCTACTTATAAAATGACCAAGTCAAAATGATCTACCCTCTACAAAAATTATATATATATATATATATATATATATGTATGTATGTATGTAGAGGCAGAAGTACAGTTTATGGTTAAAAATATAGTTCATATATTAAAATGTATTAAGAAAATTAATATAAATAACTTTATATAATGGTTAAAAATGTTAAAAGTCTATTGGAATTCATGTTTTTATGTGATTTTGTATATGCTGTTAAAAGGTGTACTTCCCTTTAAGAGCGCATAGAGCCGCTAGATTTCCTTGTTTACATTCAGTCGTCAATCAGCGCTTTAGAGCTGGAGAGCGAACGGTTTTCTTACTTCTCTTCTGTTAGCAATTAGTTGAAACAAGTCAGAAATGTCAGAAAAATTCATTTGTCACCTGACTGTCCTGTATATCAATCAAGTGACGGGATGGATGATAGGCTGATGTCTATTTTTTCAATGTCATGCGATCTACCAATACTACCTTTGCGATCGACTGGTAGATCGCGATCGACATATTGAGCACCCCTCATCTAACCCAAACATTGTCCTCTGACATCACCCACCTTGCAGACAGAGTGGCTCAAAGATGTCAGGATGTGTCAGTCCAGGTAGAAAATGTGATAAAGCTGAATTTATCACCTGCACCTCGATGTGCAACTGGACAACAACACAATTTGAATGCAATACATGCCTATTATACAGAGCTGATGTATATGGCTTTAACGCTTACAAAACTGATTTCAGTTGCCTAACTTTGAATATATGCTGCCTTCATCATATTTTAATTGCCAAGCATGAATATTGTCGACGATCCAGTTGGAAGACGTTAGCGTTCCATGTTTTGGCAGGTACATTCAATACAGAATGAACATTAGGTCTGATTTGCTGAAGAGAAATGTAATCGGGACAAATTTGCACATTTCACAGAACTTAGTTTGCTACTTCGATATAATGTAATTCATGAAGTTGCATCTTGGCATAACATCTTCAGCTGTTTGCAAGAATCAGCCTCCCTCGCAAAAGCAGTAAAAAGAAGCCATCATGGTTTCGAAAGTACAGCAATCAGAACACAGGTACGATAAAAGATGGCAGACAATGATACGTTTTTTTTTCTCTTTGTGAGAATACAGGCAGTCATTTCTGGTTCATTTCCATGCGTTTCTCAAATGCAGATTCTGCAGAAGCGTGTGATTTACCCTGAAATCACGCCGCGGCGTTGTGTAATTACAAAGTAAGCCACATTATCCCGAGCAGCCTCCCTGAGCCGCGGCTATGACTAAGCCTGTTCTGTGTCTGAGATGCAACGTCAACGCCGAGGAGCCGTTTATTGTGAAGGTACAACGGCGGCACCGGAAGTGTGCTCGGCGGTAGCTTAGTCACAGTAATGCATAGCCAGCGCTCAGGGTCATAATTCAGAGTTGTGTGCAGGGCTAAATGAACGATCCTGTCTCGCGCAGACAGGCGACACCAGCTGAAAAAACTACACTAAAGCAGATGTCTTTATGTGCGAGAAAAAGTGCGGCGTGGATATCTCCAGTGTTCTTGTTTGGGGATAATCAATTTGCAGGTGGATGATGAACGAGGGACACATTTTTCTGGAAAGGACACGAATGAGAGGGAGATATTTGGGAGGAGATAAATGCAAAGGACAGGGAATCAGAGGGAAGGGAAGTCGCGGTGATGAATAGAGAGAGCGGGCGGAGGAGGCAGGGAGGTGGAGGATAGACAGAGGGACGGTTCAGCTCGGTAAACAAAGCCTCCTTCAACATTTCATAAGTATCTTTAAAGAGGAGGCTGCTACTGTAACAGCTGCGTAATGGTTTGATAGATTTCCCTCGATCCTATCTGCTGCCATAAGCTTTGTCGAGACCAGACGAAGGAATCACAGCCATTGAACATCCTGCTTTAATCACGCTGAGAAACACTTGATTTAATAGTAGTTGTGGGGCCTGTTTGTCATGTGTGATTTCTAACTGCGAGCTCGGAGCTGTTTACCTGTGCGAAACAGAGGCGGGGGGATAAAAATCTTATTAGTAGTATTTCTATTGCTTCCGATTCAAAATGAATTCCTTGAAGGTTCAGTCTCTTTTAACAACTTACTGCACACAGTTGTCTTTTTTATGTGCATTTTTTTCTGGTGGAAAAATCCACCTCAACAGCACTGGTCCTTTATGTTAATTATGAAGGAATGTCGACTTGTTTACAATCAGAGAGAATACGTTTTTTGCCAGGAAAGCCCTTTGTTTAGAATGAAAAATAAGTGAGAACAGCTGACTGAGCGTGCAGTGGGAGTCCTGCTATACATACTTGCAAAGGCAGACATCAGTGGGATGAACTGTTGCTAAACAAACACCGAAGCTACAGATAGCAAATAAACAAAACTGAGCTTCCAGGAAGTCGGTGGCGGCGCTCAGCCTTTTCCTGTAAACCAGGATGAAAACAATTATTGACAAAATGACATTTGCCATCTGTGCCTCGTGTCTGCTGTGACAGACAAGCAGCAGATGCATATGCACGCTTGTTTATTTTGGAAGTGTGTTTTAATCCCAGCGCTTCACTGTCGCTCATTAAGTCGTGTAGCTTTTATGCATAGTTCAAAGTTGGCTTTAAAGGAGTAGTTTGACATTTTGTGAAATCTGTCGGTTTAACTAGGCCTGAAGGAAACAGCTCTGGCTCCATCCAAAAGTCAAAGAATGAGCCCACTAGAAAAGCTTGATCAACATGTTATATTACATTGTTTAATCTGTGCAAAAACTGAAATGTAAGATTTAAAAAAATTTTCTTGTCCGAGAGCGTTAACTTCCCAAACTCTGACTGTCGGCTGCTCAGAGCCAAAAAATAATCCAGTAACTTTTGGTAAAAGAGCAATTTTTCGCTTTTATACTTTTACACAAATCAACCTGATATAACATGTTAGTCAGTGAGTTTTAAATCAACATTCACGACAGAGAACATGTTAATTTCTTACTATTGATTTTGGATTCGGAAAATTGGACCAGCTCTGCGAAATTTCTTCTTCTTCTATTTTTCTCGAAGAAGGAGCCTCAACCAAAAGATGAAAAACCAAATCACAACATTACTAAACAGGCTTTATATTTTCCACCAACAAATACAAGTGCCGACATTATGACCAAGGTGTTTTAGGTGTGCAACTCTTACAAGAAAGAAATCTCATTATTCCCCAAAAGTAAAGTATAGATCTATTATTTAAACTGGAAAAAAAAGCCTGTTGGGCAAAATCTCGAGCGCTCGGTAAAATATTCTGTGTGAAAATGTAAATATATTTCGCTCACACATAGAAGAGGAATAGAGTACGTTTTGCTGGCTCAAGGCAAGCATACATCATTCACAGCAGCCTGTGATATAATGATAGACTTGCAGCACGTGGACGACATATTTTTAGAAATATGACTTATGATTAAAACATGTTATTGGAGTTCCACAGTTAACATTATGACAGTTTCAAGACACTGAGATGAAACGTGCAGTATAATATCAATGGGATTCGAGTTTAGTTTCAAATTAGGCCCGAAGGCTTCCACATTTCTACCAGAACAGCTCGGCTCATCTCTGCTGTTGGTCGACTCTCTTCATACCGCTCATGTAGCGAATTTTGACATTTAAGCTTGTTTTGAAACACGTTTTAATGAACTCTGTGTTTGTGCCGCGCCGTGTGTCGTCCGTGCTCTGTTTTGTGTGGACTGGTGCCGGCAGAGGAGGAAACAGAGCGGGCGGATGTGATGCGAAAATATCATTTATCAGCTTGTGGTTTGACGCTGGCTGCAGATTAACAGGATGAGAGGAGGGCGAATTGTCACCGCGAGGCCTGTGTTAAGGTGAAGGGATCTCCAGGGGCTGTTTGATGTCTGTTCGGCTCGCAGTGAATCCTGTCTCGCCTTATTGTGTCCACACAGAGTTCTCAAAATTGGATCACAGTTGAGTTTTATCTTTCTGTGTGGATCACTATTATTGCATTAGACGGGAGGACTACACCCTCTCTGAGTCTCTCCACATTTGCATTTTGACTTTGCTCCGCCTTAGAGCAAATACGGGAGAATATCTCTGTCTTTTTCAGTTCAGAAAAAAAAATGAGGCATTTCATGATAGTTTTCCATTTCTAACATTAAGACTTTTTTTCTCATATTGCTGTGTCAACTTTCCGAAGAAAGAAGTTTTTTATCTCTTTGTGACTGCAGCCCCCTTTGAACTGCACTTTCATAGGAAGCCTCCTCAGTCTGACGCAGCACACTCGCTCTTTCTTGAAAGAGGCATTTGAAATGTAAAGTGTAAAAGTGCTTTTCATATTCATTTTCTTGTTCCCATTGAGTGGATCTGAGGAGAAAATCTAACCTCTGTTTCTCGTCTTTCTTCTGCTTTTATTTCCCTGTCCTGCTTCGGTTGCTCCTCGTTCCTCAGCTGATTCACACCATCAGCGTGGTGGATCGAGACGAGCCGCAGACCGGACACCGCTTCTACTTCACCCTGGCTCCGGAAGCCTCCAGCAATCGACACTTCACCCTGTGGGACGTCAAAGGTGAGAGGGTAAAGGTCCTGTATCAGAGGTTACGGGTGCATCTTTGAGTGGCTTTGCTGACTATCAGTGTAATTGTGTTTTTAGGGTGTAATGGTACGAGCATGAATAAGACTGGTTGTTAGATGAGATAGATCAAGATGAAGCTCATTGAGATGAAGTAGTTTAAGATGCGAATATGATAAGAGTTTGGTGAAATGCTCGAGGGCTTGCTACACATGTGGACCTTAAGATGATATTGAGCTTGTTTTAAAAAAAAAAAACTGCAGCTCCAAAAACTTTGTCGATATACTGCATTTCAGTGTCTTAGTTACCTCGTTGAGGCGCCAGATGGTCGATGTGTTTAAAATATGACAATTCGTGACGAGAAGATTTTGGAGACTTTTTCAATGTGAACGCAAAATAGTGACTTAGCATTCACCTGATAATCAGGCAGATTTTTTTTTTTTAATTATTATTATTTTTGGATAAACACCACCTGTCCTGGTCTGAGCAGAGTAACATTACATCCCACTGCCTGTCTGATCGTCTGCTCGACTCTCGAAAACGCAGCACTGAGCTGAGCATTGTTTCCAACAGTAATTGCATTTTATATGAACGCCATCTTCTTTAAAATCTACGACTGCTTTCGAACACTTTGCTTAACGTCTTTTCCTGATTCCTCTTAAATGGAATGTCAACAGCATACGTAATTTTCTCAAGTGCCATCATGAAAATTGCATTTCACACGCACGCGGCATTTACACGCATCCGCACGATGTAAGGAAACATTAAAATCACTGTGCCCCCCCAGGGACTTTGCTTTGTTGGGGAGATACGTTTTTTTCTTTTTTTTCATGCTTGCCTGTGTTTTTTTTTTTTTTTTGCAAACGCACTGGCATATCCCTCGTTTAGAGATGTGCACCTAAGTGAATGTGACATGTGGCTAAATCAAGATTGATCTGACACCAGGAAAATGTCAGAGGAGCAGCCCGAGCTAGGGAAATGTCACCGTGTGGAGGCATAGAGGTCTGCTGCAGCCCTGCTCACATGTATCACTGGATACACCCATAACCTTGTACACATACATACTGTACATACACACGCGAACAGACGGGCAAGAACACATATGATAGAACTGCAGCGTCAACAACGCCATGTAAACAATCAGTGTCTTCTTATCATTTTTTGTTTACTGTGATTGGACATGTAGGTGAAAGATTGTGTATGTTGGTGATCAGGAGGAATGATAAATAATGTAAACCTTACCCCCCACCACCACCCTTATATACATCCCATGTATTCACAAACACAACTGCAGCCCTTGTATATATTTTGGTGAAAGACAAACAAAACCCCACACAGACTTTTTTTTTTATCCTCCCACCCCTCTTTTTTTCCACTCTGGTGTCTCTTTTTCATGGACACATTTGTCAACCTGTCACTTTCAATCTGTCACTTCTTCTTTTCCCCATCATGGCCTCACATTGCGTTCTGTCTCCAAGCCTTGACACACAATGATGAAAAGGCTTTTTTTTGTCCCCCCCATGTTGCTAAACTCTTTTAAGTCATCGCTGGCAGTCTGAAGAGCAAAAACCTCATCTTTACCAAATCAACTTTGCTGTTACATGACAATCTGGCTTTTTTTTTTTTTTGCCTGGAACATGTCTGACATCATGCTTAAAAAGAAATGAAAAAAAAATCATGTTTTATTGGATTATTTTTACTTGTGTCATTCAAAGCATTTGTGAAGGTTTTTGTATCCCTTATTTATACTGTGTGTGTGTGTGTGTGAGGTTTTTTTTTTTCAATATTTCAGAAACCTTGTAACACACGAGCCACCGTGTGATGCCTTTATAAAGCAAGAATGGCAGAGATAAAGATGCAGAAGGAGTCATACATTGCGGTTTGACAGCCACACAAATTCACTGTACTGTACGAGTCTTTAGGCTGTAATATAGCAATGTAGTTTTTCTTTGGCTCCGGTGGCTGTATTTGTTTTCTTGTGCCTGTAAATGTAACACAGAGAATATTTTTTTTAAGGGTTCAAGTTCAGGTTCAAGATTGTCCAAAAAAACAAGGAATAACAACAACATTTGTTTTCAAATGGCTTAAATGACCTATGTTCCTTCCAGCAGTCAACAGTGCTTCCTCTTAACCATGACCATGATCTTTTCCTAACCTTGAACAAGTAGTTCTTATTAGTCATGCCAGCGGTGTGGCTCTGGAGATGGCGGTGTCAGACTGTAGGTCAGTCCGCCCCTGTGGTTGAGAATGGAATATCCCAGAAGGTTTTGGAAAGATTGCCATGAAAATTTGTACAGATATCCGTTGTCCACAGAGGATGAATGCAAACGACTCAGGCAAACCCCTGAATTTTCATTTCACATCACCAGCAGGTCAAAATTTCTCACAGTCCACTGAAGTGGTTTATGGCCAAATATCTGCAAAACTAATGACATCCCTCCATCAGGCTCGACTCCACTTTGTGTTTAGTGCTAATTAAAATGTCAGCAAGTTAAACTAAGCTGGTGAACTTGAAATATTATACTTGCTAAACATCAGCCTCTCGATGGGATCATCAAAATGTGTCTCCTGGAAGGCAGAGACAAAACATTATACATTGTTTTAGGGTAAAGGTGGATGTGGGAGGTTGTTCTAGTCAAACTTGTGCATTGTCAGCTTTTTAGCTACACTGATTTTGATTCAAGACGACAAAAGAAGCCTTGGTCTATATTAGGGATTGGCCCGGCCGATTATCGGCACCAATATTCGCCATTTTGACACATATCGGCATCAGCCTTTTTTTTAAAAATCCGTCAGCCGATAAGAGATCAATTTAAAACTGGGTTATTTTGGCTCTGATGCAACCGCGTCTCTCTGTCCGCAGTCACTAGTCTGCATTGTCCCACCCACTACCAACTTATGTAAAACGATTTTTGACAGCCTCAGATCGACAGCTACAACTCCTGCATTTAGCACCGTTAGCACGCCTGCATCCGTTAGCGACTCGACTATGCCTTTATTTATTTTTACTCCATCCTCTTTTGCTCATTTGTTCTCTCTTTATAAGAGATGTTGCTGAACCTTGAAACTCTCTGCACTTTTTGTTACAATTTTCAAACACAGATGTTGTTGATTGTCTAAGATGTTTAATAAACATATGTTTATAGGCATAGAAACAAAGTTAAGTGCTGGAGTTCTTATTATTCAAAATTTTTAAACCAATATTTTCACTTTTACTGGAAATGAATATTGGCTCCAAATATCGGTTATCGGCTTCCTTGACTACTAACAATCGGTATCGGTATCGGCCCTGAAAAAACCATATCGGTCGATCTCTAGTCTATATGCATTCAGACGTCTTGGAGAGATGATTTTCCTCCAGCAGACAGCGGTGGAAGACAATGCTGTGCAAAAGTCAAAAGGACAAACTCAGGGGCGTGACGTTCCCGTACATAAACGGTAATATGAAGATTGTTCTACATGTGCCAGAGAAGCTCTAGGGCGACATGGATAAGGGTGATATATGTTGTGGGAGATGGATTGCTTGGTATCCTCTGTGGAAGTCTACCCACCGAGCTTCTCTGACTCTATTTGTCAACGCCGCCTTCTGTATTCTGGGTTACATTTATCTATGTCTCCGGGAGAGCGCTCATATATACACCGGTGAAGTTTAATTTCAAACAGTGGCTCTCTCACTCATTTTCTCTGCTGTTTTTGTTTGCTTTGGGAAAAAAAATCACCACACACACACATGATAAATGTTAATAGCACAAAGGCAGTTCACTTCCCTGGAGAGATCATTCAAGCCCCGAGTTAAACTTGACAATCCTGGCACCTTTCGTCTGGAGTCCTTGAACTGTGCGTTATTGCCCGTCAAATAATTTATTCAGACAATAAATAACAAGGATGGTACTTTTCTGCCTTTATCAGTTCAGTACTTGACCATTTTGCTGAAGAGATTTTCATTGTTCTTTTTGAATCAAATGCCAAGCATCTTACGTTTCCAAGTGTCTGAAAACTGTGATTTGGCTTGACATTTTAGTAAAGTCAACAAGGCCTGCGTGATCAACACTCCCCACTTTTTCTGCTACTTCCATCAGTGCAGTCCTGAGGTCAAAGGGGGGGAGAACAAGAAGGGTAATAAAATCGCACACTGGAGGGGAGTTTCATCAATTCCACTGCAGCCTGGTACAAACCAGACGCCAGCGAGCAGACAGAGGTTTCCTTCAAATATTAAGTTGCTCATGTGTATTTCTCTGCTTTACCTTGTCTCTCTGACCCCGCCCTCCCACGCCGCTCCGCCCAGACAACACGGCCGGCATCCGGACCCAGCGGTCAGGCTTTAACCGCCATGAGCAGAATGTGTACTTCCTGCCCATCCTGGTGGTGGACAGCGGGCCCCCGTCCCTCAGCTCCACGGGCACCCTGACCATTCACGTCTGCGGCTGCGACACAGGTGAGAGAGCTACCGTAGGAGCTTACTAACATTATCATCACTGTCACCTTCTGCATCAGCTGCACCGAAAAGGTCATCTACATGCCGTTGTTTTGGTCAGCAAACAGTTCTTATCAGCTTATATTTGCGGGGGAACGAAATAACACAAGGCCACAAATCTGCAGACAAATGGCCCTGGACGATTTCAGCAGGGGTGAAAATATAATGTATGCATGATAAATAGTTTTTTTTTTTTCTCTTGATAAAACAGTGCTTAATCCTTGTCCGCCAAACTGACTCATAAGTGGTGTTAAATCTGTACAGTAAATGCTAATTTTTCTTTTTGCAACACAGAGGGAGCCATCGAGTCCTGCAATGCCACAGCCTATGTTATGAGTGCTGCTCTCAGCCCCGGGGCACTCATAGCACTGCTGGTCTGCATGCTCATCCTCATAGGTAAGCAGATGGATGTTCTCATGTATGTATGGATGGATGTACGAGGAGATAAATGAACGGATGTATGATGGATGAGCCGACGGATGGATGAGCACAGTTCATTAGTATTGCTTTTCTGGGGTCATTGCAGAGTTCAACTACTCCAGCAGGACCATGGGGAGCATTAAGTTCAATAGTGGGATGTACTAAAAAAAAAAAAAAAAGGCAAGACTGAGACTCCATGTGCCCTGCTCATGAAATCATGCAACCAAGCATGTGTCTTTTAATGGATTGACCACTTTTAGAAGTTATCTATATTTTAGGAAGGAAATTGCACATGCAGTGGCGGACAAACTAAGACGAATGACATGAAAAAGAGGATCAATTTTTCATCTTTCTCTCTTTCCTGTCTGACACTTTGTTGCCACTTTCGTCGGAGAAAGCTTTTGTTTAAACAGGAGCGCAGATGACGCTCGGGTATATGAATGATATCAGGCCACTTTGATCCTCTGAACACAGACGGAGATGGAGTGAATGGGAGTGAAGTGGAGAGGGGGGGAGGGGGGGGGAGCAAACAAGCAAAAGAGCTGCATCAGCACTTGCACGCCTCTGGAACAGCTTTAAATAGACAAGGCTTTCCAGACATTCTGAGATTTTTTTTTTTATACATGCATGCACACACCAACATACACACGCATGCACCCACTCAGCCTCTCAGAGAACGAAGAGGTTTAGTATTGTCATATCTGAAAATTTTATGAGTTAGCTTCTCGCTCACCCCTCGCTGTGCGTCCTGGCATCCCACTCGTCGGTGACAGAAAGAAACGACAGCGCTGTCACAGTGTTTTGTCCCCCCGCTCACGCCTATATGCATTTTACATCAGGCAGCGGATGATGGATGATGATGACCCCAGGCAGCTCCAACTGTAACTAACATTGCTATCTGTTTCTTTTTAAGAGCTCTTTCTAATGAGACTTGTTAAAACTCTGCCTCCATTAACCAAACCATCTACTGGAGTGAACTTCAAAAGCAGGGCATCATTTATTCATCATGGTTTTAAAAGCCTCAACAAAAAAAATGTTATGTACAAATCTGAGGCAACCTCTGCTGGCTATAAAAAAAAAAAAAAAAAAACTGCCTGTGGTTTTGGTGTTTTGGGCCAGATGACAACCCCTCAAAGGTCTGAGTTGCAAATAATTCTCCAGCCCTTAAACTTGTAGAATTGTATTGTAACGATTAGGGATGCACCGAAAATTCGGCCACCGAAAATTTTCGGCCGAAACTGGCTCAAAAGTGCATTCTCGGTTTTCGGCCGAAAGACTTTTGTCACCGAAACAACACGGCCGAAACAAGACGTTGTGATGACGAAGAAAAAACACGCCCACCCGCCTCGAGCCATTTTTAAAATGCGCGTGTCGCGGTGCCAGTGTTTGTCACTAGCCAACCGTGACAGCGCTTTTTGATTGGCAGAGAGCGCAGCGGGTCCTCTCGGGGTCCCCGGCATATGGTCCCCGGCACACAGATTTAGCTGGCCTTAATCTTTCCTGTGTTTTATTTAGTTCATTATTGTTACATTTAGTGTTGAAATGTGTTTGTGACAGACATGTGTATGGGACATTTATGAAATACGGGACAAATCGCGTCCCGTGATAGTTCAAAAGAGGAAGCAACATTTAATTTAAATTTTCAAATAAAGCACAATTCCGTATGTTTTGGGATGTTTGGCAACCCTACCGGCGCACGCACGTCTGGATAGTTGCCAACATGTCTGCGGTGTGGATGCATTTCATTATATCAGAGAAAGACCCACGGATAGCTAATAGCTAGTTTTAATGTCAGTGTTAATAAATATTTTCATAATTTTGTAATTGATTTATTCTTTGAAGCATTAATATTAATTTATACAATTGCAATGCCTTGATTTTAGTGGTTAGTACACAGTCATAGCCACAAATGCAATGGTAATAATTGGCATAATAATTTATTTGGGTGTTTCGGTTTTCGGCCTTGGTTTCTTCATTTTCGGTGCATCCCTAGTAACGATTTGTATGGATGTGATTTGAGTGAAAGCAGACATTATGCTAAAGACTGTGATGCTTCAGCTGTTTTGTTTCATGCCATCATGATACCACTGATGCAATGTTGATGCCAGCAGTGTCAGTGTTTCTAATCTGCGTTTAGTCCGCGCCGCTTTGACTGATGGAAAATGGTCTGAGCAGGGGCCTCATCAAAGCACCGAGGACAGGCTGAGTGGGAGCTTCTGCCAGTCAACATGTGGACAGTAAAATCTCAGGGCTGCAGGGTCTGGGATCAGGGGGGATGAGCAATGTTTTCACAACTATAATGTGGTGTAAATAACAGACGGGAGCGAGGCATGTGGCAGCAATCGTATTGACTGCACGGCGCCCAACACTCTTCCTGCCCCCCGCTTTTTACGCAGCGAGCACGCACACACACAAATTTCAAGCGTGTGTGCTCAGACATGCTAAGCACACATCCATCCGCTTCGACAAATCGCTCTTCACCTTTTAACTGCAAAGCATTCCGCTCTCACCGTGCACCATTACTGCGTGCACCTTCTTCCACACACACACACACACACACACACACACACACACAGCGTCTACCCAGCCTGCCAGCGCTCCCCTCTCTCCAGAGGCTGGACCACCTCCATTACATCAATTGTTGGATGATGAGAAAAATGAAAACAAATTTCTGCCTAATTACCTTACAAACAAACAGTCCCTCCATCAGTTCATTTATAGGCCTGATGTGATGAATCCATTCCACTGCGTCGCAGCATCTGCATGCATCCATTCCAATTAACTCCCATCTGGTTGTGATGAGCTCCTGGGTGGGGGCAAACCAGCGCAGCCCAAGGGTAAATTAACCGTCTTGTCAGGAAGGCTTATCGCAACATCTGCACACATGGGGATCAGCTTTGTTTGTATAGGAGGCTGCTATACTCAGGTACATATGCTTCCCACTGAGGTGAATTCTGTACAGGCCTGAGGTGCGCTAATCTCCAAGTTAAACAGGTTTTCAATAGCTTAAAGATCAAGCCTCTGTGTAGCTAATAGGCGGCGATGCTCACATGTTATCAGGAGGAAGTGAGGTTATCTGAACATGCCGTCACATTCTCCTTCAACGCAACCGAGCGAAGAAGCGGCCGAATGTGAGCGAGTTCACAACATCAAGCGCCTCTACCTCCTATTACTCTGCTCATTAGTGTGAATTTAGAGTTAATTGTCTTAGCTCTTGTTTTGTATGCGTGGCAGTGTGAGCCGCAATTTTACCACAAACCATGACTGTTTCCTCGAACCCCCGTGGCAATTAATTCGCCCCATTCATGGAGGAGAAGAATAAACACAATGGATACAGACAGCGCTCTCCCAACGGAGCCCAGCAAACAATGCACGAGGAGAACTAATGTGCATTATCACTCAGATATACTGCATGTGTTAAATCCGCAATCAAGATCGACGAGGCTCTCTCTTTAGGCGTTTTCTCTCCACAACTTATTTTTTAGGAGAATTTCACCAAATATGGACGGCGACCAGGAGCAGCAACATTAGCTTGAAACCACTGATTTTTTTTTTTTATGCACTTGCACAGAGAGAGAAAAGAGATGAAACATGTTTCCTGACTTGCAAGGTCACTTTGAATGAGAATGGTAATACGTATGAGCGTTAACGCGTGTGAATTCCCTGCACACGCCACATCATGTCTAGACTGGACTGCGAAACAACGTGGCCGTGTCTCATTTTCGCACTGTATGGACGGGTGTTGTGGGTGAGTTCAGAGCATCAAACAGCCTGTGCCATCCCAGACAGCGCAGGCCCCATTATAATTGATGGTCTTTTTATCTCCGTGGGCTTGTAGGCATTTGTTTTAAGCAACAGGCTAGTTCCTCTGTTCCAGAAGATGCATGGTGCCTCCTGGTTAATGATCTATCTAAATGTCCCTTCACTGGCGGCCCTTTAAAGTAGTCGGTCATTGTCCTTGCTAAAGGGAAGAAAACGGGTTTCAGTCTGCCGTCGCACTTGGCACAGGAGACAGATTCTGCTGCCAGTCAAAACTCAATAATTAAGGACAATCATTTTCATCTCCTCATCTGAGCACAATCTACTTTTTTTTATCACAGAAATTCATGATTTTCATCACCGATATTAATCATTCCTCAGCATGCAGGACAATTACTAAAGGGGCCACTCATAACGCACGCCAGCTAACTCGTCGCTAATTTAGATGATGTTGTGAAGTGGGAGATCAGGAATAAACATCTTTTGGAAAGAATCGCATTTGTTTTGATCGCTCATCCATTACAGAGAAGGAAACAAATGAGCTGATTCGCTGCTGTGAATTCACGCAGTGCAAAAGAATGAAGCTACTCAGAGTCATCATAGCATCCTGCTCCTGAGCTGTAGCTGTACATGGTCGCTCTCTGGTATAGCTGGTCGTAATTATTCCACTGCCTGAACCTCCCTTGTTGTCTGTTTGATTTAATAAATGAATTTCTGCACGACATTTAGTGACACAAATATTATGATTATGTCGGCCGTTTAAAAATGTTGGCTTCATGTTTGTATCTGAGACTATTTACTGCACATCAATCCCTGTCCACTTTCTTCTTTGCTTATTAATTAGTCGATCAAAAAGAGCCTTGATTGCTGTTTATTCAAAAGACTTTTTGTAAATAGAGTTATTCATTATCTTTCTCACACTCCCCAGTGTGCATCGTTCATTCACAACTGCCTGGAATATGTTTTTATCATCGCCGAACATTGACATTTGATGTTGCAGTGAGTCAGAGACAGATCTGGTGGAGGTTTCAGAGGGAAGGGTGCAGCCCAGAGAAGGGATGAGGGAGTCAGGGGGTGGGTGTCTGAGCTAAGTGAGACTTGTCTAATCACAAATGTAGGCAGTAATTAAAATAACTAAGCTGAAATTAAAGCCTCATTGATTCATCTGTGCAGACAGCCTTTGTTTTCCTCTCGTTTCATTAGCCCATAACGCGATCCATCTCAATTGTTTTGCTTTTTTTTTTCTTAAATCTTGACATAATTTTTCAAGGCATTTATCCCTCTTTGTAGGTGGTTGCCTCTGGTTTTGAGTAGCGATGGAACCATAAAGTCTTTGTTTCACTCGACTTGGATGAGTATTGATATACAGATTGGTCTCCATTAGCCTTTTGAATCATATTTCAGGCAAGGCAATCAGGATTGTGAAAAATCAATGCTCATGCATTTGAAATGTAAAACTTGATAATATATTATCCTCCCCTGCTGCGTCTTTGTCCTGAGAGGTGGAAAAAAGTTACAATGGGAGAAGTTAGAAACTTTCCCATGAAAGCACTTTCAAAGTGATCATGTGAAGTGTTTAATGTGCAGCACTGTAGAATATGTGCATATTTTGTGCAGTTGTATTATTTAGTACATTTGTTTTCTGTAGGACTGAATGTCCTGAATCTGGCGTTGCTATGCCATTATTCTCAGCTAGATGAAGAGGAATTCCATCTCTGCACGCAAGCTCTTTAAACTCTGCCTGACAATTCTTAATCCATGTCTACTGAGCAGCAAGAGATTTAAAGCCACCGATTTCAAAACACTTGCTGTAATGACAGTTTATAAAATCCCTTAAATGGGAACCTGTCGTTCTTCTGACTTTTATCTGAGCCTACTGTTCAGGTTGATGTGACAAATTCATGTTTAAGCTTAATGTTGTGTTAAAGCAACATTTTCCAACATTGTACCAAACATTAATGTTATCTTTGTTCAATCAATCTGCACATATTTGACCATTATCTCTGTCTTGTTCTGTCTGCTTCTCCATCAGTCCTCGTCTTGCTGATCCTGACCCTGAAACGCCACAGGAAGGGCCAGAGGATGGCGGAAGATGAGGAGGACATGAGGGATAACGTCATCAAGTACAATGACGAGGGCGGCGGGGAGCAGGACACTCAGGCGTACGACATGAGCGCCTTGAGGAACCTCTATGACTTCCCGGAGGCCAAGAGCTGTGACTCTGGCCCGGACATCCGATCGCTGCCGCAGTGGATACAGGCTAACCGGGTGGGCGGCGGCGCAGAGGGGCCGGCGGCGGCGGCAGCAGCAGACTTCTCGCTATTCAAAGGCTACATCCGAAAGAAGGTGGAACAGGCCGACGCCGACCTGTCGGTGCCGCCGTACGACTCCTTCCAGACGTACGCCTTCGAGGGCACCAGTTCACCAGCGCTTTCCCTCAGCTCCATCCACACGCTGTCCACCACCTCGGAGCAGGATTTCTCCTACCTCAGCGACTGGGGACCACGTTTCAGGCAACTGGCGGGCTACTACGCTCCAGGAAACCCCGAGGAGGAAGGGTCCTAGCACAGCTCCTCCTCCGCAGAGAGACGCTTAAACTCCCTCTTCTTCCTCTTCCTCCTTCTTCTCTGCCTCCTCTTCTCGCCCTCGGGCACTCGACTGAAATCATTAGAGCCAGCACTGTGTACTCCTTAAAGACAGAGCGCCACCTCTTTATCTCTTTGAAAGAAAAAAATCACAGTGTCGAACTTTGAGCTCAAGTTTTTTGACACTCTTTGGGTTTTTTTGCGAGGGTTTTTTTTCGGATGTCAGCGCAGACGCTCTGGGGATGATATGAGAACGAGCAAAGAAAGAGATATCCAGTCACCAAAATTGCCATTTAGTATGAGGGGGAGGATTTTCTATCTCCCATATCATAAATGAGAACCTTTATTTTAAGCTATGAGACTGTTTTCAGAGTTCAACATTACGTAGGTAGGGTACCACGCCAAGGCAAACCGTCCGACAAACCTATTTATTTAAGGAGGAAATATTTATGTATTTATTTGTTTTTATGTATTTATTTATTTATTTACACCATGATCACTATGGTAACTGCAACAGTGGACTCTGCTGAAGTGCTAAGGATGAAGTAAGGGGAGGAGGACTTTAAAAAAAAAAAAAAAGGAACGAGAGACAATGTGGAAGAGCAAAAGTAGGAAGGACTGCAGCGGCAGAGGACTCGACAGAATACTGACGCAGAGGTGACATCTGGGTCATATAAAAATTGCATTCTGGAAAATATTTGTATTTATTTTCTATGACCACTTTTGTAAAATAACTAACATTAAGACGGATAGGTGAAAGGCAAATAGCAAGAGGGAACAGATGGAGTAAGAACAGAGAGCTGCCAGGTCCGTCTGAACGGTCCACACTGACATACTTTTGCTGTATTTTAGTGATTTATAAAGGGGCTTTTTGGAGGTCACAAGCTGAGGACAATTGTGTGTTAACAATTTCTTTTCTTATCCTCTCCACAGCCAATTGTAAGGCAATAAGGCACAAACCGCAACAGTGATTTAAGACTAAACAAAATGACTGTTTCATGGAATTGGCTGGTGGCCAGCTTTCGTCCCACAGGGAGACAATTTTCATTCCAGATTTGTGTGTGAATGTGTACAATATGTTACGTTTATTTTATATCCTGAGACATTTGGGTTTTTGCATTTGATATTTTATTTCCTTTGGGGCGGGGGAGGGAGGGAGGGGGGACTCATGACAACGGGACAGTTTTGTCTAATTATGAGGGAGAGGGTTGAGAAGAACCCGTGATGAATGGACTGGTCACATCCACCTTGATATCCACAACCTATTCAATGTTGACCTTAACTTGCAAATGTATGGAAAATTAAAAAAAAAAAAAGAAAACAAATAAATATTTAATTTTTTTGGTAAAAACCTACATCATTGCTGTGTGCAATAAACTAAATGACTCAGTGAAATGATCACAGTGATAAAAGTAAATAGAGCATCCGTGCTACTAATTATTGTTTGCCACTTGTTTGCTGAAGATGTCTCCTGAATTATGAATAATTGTGGAGCTCGTTTGTGTTTACACCAGGGGTAGATTCAGAGAATAGTCCTAGATGGAAACAAACAGACCATATGACGAGCCACAGCCAAACAAAGTCTCTCCTCTCAGCGTGGCTCCCTCCTGGCTGCCTTCTGCCAAACTACTGCAATTGTCGTAGTCACCAGAGGATGCTGAGGCATAAGAAGCTGCTTTCATCTTTATGATCTGCCGTTAAAATGGCCAGTCAGACAGTGGCTGGGATTCACATTCACTCGCTTTCATAACTGCGTTTCAAAGAAAATGTCAGCTTTTTTTTCCCCCCATCCCGTTCATTAGTTGGTCCACTGTATCCGCTGATTGCCGAGAGCTGACGTTGGACCGTGTTTCAAACATAAATTATCCATCGCTGCAAAACAAAAAGAAGCTTTCCCCAGACTTTTAGTGCTCTGTTATGGAGGTGAAGTGGCAGCAACTTGGAAAAATACAGCAGCTGTCACATTTCATTTTGTCTATCTGAGTGGGGCCACGGTTATCAAATTCAGGTTTTTTTTAGAACAATATTGAGATCACCAGGTGAAAACAAAGTCATATAATATGATTTTAACTATAATTATTAATCATCTGAATCCCCCACTTAAAAGTGTGTAACTCGCTAAGGACATGGATAAATAGTCTTTATAAATGTGCAAAGTAATTAAGTTGGGTTACAGTTCAAACTTAAATTGATTTAACAATTTGAATCACTGCCTTCATCAATATGGAAAATACTCTCTTATACTGTATTGACCTATACTCCAGCTGTGGATGTATTTATTTATGTATCTTTGCCAGTGAAGTGATTTGGCCATCCATTATTAATCATCGCCTTTAGCCCGACAGCATTTGCTACCGACAAGCAAATGTCATGGTCTGGATGGATCTACGCAAATGTAGGTCAGCGCGAGCTCCACACTCACGGTCGTACAAGTCTGTGTGAGACAATGGCGTCCGGATGATGACAGGTCAAGTGACTAATGCTGTGAAAGCTGAGGTTAAAGTGTAAAGCACGTATTCAGGGCAAGAAAGCTCCTCTGGTCACTTCTTATTTTCCCCAAGCTTTTTATGCATATTCCATCATTGTCAGAAGAAAAAACGTCATTCCTTAGTGATGGTCTGCACATGCGAACAAAAGAACGCGTTTCCATAAATCAGACCATTTCCCCTCGACTCCAAGGGCAACACCAGGCCCGTCATCAGTTATGCAGATAGACGTTTGGTGATTGACAGTCCTCTGGGGGGACAGCTGTGTGCACATAATATATCCTCTTCTCTTTTCTCTGTACTTGGCTGGATAATGACAATTGATTAAACACTGTTGGGGTGGGGGGGGGTTGATATGAATGTGCACTGCAGAAAATATCAATCATATATAGCCTAATAGCTAAATGGCATTAGTTATTTACTTTTCAGACACACTCAAAACAAAGCTTTCACCTTCACCAGGCTAACAACAAATCCATTTAGCTAAAATACTCTGCATAAGCAAACCTGACTTCACCGCGACGAATGCAGATGCAGCACTCTGACAAGCTGGATTAATAAAGTGAGATGACTATTACAGCTAGATGTCCATTGACTCTTTACAAAAACTGCACTCAGATGGAGACTTGTGTGAGCTTTATGCACGATATGACACTTTTTTTCCATGTAGCCCCAAGCACTTCATTCAGACCTTGGTAAATGACTTTCTTGTTGTTGTTTTTGTGGCAGCACATTACTTGGGCCTGTGAGGATAATTCAGTTTATTTTATAGAATATTAAATCAAATACAATAGTACCATTTATTTGTATAGTACTTTCAAAACTCTTGAAGGGCTTGAAAATCAAAATCAGCCTTCTGAGGTAAACAGCATTAAACAAAGAAAAGAAAATAATAAAAATAAAAATAACATCATGCATCCATTTCCAAACCACTTAGCTGGTTTAGGAGGGGCCTTTCCCAGCATGCCTTGGGCTGGAGGCGTCTGTCACACAACACATATAGACAGGCCTCACAAGTTTGTTCAAGAGTTTCCTGCATGGCTTTAGACTGCAAGAGGAAATAGGAGCACCCGGAGGAAAACCCACACAGGAACATGGACAACATATAAACTCCCTAAAGAAAAGTGTCAGGACCTTTTTTTTTTTTTTTTTTTTGCTTTGAGGCAACAGTGCCCCCATCAAATAAAAACACATCTGCAAAAATACGATTTAAGCGTTTTGGCTGATATTGATTCTGTTATTGCTCGAGCTCCTCGGGCAGGTTGTTCCAATTCACAGAGGCCCTGATGGAAAAAGCCTGGTTACCTCGTCCTTTAATTCTAAATGTAGAATCGGCCGAGTAAGACTCTGCTGGAGGATCAGAGGCTGTGCACTGGCTCATGGTGGATAAAGAGTGTGCAGTATAGCCGGGGGCTAACTAGGCTTTAAAGGTGATGAGTAAAATTTACGTCATAGTGACAAGTTATTGTTTGCAGACTGGTAACATGGAGGATACATTTGATTTATACTCCAATAAAGAGAGTTACATTAGATTAAACAAACCATCATGCACATTTTTATATGACCAATGGTTGCAGGTATTGCCGATCTCACTGGGACTCGACACCTTTGTGCTGGCTTCTTCTGCAGACTGTTTTCCTCATATGGTTTGTTTTGTGCTCTGTGTGTGGATGAGTCCCTCTGGCTGCTATCACCACTCTCCCACACAAAGCTGCAGCCTTCAGTCACTTTCACTTCCACCAGTTCCCCAAACGACTCAAAAATGGCAAAGAGCCAAAAAAACAAGCGAGGACCAGGTGAAGTGAGCTGCACACAGCGAGTCAAAGACACACAGGTATTTTCCTCAGGTGTGGACAGTATAAGCAAAGTGCTATAGTTTGACTGACAAGTGCTGCCGAAAACCAGCATCTACAAAAAAAAATGACTGGTTGTGTAATGGCACCATATTGATGACTCACACGAAGACTTTGTGCCTGAATGCCCTTCCTTCCTGTTTTGTAACTATCCTCGATGTCAAGTAGCTGTCAAAAGACCCCTCAGTGTTCATGTATTATCCACAACACTCACAGAGAAAGAAGCCTGCTGTGGATAAAAAGCGCTTTACAGTTTGGTGAGGTGGAATAATGTGGGTGTGTGTACAGTGTGTTTGGATAGTTTATATCAGGGAGCTTTAGCAAGTTTCATCCTTAGTGTCACCGGAAGCAGATTACACAGGTTTATGATAATGCAAATCTTCCATAACCGTCTTTCCCTGCAGAAATCCAGGTTACTAAAAGTTTGTTTTTCGTTGCAGTTTAATCAAAAATTGAAGGAGGAAGAGCTTGAGGGAGCAACATCCACTTGTCTGGCTGTTGTTTATGTAATACATTTTTTATCCAGTTTTGTTCATTCAAGTATATTTTCTTTGTTTCCTTTGTTTGGGGTGATGATCTTATTAAGACCAGGTGTTTGCAATTTGGACCACACCATGTGGGATTTGCAGAAGGGAGGAAGTCAGGGGTTCTTTTCCTTAACCATTTAATTTTTTTTTCTTTCCAGCACAAATTAATCAATCTTTAGTCTTAATGTAAATTTGTAGACTAATTGTGACGTTAAATGAAAAAAAAAAAAGTTTTAGTAAACGAGTTGTTTTCTTTGTCCGACCTTGGCTGCTGTCACAGTGGTTTGGGCCAAGGAGTATTTAAAGCTGCTGTTTCCTGCAACAGGGTTTTGCCTGTTGTGTGAGAGAGCTGCTCCTTTTCATTTCTGTTTCGTTCAAACAATGTGAACAGTGAGGGGAGAAAAGTGAAAAACCAGAGCTTTGATTCTTATTGTTGGTGCTTTAGTATCACACAACCTTATCAAAGGGTTTTAAAATCAATTTCAAAGCAGAGTTTTCAGAAGAAAAAAAAAGCTGGCATTTGAGGATTTGATGATCATTATGAATGAAGCCATGCTCTTCGGGGATCGCAGGGCTCATGCATGTGACTCTCAAGCTTTAAGACTCTCACATAAACAACAACAAACATTCCCGTGTTAATGCATTAAAGATACCTTGGTGACCAAAAATGAAGATTGTGCTAAAAGCTCTAGCTACTCTTCATTTTGTAGCAGTCAATTTAACGTGTATAGACCTGATTTAAAGGTCAGTGTTGACTCATCTGTAACTCATTGCATGTTGGCAGTGCAGCACATGATTTGATGCTGCTATATTTAAGTCGACCTCGGCAGCAAAGGTTCGCAACCTTTTGTAACTTGAGGCCCACGTCTGGTTGTTAAAACATGTCCGATGACGACCTTCTGGTACAGACGAGAAAAAAACACAACTTGACAAAAAAAGGGGAAAAAATAAACTTGATCGTGGCAGGATTTCATTCACCACACTGAGAATCCAGATTTAATATCTTCAGGATTCAGGATTTCGTCACAAGCACCACATCACTTTTTTGTTTCCGATCCATTTTGTGGCCACGCATCCGAGGGATCACTGGCTAGCTAGCATGACAAAGCCTAACTGGTCACTGAAATTATGCATTTAAATTTTGACAATTACTTATTTGATGTCTTGAGTACATCTAGATTAAAATAAACTACATTTATAAATTACCTTTTTTCCAAAAATTTTTACGTTTTTTAGTCACACAGCCTTCACATTCCACTAGGTGGCGATGTGATGCCGACATTCACCAGGACTCACTGTACTCCGTGGAGAGCGTTAGTGCTGTATTGTCTCTTGACACACATGCGGCTTGTGTGGGTGCTGTGAAGTGCAATATTTCCCAGCTTTAGATGCACGAGGGAAAAAAATTTCTTTTTTTAATGATGTTTACATATTGCTAACGTGCAACAATATGAAGCAGAAAATTGTCGCTGTGCTGCTCTCAGCACTCGGATGAGGAAACAAACTATCGTAAAATATTTATTGCTGCTATTTTTCATTTACCATGATACATTATATATACCATTATATTATTGGGGATCATGAATTAAAAAACAAAACAAAACACCATCAACCAGCAAGTTCTACATTATTTTGATTGGTTGAAAATTAATCGAAATGAATAAATATATGTTAGTATAAATAGGATTTTATATTTAAAAAGGACGCCTTGGTCGGAGAATAACGACTCTCCCTGTTAACACTAATATTGTAGTGTGCAAAAAACACGTCATCTCCCTTCACACCTTTTCTTACTTCTGGCAAACCATCAAAATCCTTGGCTTTGTGTGGAGAAAAACCGACAATAAAACCACAGAGTTTACAGTTGAAAGGTGGCTTGATCCACTCTCATATCTCTTTGTAGATGCCCTTGAGACCCTATTTCTGTGGCCTTGCACTCGCTGCCAGAGCTGTTAGATGATGCCTCCCTTCCTAAGAACATCACATGAACCGTCATCACATCTAGCGTAAATGTTTTCCAAAAAAAAAAAAAAAAAAAAAGCTCTTGTTACTTAACAGGCACTCCCTTGAGGCATCAACCTTTAGAAAAATAAAATGCCACATTCAAAATGCTGAAGACAATCATGTTTGATGTCATCATAAGCCCCCACAACAAAAGGCTACTTTTTGTTTGCCCTTCAAGCCCCATGCAGCAGAAACGAGTCTGCAGATTCTGATCCAGCGCCTGCAACGCAGGACGCATACTAATATTATCCAGCCATTAAACCGGCACCTTACAAAAGGCTTATCCAAGGAGACATGTAGGCTCATACCTACATGTCAAAAGTTGTCTTATCGAACATGCGGCACTTCATCACTGATGCTCACATTTAAAATTTATGGATGAATTAATGGGTGTCCGTGTAGTTGATCTCTCTACCGGGAGGTGTTTCGAGCATAAGCCTCTTTTCCCACAGGGAGGTAGACTGAGTCCCTCATGCCTCGAGCCATACTGTATCGGCCTCTATGTAATAGTGGGAAGACGTAGATGGAGCATATATCACCTCATGCAGAGGTGTTCTCCCACTATCCTCCGCAGTTTCTTGCCCCGGTTGGATCAATCGTCCTCTAAATGGAGATCATAATTCAGCTCAGGGTTGACAAAGTACCAAACTCGTCAAGGGCAAGGGTACAAGTGTCTTATTGTGTTTCTTAAAAATGGTCTTCGATGCCTGCACTTTCACTTTAAATCATCTTGTTTTTGTTGGTTTTTTGACTCATTGTCTGGGGTAACATTTATTTTTATGTATCTAAAATTATTTGCTATCGTATGTGTAAAATGGGCTTTTACTCTCTCCTGATTGACTATTCAAACATTTATCGTGGTCCTACAGACATGAGCTCCCAAACAACAGTGACCAATCACTTGAACTTGAATTCAGTATACAATAACAATGCTAGATAAACTCCTAAATGGCGGCTGAACAGGCTCGTTCTGCTGCTTTGAGTCGCTCGCCAGCACTTTGTTTTCACACTTGTGCTAAAACTGGCCATAAAACAGCATTTGGCACAACAGATGCCGTGAAGATAAAGAAAAAGTAATGTACAGGGTGTGTGACTCACGTTGGTGTCGCACATGAATGAGCACTGTGTTGTCAAAAATTTGCTGTGACTTTGATAATAGAAATTTCATCAATGCCGCTACAACTAATTGCTATTCATGGGCAGAAAATGTTATAGGGTCATCTCGGCGAAAAGGGCTCGAGTCTCTGAAGAGGCGGCTTCGACAATGGGCTTTGATTAGAAATCACATGGGTCTGCATTAATAAGAGAAACCTTAATCTAGGTATGGTCTTTCCAGTGGCTGAACAATGAACATGTCCTTTTTTAATTAGAAAAGGAAGAGAACCTGTTGAATGAAAGTAAATAGTCGTATACTCAAAGACAGCACAGGAGCTCAGCGGTTTGCACTGTGGCCTCACAGCTGGCGACACTTCTGTGAGGAATTTGCATGTTCTCCCTGTGCCAGTTTCCTCCCACAGTCCAAAGACATGCAGGTTAAGTAAATTGGAAGCTCTGCTGGCTGTAGGTGTGAAGGCGAGTGTGAAAGTGGTTGCCTGTCTGCTCTTAATGTGTTAGTCCTGTGATAGGCTGGTGACCTGTCTACACCCACAGCACAAGGTTGAGTGGAACTGTACCCGTTAGAGTACGAAGCCAGGTAATGAGTCCACTGCTACATCCGCACTAATAAAATGGAAACTATCTCTGTCCAGGTGAGCGTTTTAGCAAAGTATCAGAAATGATCTTGCCTGAAAATCCGGTATTGGCCTCTTGCATGTGCCGAAAGTAGTAACCTGATGAAATGCTAAATTCAACAGCTGCTAGCATGAACAACAAGGTCAGCAATGCCTGTAATTCGTTATCCATGTTGAAATGCTGCTGGTAGTCGATATATGTACTGGCTGATGTCGTCACAAGATGGGGTCGTGATGAAAGTCTGTGGCTCAGGAGGTACAGCAGTCACCCACTAATCGGAAGGTCAGCAGTGTAATCAGAAGGTCTGTGTTTGGCATCTGCTGTCTGCATGTCGAAGTGTCTCTTAATGAGCAGGTGGCTCTTTAATATCTCCATTGGTGTATGAATGAATGAATGGGTGAATGCCAGATTGCTTGTAAAGCACTTGGTCGGTAAGACTGGAAAAGCACAATATAAAAGCAATCCATTTACGAATCACGTAAGGACACATCCTTCATTGTTTCCAAAAGGCTCTGTTTCCACTCATCCAGTCTACAGCACAGTCCCAGAGTTTTCAGCCTTAAACCTTTGGAAACTCAGCAACTTTCCCAAGAGTCTTTGTTTAGGGGTTCTAAAATGTCAGAGTAGCATGGGTGCTAGGTGTAAAGAGCAAAATTTATGCTCGTAAAAGGAACATTTTAGTGTCGTAGCCCAAAATTTCTTGTTTCTACTAAGAGTTAAACAAGAAGATCAATATCACTTTGCATAAATATGAAGACTGGGAAAAGACCAAATTCACCTACCGCCACCTCTAAAACTCACTAACCTACATGTTGTATCTTATTTAAGTTGCTCAAAAAATAAAGCTTTCAAATGTTGCTGCTGTGGTTTTATGGGGGTTATGTGACATTTCATGGACCACTGCAGTAACTTCCTGGAGCCTTGTCATCACAGTGAAGTTGCCAGGCAACGAGTGGACCAATCTTTCAGCTAACGGCCTCCTGACAGTCGCTTCATATTTATCCACAGAGAGTGATATGAGTGCGGTACCAATTTTCTCATCTAGCTCTCAGCCGAAGAGCAAATAAGCATATCTCCCCAAATGTCAAACTATTGGTTTAAATTATTTGGATTTGTCATATTTTATTTGTTCAGTTAATTGTTCAGCTATGATAGTCTAACTGCTGTCTCAACACCTTCTCCATGCTGCAAGGCCTATAATTCGTAGGGGGGATAATGAATGAGGTTTTTGCCATAAAAGAAGGAAAATTTGAATATACTCATATAATCATACTGGGATCAGCCTAAAATGTGCAGCATTAACTCTCACCAGGCTGCTAAAATGTTCCAGAAAATACAGATGAAATGACTTCAATATCACCCAAATAAAGACAACCACGCTGCGCACTGTAGGAAAACATGGAAATCTAGCAGACATGGTGTACTTTGGAACCCCATGCGTAATGACAGTCCTACACAAGCACACCATTTTCTGGCAAATTTGGAAAAAAAAGTTGCATCAATTTTCCGTTTCTTTGTTTCTCTATGCTCGTCTCACAGTTTGAGGTTGGTGGGACCTTCCTATCAATCAGCTTCTGAAACGAAACATAATAGTTTATCTTCAATTTTTGAAGGTCAAACAAATGATTAAGGGAGGACTTTACCTCTGAAACAAGGGATTTGCAGTGTCACAGCAGAAAGATAACTATTTGGTAAACAAGAAATATTAAAAGGTGTTAACAATTTAACTTAACTAGAATAAAAGTATTGACAATTTAACTATAGAAATATACAAGTGTTAGCAGTGCAAACCAGGCTTGATGGAGAAAGATGAGAATATTAAAACAATATGCACACTATAGACAGGATGAAGAGGATGAAAAATTCTGACATGTGATGACAGTTACTTAGAAGTATTGAAATATCAGAATTAGAAAACCAAGTTTTCCGAAGCTTTCGGGAAAATGTGCATGAACGTTAGTGTGCATACCTACCTGTAAAGTGTGTGTGTAATGGACAACGGTGTGGTTGGCAGTATGTTTTCTTTCCTTCAGACCTCCTCTCTACTCACCTCTGACATTTCAGCAATGAAGAGAGGAAGCAGACATGAAGACTTAGCCTTCATACATTATTAACTGCACGGCAGAGGCAAGGCCTGGTACAACGCAACTGCAGCGGTCTCCCGATATCAATACTCTGAGAGGCTTTGATGTCTTTCCTCATTGAGCTGAAGTGGATTGACGTCTGATATGTTTATGTAGAGTATGATCCATGAATGAAGTCCATCAAATGTCCATTAATTTGACAAGAACACATCTGCATAGAGTATACAGCATGATGTCTGTTTCTAACAAGAAAAATATGTAATTATCCCAAAAAAATTGGATGTGATCAAAAAAACCTATTATATCAAAACTAATTTAACTTTTACGAATATTTATTCACGTCCCATTTCCCCCCATCTCTGTCATACTCATGTCAACATTTGGGAGATCCCAGGCACCGATGTATCAAAATCCAAAGCAATCCCAGACCCCAGAATGGCACCCAGAACAGAGATATAAGAAATTACAGAATAATTGGATGAGATTCTTTGTTGAAGGTTGCCAAGCATTACCATAATAATAGAAATGTAATTAGTAATAACACCTAGAAAGTGGAGGCTGTCACCAGGGTTAGCGACATTCTAATTTCCCCCTTTTTTTTTTTCCAAAACACTAGCGATTAGCCAATTTGTGGTGTTGTAAGGCTCGCTGCGGCTTTGAATGAGTCTTTATAGCTTTGTCGAATGAAATAATGTGAACCGCCTATCTGGGTATTTTTGTACGTGCTGGAATTATGGGTTTATTGAAGCTGTATAATTGCATTTTATTGTTTCTTTCTTTCACCTCTCCCTTCCTCTTGTGGCTCATACCCCATCCGCCCTCAGAGGAAAGTCCTTTTTATTTCTATTTTACTTCTGTACAGTAAATTTGATCTCCGCTCATTATGCAAGTCAATTGAATTTCAGCTAAAACCTGGAGAGAGAGAGTGAGCGAGGGAGACACGGAAGATGAATTAGAAAAAGATGAAAAGGAAATACAACAAAATGCATTTGGAATGAAGCATTAGATTCTCCCTGGATCTAATTTCAATAGATTAAAGTTTCCATTTTTTTCTCCTTCAACCTTTTTATCCATGAAGCACTCCAAGTTGATTTAGGTTGACACCTGTTTTGCCCTAAAACAATTGCACTCCTTGCCCAATGTCGGAGGGTGAGAGACAGATGGAGCTTTAGGATAAACTGTCTCAGTGATTACCCTCTCTGTCTTGTACAGTAAGTCAACATTATAAATCTCAGCGGAGACAGTGGGACAGTATCAGCCAGCTCTAAAAGCCAATTACTTTCACAATGACCTGGCTCATGTAATATTTACAGCGATATAGTGGCTTCTACTTACAAGTCTATGAAAATGTGATGTGGAAATAATAAAATTATTATACGTTTTTCAAGATTGCTCTGCATCAAAGGAGGCTTCTGCGTGACAGGAATTGTTTCTGCAGCAGCACAAAAACATTTTAATGCGAGTATGATTTTGAAGTTTATTTTGCGTATTACGGATTTTCTCCAACGATTCTGCTTTTTTAAAAATTTCCTTTGATGTTCATTTCACGCCAGCCCTGCATGCTCACACAGTTTGGCATGTTTACCACTGGAATTCCCTCTAAATTACTGCTCTTTTCCTCCTACACCCTTGAAAAATTTAATTACTATAACCAGTTTACAATCAAGCAGTTTGCTAAGTGATGTGAAGGCAACAGGCCAGACCCCATAGTGAGAAGGTTGCATCTCCTCCCCGCACGGAACCATTCGATGAGTGTGTACATGCTTTGATGCTTGTGTGTTTGTGTGTGTCTGTATGGGGCCGAACAGACGCTGGGGTGTGTAGGAGCTGCCTCAGCTGGCCAGTCACTGCCCAACACACACACATACAGACGATGATTGCCATTGGCAAGGTTGTTACCCGGTCTCATGTGTTTTACGATCCCCCTCCTTTTTTTCTCTAGTTTTTGATCTATTCTCTTTTTGTGTGAAAAATAATGAGGACGTCATTGCGGATACATCAAAGAGGTCAGGCGTCATCTTCATGAGTGTGGCAGGATTTGTGTTTTAGTGCGTAGCTGAATAAAATAAACAGGATAAGTGCACACTTACATCTGACATTTAGCATATGCTCATTCTGTTGTGTGCGTCTAAGGCAGCTCTTATCAAACAGCACCACAGTCTCCAAAATCTCCACTGAGTTGAATTAAGCTTAAACAACGGTGATTTAATTTTGTTGTGAGATTCACAAATGTATGCATGCAGCGAAAGTACGAGATAGTTGGATAAGATAAGATAAACCTTTATCATCCCACAGTGGGGAAATTCACATGTCGCAGCAGCACAGGGGATAGCAGCAGTTAAATATTAAGAAGAACAAATAACAGTCTAAAAAGGAGGTATACACAAGTTTACGTTACTTATTTACACTTTTGAGTATGGATATGAAATCTATAATATATGACCAGTATAAAATATATGACCAGTAAATATACACAATGGGCCTAAATTGAGGTTAGAAATGACAGCCTAGATACAGAATATTAAATATTAAGTACTAAATACAGAATATTGCACATTGACTTGGTCAAGTATTGCACAGTGGATTGCATGAAATCTGCCCACTGCACCTTTTGATTTAATTATGTCCAGACTCACCTAATGCTGATTAAAAATGCCATTTTGACCTGTAAGATGCCAAGCGGTTTGTCGCCAGGACATATTGTACATGAAGTGTATTTATGGTATATGTGGCCTCAGTTTCAGCCAAGACTAAACGCTGCCAACCTCTGTTTCTTGGCTTTCGCTTGACAAGCTTGTCCGCTCGGGGATTTTAAGTCGTATTTTCAGAAGTGCAATGTTGTGCTTCCTGATAGAGGTGAGGGGTTCTGTGGATCAATCGCGCATTGTAAATCTTATTTCGATGTTGTTGGTGACAAAGCTTCAAGGTCAGCTGCAGTCTGAGACAAAAAAAAAAAGAGAGGAGAACAGTTGCTGTTCATTCGCAAAGGGAGCCAGAAAGAAACTGTACAAACTTCTTCCACCCGAGATCATGTTTTAAAATCATCCGTGAAACACTTTTAAACAAATTTCACATTTTCTAAGTCTCTTGAGATGAAGTATTAGCTGAGTCTATATTTAATTACTCACTTGTCTCCATCAGGAGACTTTAAAAAGATTAAAAACACCTGCCACCTGCTCAGTGGCGGAGCTGCTAACGAGTGTTAATGCTGCTCAAGAGGAATAGAAGCTTTGGGCATTATTACAGACGTGTTGAGTGGTTAATCATTATGGATTATATAATAATATTGACACAAACACACACTTTATTGTCAGCAGAATGATGACCAACAACATATCTTCAACATGTGACTATATGTCTTAATTCATAGGTAGAATATAAACTGAAGTTGGAATTTTCAACCTATGAGCAAAATTATCCATCAAACTGCAAATGCTGCCATCCAAGTTTCTATCAGATAAAAGCTGTAACTGCAGAATGAATAAATTACTAAAAGTGGGTGCTGTTGAGGGAAAATACAGTCAGATTTCAATCGATCCATATGTTGCATTGAAAGATTTTAAATGTGTTTGTCAATCATAAAACATTCCAGAGGATCTGTTTATGGATGGTGATTGACAGTCCGGTGCCCTGTTGAACCAATTAGTCCACTTATTGATTCATTAAGCATGAAGTCAGCTTTCATTTTCAATTTTTTATGTTTTTATCAACAGGTCTTGGTCAACTCTGAGATACTAAGTTTTAATTTCGCTTAGTGTGGGAGAATTGTATGTATCGAATGTGCCAACAAATCTGAACAAATAACATTTATTGGTTATGTCCTAAAACATGATTTAAATCTTCTAATTCTCAAATGTTTTATAACATAAATTGCAGCTCTGGATTTACAGCTGCCTTATTTAAATTTTTACATTCATCAAGAAAAAATGGCTCATAATGTCAAAGTAAACAAAGTGGCCCGCTCACGATGGCTCAGTGGAGACGATACAGCCTCCGCTTTATAGCGCCAGTCCTCAACAGCATCTGCATAATGTCTCAATGTGATGCTGATGTCAACAAAATGATGCAGTCTCTGGTGGAAACGAGGACGTTTTCAACAGCCTACTTTTGCTCGTGCAGCTGGCTGTGGCTGATCAACAGGTAGACCCAAGGGCGTCATTTTCATTTCAACTCGGGAGACATCTGCTCGCAACTGCTCACTGCTACTGCGATTACAGCCTTCATAAGAGCAGTGTGTTCTTAATGGGATGCTATTAATATGCATTATACACTCTATATACTAAATCTAACCCTTTGCCACAACATGAAATTCAGACACGAGCAGCGAGTTGAGAAAGGAGGATGATGGCTGTAAAAGTATCACTGCCATCACTTCTTGTATCGTCACACCTAAACCTGGTCTGAGGGTTAGGGTTAGGGTTAGGTTGTGGGAAGATCCTCCTACCGGAGTAGGAGGCTGGTGCGCGGTCCATCTCGGCCCTGGACCGGTCGAGGTCCCAGCCCCACCGCCGCCGCCGTCTGGCTCTATTGCCATAAGTAACCAGTGTCCACTCGCTCATTGAGAAAATATACAAAAATGCAATGAAGTGCAAAAAGTCAAAAACAAAAATAAAAATGGAACTGGAGGCTACTGAAGTCCAGGTAAGTGTTTTATGTAACTACAACAAAAAGTTACACAAGCACGTGTTCGTTCAATCTTTAACTCAAATCGCCAAAAAACTAAAAGGGTGTGCTATAATTTAAAGCACACTGAGATAAACAATATATGGGTTAGAGATACCGAGAGTGATTTTTCCCCTGCTGCATCTCCTCCTAAAGTGACGTCTCTCACTCAAAATGGTAACCTCTGACTCCAAAGTTACCTCCCCATGCACTTCCACAAGTCTCCCCAGCTTCCTAAGATCCCTTCAAATTAAAACAAAAATAAAAATAAATATAAATAAAAATAAAAGCCCACATCCTGTACATGAATATAACGTAAAATAACATAACATCCCCCTAACATCTGAGGGTTAGGGTTAGGGGTTAGTCCCATGACTTGGACTTGGCAAGATGGATCCTAGATTTGCGTAATCTCACAAATCCAGCTGCCTCGCAAGATAAATGCTCCAAAGGTGCAGACAGGATTTGAAACTGTCATGATACAAAACCTGCTTTTGAGCTACATACATCAGCTCTCACAAGTCCAGATGAGACCATTAGCTTCATTGTAATCAGCTCGTTTATATCACATCAATAGACATGAACATATGTGTGAACTGCAGAGTCCATTTCTGGTGGTGAGACTGTCACAGACGCTTGATAATTAATCAAACAATTGGCTTATTTGATGAAGTGACATAAAATAAAATTGCACAGATGGCTATGGCTTCAGGAGGCCAGACTAGTAAGACTTGTTTTTTGTCAAGAGGAGGAACTCTACTCTTTACTTCTGCTGCTTCTCCAGGACAGCGACCTGCTCTCAGCATTAGCCCTGGATGCCACTGAAGAGCCCTGAGAGACGCTGCTGCGTGCTGTTTTTATGACTGTCTTGTGCGCAGAAATGACAGGACCGGCAGCAGCATGGAAATGGTATTTCAGTGAAAGGGTAAATGCCCAATCAGATGTTGGCTGTCTGAAAATAGCAGCGGTGTTTCCCCCCACAGCCCTCGAACAAGATGATGCTTCGCCCTCCTCCTGGCCTAGATAGCAGCGGTGATGGATCCTGTAGCGCCCGCCGCACTCTGCACTTGAGCTTTGGCCGGTGGAATGAAGGGTCCAAGACATGCATCCAACGAAGCACTCAGCATTTTCAGCTGTGCAAAGAGAGTATAGCAGACTTATTTTAGCTTTAAGGAAAGTGGCGCCTCACCATGCATCAAGGTCTGACTGGTGTCTGGAGTGTGTGTGACTGAGTCGGGATATTGCCTCATTCACACATGCAGATTCAACAGTAACAAGTCAACTCTTGTTTTTGCAAGTCTGCAGCTTTCTGCCATGTTTAACATTAAACAACTAATTCACATAGTCAGCTTAAACATATACAGGCACACAAGAAGGATCTGATTTCTTATTTCTTTATATTGGGATTGACGTGCTGGGCTGTTTCTTGGCTATGACCAGCCACTGCTCTCAGCCAAGACATGGTCTGCTACTGATAGATTTTTGTATCGAACATATATAACACGTGAGCCTGAGAGGCATCTTTTGTTACCTTTGGACAAAGCCAGAGCAACAGTTTTTTTTTTGTTTTTTTTTTTTCCCAGGCTTTATGTCGATGCTCTTCTCATCTATCTTGAGTCTTGGAGGCTTGTGCCATTACTTGTGTTCAACTTGGTGTCAGGCCAAAGTGTGTGATAGAGCCACTGGTCCATATTGTTAATGCCATGTTTTTTCTCACCTCAGTGTGAAAAGAACAGTCTCATTCCATGGCCAGTTTAGCCATAAGAAATATTCAATGTCCAGTTTGACTGTCAAAATAAAGGTGACAGCTGGGGTACATTTAGTTTTGAGAAAAGATCATGTTCAGGTTAAAATAACTACTTTATTTTAAAGCCGTCAACACTTTTGGTTTCAGGCAGGAAACAAACCCATCTCCTCTGTTTGATCCATCCACCCGACCTCCTTCTCCCTATGCAGACTTTGTCGCCTTTATACTACATTCATGCTTTGCTGCCACAATGTGAGTCATTGAGGAAGGATTTTAATTTATAAGATACATTTTAAACCACTTTGGTAACCTTCTGTCTTTATGCCAGATCAAAATCACTCTCATTCGAATTTCAACTCTTCAATCCAGGGTAAATTCAACAAGGCATTTTTTTTATTCCACACACAACCAGCACATACAGTATTTGCCCTTTGCTGAGTAAGCTGGTAGGTACGGGGAAGCAGATATGCCACACAATTAATTATCAGTGTTTGTACATCATTAATTTTTATTAAGGCCAGCTGCAAGTGTGAGTGTGCACTAATAAAACAGATAAACAGATCATTAGGCTTTTCCATGTCCAGAGAGAGAGAGAGAGAGGAAAAAAGTAAATGCTTGCAGAAAGTTAAAAATGAAATGAACTCTAATCAATGTCCTGTAATGTAAAGACGTCCTCTAAATAATTCTAAATTGAGACATGTCTGACCCTGACTCAGACAGAGTAGACCTCTTAGACTCAGCACAGGCAATCAATAATATGCTTGTCAAAGCGGAAGGGTTGGTTAAATTATGGACAAGTACCAATCATTAACATAAACTCCGTGGTTCATTAGCTGGTATCCTCCATATCATTTCATTAACTTAAAGTGGCCTTATTAGTACATGCATCCAGCGGGGTGAGGCATGTGCAGCAGAGATGTATGACCTTAATCAACTGTATCTGCCTGAATATTATGAAGTCTGCTAACTATGATTTTCAGTCAAAACTGTTTTGAGCTCTGAAAATGTTAGTTCTAATTGCAGCCCGTGTGGGCTACTGACTCACTTATACACTGACAGTACGTCAATAGTTTACTACTGTTCTCATAAACGGTAAGAGTGGCTGTTGCTTTATAATGTAAATGAATTTTCTTTTACGATGTGCCGGTGGTTCATATGCTGCAGAGCGAGCATTCATTGTAGTATGACATTCAAGGTATCGCCAAGATTAAATTCTTTGAATAATTGCACTACAACTGCTGCTATATGAAAAACTGCCAAATCCATCTTTTACCACCACAGCAGGCCAGAAACTTACCTCCATCGTTCAGTATCGCCGCTGTTGTATTTGGCCTGCATTGGGCCTGTAATTGCCATGATAAGTGCAATTAACTAAGCATGGTAATTGCCTCTCGTCTCTCTTCTCTCTCTCTCTGTTTTTCTTTCTCTCTCTCTCTCTCCCTTCCCTAATGATCTTCTCATTTTGGGAGACAGATCTGCTACAGATTAGAATCTGGGACCAGGACGACAGCAGAAATAAATAATGGTCATTAGAGCGTGTTCAACCAACGCAGCACCGGGAAGTAACGTGCTCATTTCCTGAGTGTGCGAAGTCTCCATGGCTCCTTCTTCTTTCTTCTTTTTTTCTTTCCAATGAGATTTATAGATGAGTAAAAATAGGGTTGTGAATCTGATTTATCACAACAAAGCTCTTTGGCTGGATCTCTCTGCCACTGTGCCCATGGTCCTCTCAGGAGAGCTTCACCTGGCATCCAGCCACCAGCCACTCCATCTCCCCCTCCCTCCCTCTGTGTTTTTATGGTTCTGTGGCGCAGAGCTAATTTCAGTCAATTTCTGAAAAGCACTCTGTTACACTGTGAAATGGGTCTCCAAAGAGGTCATAAGGGAGGAAGTTTGTGGTTGATGGGATGTTATTCTATGTTACAGCGTTTTTGAGATTTACTGTGTTTGGCAATAAATATTCTAACCTTCCAATTTTTAGAATGTCAACAAACAAGATTTCGCATTATGCTGCTTCCCAGAAGAAACCGTAAAAAAGAAATTAATAAAGCGTGACCTTAAAATCAGTAAGATGCTGTCGACTAATCTTATTTTAAATATATTATAATATCTGAAATCTAGACACTGTCTTTTGTCTATCTGGGTTTCAAGTAGGCAAAAAAGATCAAGTAAGATACAATTTCATAATCTACAATTGTGAAATTTTTGTAATTATAATGTTCTGTCACGCCCATGTATATTAATGGAATAGACACAATATCAGAAACAAGCTATGAATGCATGATGAGTGAGTGAATGACAATCTCTCTGTGACGCTTTGTCTGTATAGCTCAGATAATATAAATTCTGAGTTGCGAATATTTTGATGTAAACAACACAGCAGCTTCAAAATGGACGCTACCAGTTTACAATGTGTTATTTTTAATGTGAAAATTGCCGTCAATGAGGCAAGTCAGAAAAACAGAATTACTTATAGAGAAAACATGGCTACTCTCATACTATAACACTGAATATGATTTTACTGGAATCAGTCACGACAGATTTGGGAATACACGACCACTTTGTCAGACTCTCTGAAGAGCATTCTCAACAACCACTTCTTTCAAATTACTTGTGATACCTTTGAAGCAGAATACGAAAAGACCTTATCCCAGCGAGCGTGTCAGAAATAAGACCATATGTCCTAAGAGCCGTGTGGCTTAAGGCCCTTACATGGCTCTTGCAGCTGTTGGCAGTAGATGCAGCCATCTCCCACCTTCGCACCGCTGTAATTGCACCATGTGTGCCGGCCTCTCTCAAAATCTGAAACACCTCTGTTTGTGGATGTGCCAGCTGCACAGACAGCTGATTGTTGGCCACTGCGTGTCAGCATGGGCACAACCACAGCAGCTGAAGGAAATGACACCAGAAACCGATGTTTGCTCAATGTTTATTATATGTATTAAACAAATTTAGAATTTTCTTTTATACATTTTTCATCTCCCTCACTAAAATGTATAGATATCAAATTAATTAACATTCAATAAGTGCATTCAAAAATCAACTTTTTTGGTTATTTTCTGCAGCTTCCAGCATTTGAATGTGTAGCTGCGGATGGTGCCTGCACACCGAGCAGGTTTCAGCCCTGACTATCACACCCTCCCAGGTATTGCTCCAGGTGTAGTTTTCTCCCCTGTTCGAGGGGGGGGGGGATACACATGTTGGAAGTGATTTTCTCTAAAGGCTTTTTACTTATTACACCATCTGCCATTGAAAGAAAACGTGAAAGCTTTGAGCGGAACAGGAGGCGCAGACAACGGCCCTCTCTCTGTGTTTTATGGCAGGAAAAAAAAGAATCCAGATTTCACGTAACTCTTCGACATGCAGAGCAGAGACGAGCAAACACTGCCAAATCTCATACCTGATGGGTTCATTGTTTATGGAAATATGGGGTTTGCAAAAAACATCATTTATGTTGTAGTATACTAAATATATGTTTTTTAAAGCTGCAATAGTCTTTCACACTTTTCCTGTTTTGTTCTCAATACTATTTATTGTGTGAGTAATTGTTTGGCTAATTTGGGACTGGGAAAAGGACAAGCTGTATGTCACTACACAACAAGCTGTGTGCACAGTACTCCAGTCACATACTGACCCAAGAGAGCACAGCAAGGATGAATGACTATGATAATACAACTGGTCTCCCAGCAACAAGGAGGCAGTTCCTTTTGACTAGATAGAAGCCAGGGGATGAAAACATATTAAGTAAATTAATTGAAAAGACCCCCCCCAAAAAAACAGGGGATTGAGCGATATGTATGCAACCCCCCCTGTGGGGAGATGCATCGGGAAAACAAGGGAGAGAATCTAATTTTCTCTCAATTATGTATCAGCCCATTGTTCCATGGACAGTTTCATATAACATTGGAAGCTTGGGACTCACTTTTACGTGGAATCTCTTCAAATTAAGCCTGTGTTGTTTTCTGACAATGTTATTCTACTCATCCGTTACAGTCAGACTGCAAAAAACAAAACACTGTTTGAATTAATGACAGTATAATGCTGTATATTCATTTTGTTATGTGATCTGGAATAAGTCGTTCCACTTCACTGGATTCTATTGATTTTTGTTGGGGTACAGCAACTAAGTAATATATTAACAAATCAAATTATGATACCAGGTTTGAGTACGCCATTAATTATATATAATACAGGTTACAGTAATCATCTGCAAAGAGTTATATTTATAATGTGGCCTGACCACTTTGCATATCTTGTTAAATACAACTGATGCAGTGTCTTTATACTGTTTTTCATGTGAAGCTATGAACAGCCGCCACAACTCATTTGACAGTAAAACAAGAATAATTGCATTAGTTGTATTATTGTGTCAGGTTGGCAGAGAGAAAGAGCCTGTGTGCATGCCTCCATTCCCTATTTACTTGAAATTGACTTATCAATAATTAAGAGAATGATTTGTGGCATGCTGAGTATTGGCTCTGGGCAAATGTCCAATGGGCCTGGCCAGTGAGTTACTTAAAGTAAGGTGAGCTGCCGTGGGATAAGGAAGCGAGTGCTGCAACAGAGAAATTAAAATTTAAAAATCATAACAGAAATGGAGCGGTTTGAAGGTAGAGTGGCAAAAAAAATTACTAATTCAAAGTGAAGAAAAAAAACACTTCTTGCCTCAAGGTAAATAAAAACAAGTACTATTCTTAAAAGAAGCTCTTGGTGGGGGGAAAAATATCCCAAGTGTTTTCTGATGCTTATTTTCTCCCATTAATATTGTGATTTTTCTCTTGAACCTTGCGGCTGCATTCACAGGGAAACCTTTCTTTTAATACTGAGGATGTCAATCCTTATCAGCTGATATTTGTTTGGAACTTGTGCATTACTGTTACTGCCACTATGTTGATGGAGTTTGGTTTGCAGTGGTGAAGCTGAGTGCTTTGCATCGCAGTCAGTTCCAGTGTTGCATAAGAGTGTCACTTTTATTTTACTTTGGAAAGAAAAGTGCACTTTTATTTTGTAAATGCTTTTAGCCCAGATAAACAAGGCGCCCTATCTATAGTGCTTCACATCAATGTAATGATTCCAATCGTCTCTTCATTATTCGCTTAATCACCGTGACATCTCGTCAGGCCTTCTCCTGCATCGCCTTTGTTTATAAGTCGCTGGCACGCTCTTCTCCATACTTTCTGATTTTCTCCCTTGAACAGCCATCTGACGTGAATCTCATTAAGGCAAAGGCAGCACAGGACAGCGAGGCCGAAATATCAGCAGCGAGCTCTATCGTTATAATTTCTCAATCACTGTGAAGATTGATATGTTGATGGAGAAAGCTGTTTCTCTCTCTCTCTCCCTGTCCTTCACTTTCTCCCCTCCAGGTCTGACTGACTCCTTGGGCCCATGAAGAGGCTGGGTGGCCCCTCATTAAGCACATTCTGGATTACAGCTCCTGGCCAGGGCTATTTCCAACAACATGCTAGTGCATTGTAATGAGCCTCTCTGTGTGCTGCGCAAACACACTCAATCTCCCACTTTAATCACCGAGGAGGAGATAGGCTACTCCTCGAGCCCTCAGCAGGAGCAGTGAAAGGAAAGGGGGATTTGCAAGTTCCTCCATCCCCTGATGACATCTAATCTCCTTGGGAGATGAGTGTTCTGTCTCAGAGCTCTGATTGACATGTCTAACATTATGATGGAGTGAGTTAGGAGGAAGAGCCGAGAGAAATGCCTGAGCCAGGAAAGATGAGGCTGAAATGGTTCACAGGGTGAACAGTGATCCTTCAGCTCTCTGGTCACTCTGCCGGCCGTGTAGCTACAGATCATCTGTATGTCAAACGGCTTAGGGAGAGATTCAGGACATCGTGTCCAGTTTGTCATTTTCTGCACATACTTTGTTTATAGTGTAGAATTTCCTCACAAAACTACATAAATTATGTAACGTAAATAAACTACTTGCAAAGGCCGAGAGTTATAAAGTGCTTCAACAACAAATTACAGCGATAAATAGATTCATAAGGCAAATAACATGTAAAAATGTCGAAGTGAATCCAACTCCACGATCAAGGCTGTGGATTTAAAATTCCACAGGTTTGATTAAAAAAACAGCATGCAGGCACAATATCACAGAATCTTTCTACAAAGAATGGGAGTCTTATAAGTCATTTGTACAACATTATGCAACAAATTGACAAGAAAAAAAAGATAAAGATAAGACTCCATTACCTCTTTATATGCACATTTGCATTTTCAGCATTAAAAAGTGCCAGACATTTAAAAAATAAACAATATTGCAGCGCCTGCTTCTGCGGCCATTTATTGTTACATACCTGTTTCCTGCATGTAAGAGGCCTCAGTTGATTTTTTTTTCCTAACAGAGCAGCAGTTCAGCTCCTACATTTCAAAACCGGTAAAGGACAATCAAATTCTGCTTGCGGCCCTAAGATGGCGCTGGGTGTCTCTCACGAGCAGTTTTTGACAAATTGAATTATCTTTCTCCTATATACATTATTGACAATTCTCTTTGGAAAGGCTACAGTGGCTGATTTACTGTCAGAAGAATGCATTAAACAGTTTCCAGGAGGCACCAGTTCGGGCTTTGCCATGAGATACATTGCAAATGGATGGCTCTCATTTTGATGTCAGAAACAGTGACATCAGAGAGGATGCACGCAGAGCTCCCCGTCTCTGGGATTTCACTGTAACAAACATGCAGCTTTGAAATCCTTCTATAGAAGTGTATTTCTCAGATTTTTGACAGAGACTTAATCAGAAATGATGCTGTGACTTGCTTTGATTTAAAGGGTGCGTTCAGGAACACGAGAGCACAAAATGGTCGACTTTTTTGGAGCCATTGTGAAAACACCTGCTATGGGCGTTTATTGTGATGGAGAACCTGTTGCTGTCTCAGGGAGGCTGAAGAGGGAAATACAGCAGGGGTGACTGATGCCTGAGTCGACAGTCGTATGTACAGCGATGGGGGGGAGGGACTGTAAGTCCTTTGACAGTTTACCCGAGCGGCAGCAGAGCCATACAGCGACGTCTGCTGTGGCGATTTTTCATCACGCTGATACATCTGTGGTGATGCGCCATGATGTTCCCATAACTCTGGCCTTACTGTTTGGCGGAATAATTCATGGTACCATAAATATGTGGCTGGTGGATATAGAGGAGGAAGAGTTATGGTAGTTTTATTAAAATAGTAAATCCAACTACTCGCCCGTGGTTGAAAAATAGGAAGGGGGGGAAATGAAAAAAAAAAATGGAGAGAAAAGGGAACATGCTCATGTCCATTGCCAGTTCGCTCTTCAGTTGACGGCAGCATTTGAGTTCATTTACAGCTTGTTATGATACGGCTGAGCGGTGTGGGTTTTGTGTGTTGAGAGGAGGCCAATATAATCTGTCTTTCAAACAGGGTATGACATGGGGAGGGGGAGTGGAGGAGAGCAAGCAGGAGCAGGTATGCAGCCTGCCTAACTGGTGGCTGTATTACATTCCACACGGGCAGCGCTGGTGATGGATTGACGCCAGCTGGAGAGAGGCAGTCCTGAATCAATTAAGGTGAGTTCATGAAATTGAACAGAGTTAAAACCTGGGGGGGTTGTCTTTTTGTTTTTTTTCAGGTAATTTGATCAAACCTGTGTTCACCTTCAAACCCCAGGATCTAATGGGCAATAATGGATTGCAATTGCATCACTTTGCGGTGACACAAAAATATGCATTGCAAAGGTTACTGTTCCAACTCGTTATGAATTTCCAGCCCATTATTGAATCTTGCTGGACCCTGAAAAGACCCTGATCTATTTACTTTAACAGGAAGTATAATCTGCTGCATTAAAAATGGGAGTAGTATAAAACAATAGTGGAGGGATGTAATGTTTCTCTCATTACTCTGTTCCAAACACTTCCCTCAGCCCTCTGATCAGAAGATAACATTTTGATTGACATTTACGAAGGTCATTGGTTAATTATCAGTAACTCTTCACCTTTAATTACGCATCCGTGGTATTATGTACATGCTTATTTGCTCAAGACCCCAATCGGTTCGACAACATTTCTTATGCAAATTGGGCAACAATTATCTTCCCCATCAATGATGGAGGAGGCAGGACTTGTTTGTTCCTGCTGACATTGTGTGCGATATTGAGCGTGTCATTAAAGTCTTTCCCTGCAAGGCTGCTGCGAGGGTGAACACCCTTTCATCACCTCTGTACCCTCCTGCCCTATACAGAACAAAGCCAGCGCAAACCTGACCTCAGCCACTTCAAAAAAAACACAGGAGGGCTTGTATTCCTGGCTGTACACGTACTGCATGTGCACGTACACGCACAGTTATCGAGTACATACTGCGTCAATTAACTCTGAGTAAAAGGCACAACACATAATAAGGATATACGTCTGTGAGAAATGTGAAAGGCAGTTTCTATATGAAACTGGTTGCCTACCAAACATGAGGAATAAATGGAATGGAATGGGTTTTTTATTTTTTTTTTTTAACACATTTTCAAAGAGTCATGCCTGAAATAGGTTTTTTCCATCACGGCATAATGAAAAGAAAATCATACAAAATCGTCTGTAGGGCTAATTGGTTCTATAATATACTTGCACTGTAATTTCAGGTGATATAGTTTAATATGATGTGATCGCAAGTGGAGATGAAGTTTATGTTAATTTGAATGCTTCTATGAAACAAACTATGCGTTGTGTGTTTTGCAAAAAATTGAGGCTACTAAAACCTTTCTGACATTTCTTTTTCATGTGTGCATACTCCTCATGTAAATAAGAATTACGCTGTTTGGTCAGCAGTGACGGCGATGGATCCTATTGTCTCGATTTATAATAATAAAATACATAGTCTGTCTCCTGCAGGCTGTGTGTGGATGTGGATGGCTAATTATAAATGCCAGTGTAGAAGCCTACAGAGCTTGCCAAGTTTATGAGAGTTCACTGAGCTCTCAGCAGAGCCAGAGCCAGTCACATTCTGCTCTGAATATAAAATGTTAATTCACGCTGCAGGGAATCCAGAATTGGGTGAGAGAGCAGTAGTATTACCATCCTCGCTCTCTCCCAGTGTCTCTCTTTCCTCAACTCCTCGTCTCTTTCCGTAATCGACTGCATTGGCTCCTATCATGGCAGTTTTGTGTTCACTCTCCCCCCTGTCTGACACATTTCCTGTTTACTTGCCAGCCCCCGCTGACCCGACACACTCCCCCTCTCTCTGACCACTGCCCGGGCTGATGAACAAGAGCCCCTCAAGCCCTCACAGTTGACATCCATGAAAATCCATATAATTCACTGAACATATCCGTACAGAACACCAGCAAATGACCCCATGTCTTGGCCGTGGAGAAAGGGCTTGAGATCCGGGCAGCGGTTGTCAAAAGTCATTAACAAGCAATGGGACACATATCCTAATTGGGAATAAAAGAAAAAAAAAGGAATACTTATATGGACTTTTGTAAGACTTATTATTACCACAGTGTAATGTGTATCTACGGCCTGGAGCTTTGCCATGAGCCAGTGAGACATTTTACTCATTAGTGGTGTATGTAGTACTGTATGTTTCTATTGCCATGTCAAATACTGCAGAGGTGTAATGCGTTTTTGACAAAGTTAGTTTTTTTTTTCAACTAAAGCAGCAAAACTGGTCAGCTGTAAATGCGAAACATGTTTTTTTTTAATCATTCCCATGTTCCTTTATTAGACATTAGACTTTTATTGTCATTACACAATATACACAGCAGTGCAAGTTGGGTAACGAAATTCGGATGCAATGGCTTCCAACAAAGAGTCAGCAACAATAGTGTCAGTCGGTGGAGTATAAAAATATGTAAAAAGAGATATAAATACTATAATATAGATACAGGTGCTATGAGCTATGTATAGACATATGTAAATGAACAAAAGTTATATACAGGTTATTGCACAGAGCAAGTAGCAGCAAGTTGAATTATTGCACTAAGTAGTTGTATTGAGTGTAAAAGTGAGATATCTAGATATAGATATCTAGAATAAATACACACAGAAAATATTGCACATAACAGAAACAGTTGAGAAATGGTGAACAATGACAGCTGTTTACCTTAAAAATTTTAAAGTTGAGATCACAGGTTTAATTTAAATATTAAAATTAAGAAGTAATTGTCTGTAGACCCAAGAGTATTGTCCATAACAGAGTATTTTTCCTTGTCCATGTAGTGTGCTGAGTTGGGTAGATGAAGGGGGGGTAGTTCCAGATAGAGGTAGTGTAAACTTTACTACGCAATAAAATACAAAGTTGAAGTCATTACTCGATTAATCCTTGTAAACTTGCCAAAGAAAACTTCCCGCGCCCTCTCGTCCAACACACACACATACAAACCGCGTCTGACATGTGAGCGTAAAAGGGATTCAACTCAATCCCTCTGGAAAATTGCAGCCCTCTAAAACGTGAGCGAAAGTGAATTTCATGGTTAACTGTCTGCCAATCTCACACCTCTTCCTCCTTCACGCAGCTCTCAAGAGTGATTGATAGGATTCAACTCATCCATCCTGGAACTATGTATGTCTTTCTTGTGGGTCACATCAATCTTTTGTTGCAATTACTGTGCGCGCACAAGGTCATGTGAATTTCATCAAGACGTGCATGTAAAGAAAAAAACCTACATGTTCATGTCATAGCTGTGCTCGTTATCGACTATAACATGAGACATTACTACAAGTGGTGCTGGTAAAAGCATGTGTGTTTTACCTTTTTTCCCTGTGTGCATAAATGCATCTGCAACGCCCACAGACATGTATTTGTGTTACACATGCCTGTAGTGTGAACATAGACAGCCTTCGCTTTCCTTCAGGATGACGTCCGTACTTGGTTTACATCACGGCGGCAGGTAGGAAGAGTTCAGTATGAGCACTATCCATAATGGCCAACAGAGCTGCACTAACTGTGGAAGTGACAAAGTGTCGAGTCGGCAGTCCTCTGACAATGGTAATCAGCCCTCTGCTACTGTGCAGGGCCAGTAAATTGTGCGAGTGTGTGTGTGGCCTGTGTGTGCAGAGTGGGGAGTGTGTTGCTGAAATGTACACAGGTGCCTTCGTCTAATAGTCTTATGTGCATTATTTGAGAGCTATAGAACAAGAATACATTCTAATGTGCTGTGCTCGCACACGACTTCACACAGTTTTTTCTTTTACACTCAATAGAACTACTTAGTGCAATAATTCAACTTGCTGCTACTTGCTCTGTGTAATAACCTGTATATAACTTTTGTTCATTTACACATGTCTATACATAGCTCATAGCACCTGTATTTATATTATAGTATATATTTATATCTCTTTTTTACATATTTTTTTACTCCACCGACTGACACTATTGTTGCTGACTCATTGTTGGAAGCCATTGCAACGGAATTTCGTTACCCAACTTGCACTGCTGTGTATATTGTGTAATGACAATAAAGAAAGTCTAAGTCTTTAATCAGCATCAACATGGTAATTGTATTCTGATGCCCCCTACTGTGTTGGAGCAAGCGAGACAGTAAAACACAAAATTGCATAACACAATACACAACAGCCCATCAATGGTTGTGTCTCTCAGTTCTGTTGATGCTTGTTTCAGACCATTTTTGGGAACAGTTCCAACCACCCCTGTGTTCATTGCTCTGATATTCCCTACATAATAAGCTCTTGATAGTTTAGTCTGTGGTGAGCAGTGCATTGAGATTTCAGACACTTGTGAACCATTATCATTTGGCATCATCACTGCCAGGTGTGGTGTTTGATAGCTGATAGATTTTTTTCTGTTCAGAGGCACCGTGGGAATTTTTTAACTGCACTGTAACTATGTAAGTGTCCCATTGAGAATTTAGAGACTCTGATCCTATAGGGGAAAAGTTTTGGACACAGCCAATGTGACATGTGTATCAAAACCAATTATCGCTTGCAACCCCAAGAGGAACCTCATCTCCGAGAAAATATTTTATTTGCTGGATGGAGAATATGACAATCTCGATCATCCTTTGACAGGAGACGTTTTTGCTGGTGAAGATGCAGCGTGATGCAGCAGAGAAGCAGATCTGCTTCAGTCTGTTTACTGTAAACGCATAAAATACAACTCAAACACGTCTCTAAACTGAATTACTGGCTGAGCTCTTTCTGAACATATCTTTGAGCGCGGCTTTTCTCCGTCAACGTCAGTTACTTCAACAAGTGACGACATGCTGATGTTCGAGCGACAAAGCCTTCCAGCGGCAATTATGATTGAACAAACAAGGAAGTCATGTGACATCTTTATAAGGCGACAGAGTCGGGGGAGGTCGGGTTGATGCATCATCGAAAAATTATACTTAAATGGTTGATTTTTATAATGATTTTTAGAAAGCACTTATTTAACCTCAACAAGTCTTTTTTTTACTACAATCATAGTACTGTTGCATCATAAAACTGATATTTATCAACAGTAAGATCTAACACTCAGTGTGTTATGTGTTCAAGAGGACATGCACAAATGACACATTGCCATTAATTTTGAGTATAATTATTTGTAATTGTGACGTTCCTGAGTCACCGTCGTTGTGGCATTTGGGTGTATTTTAACCTCAGTAAGTCGTAGGGATCATAAAGCGTTGGCCTGAAACACTGTCAGGGAAGTGAGTAAGTATCCTAAATATCTTGTGTGGCCAAAGGGCAGGGATACAATAAGCCATGATCCCTTCGGCGTTCTTCTCAGCTGCTCAAGGTCTCTGTAGCTGGATCTCTCTCCCTTGCTTTTTTTTTTTTTTTTTTAACCATATTCATCTTCTACAATCTTCTCTATCTCGTGTTGTTTAATCCCCTCTTCCTTTTGCTATATTCCATCTGCTTCCTTGCTCTCCTCTCTCTCTCTCCCTCTCTCTCTCTCTAACTCCCTTTGTCCTCTGTTGTCAACCTTCCCCTGGGACAGCGTTGTCACTTCTCTTTAGTCTGGCTACTCGCTGAGGTTGCGCAGCTGTAATAGTTTTAGATTCCAGCTAAACCTTTGGCTAACTGCGCTCGCAGAAGGAGGGGTGAGAACGAGAGGGACAAGTGGAGGAAGGAGGGGAGGTGTGTGTTTTGAAGGCTGCTGCAATCCACACAGGCAATTAATGACTTTGAGGACAAACCTCTGTCTTCTGCCTCTGACCCTGGGTAATGCGTTTTCTTCCTCGTCGCCCCTTTTCAACTTATTTTCCTCCTCTTGTTTTGTGTTTTAAGCTCCTGCGGGGACACGGATGCTTTTGTGGAGTTTTTCTTTTTTTTTTCCCCTTTATCTCTCTTTTTTTTCCCTTGGTCTTATCAAAGAAATGCATTAAGGGCACAATGGTATTCCTGCCCTCTCCCTCTCTTCTCCTTTCGCACAATATTTCCTGTGACAGTGTGGGCCCCCTTACAATGTAGCTTTTGGACATGGTGACTGATGAAACAGCCAAGTCTGAATCACTGGCTTTGGGCTTCGGGCTGTGGGTGGTGAGCTGTAGAAGGTTACCATGTCAGAGGCTTTACAATAGAAAAAAAAAGAATTCCTCTTAATATGAGTCTGTTTATGACGTTTGCGAATCCGTCAGCTACTAGATTTAATGAGCTTTTGATTTAAAATGACTGAATTTCTCTGAGCGGTGTTTTTCCACAGAATGCAGTTATGGGGGAATCGGCCTGATTTGTGTACTGATCAGCTTGTCTGCTGAACCATGCAACACTGAATTTTAAAGATGTTTTGTACAATTACTCTCTGCAGATTTAGTTACGGAGGCATTAACATTTGACCTGTGTCGATGGCATAAGAGTGATGTAATTAAACAGATTAAGACTCCATTTATCAGCACCCCTGACTCCCTTTTCTCCTTTAAAAACAGCATTAAAACATTATGCTGCAAACTGTATTAATATCTAATACGACTGGTGCCTTGTTTGCCCCCGCAGTGCAACCGAAGGCAGCACTTCTCCACAACTCTGATTTCAAGTGATCAAGCCGAGCTGTCTGAAGAGCGCAGTACTTCTACTCAACATGCTGTTACCAACTCATGTACTCCAGCAGTACATAACCTGCTTTCTGGCAGTTTTATGCTACTCTGACAGTACTTAAAAGCTTTATGGCTTCATCTTCAGCAGTAGACGGCTTCACTCAATTCAAATTTATATTGACTTGGCTGAAACAATCCTCAAATAAAAATAAAATACAGATGATTCGTTATAGATTGTTAAAAAATGACAGTTACATACGTGTTTGTATATGTTTATTGATTGTATTATGATTATTAAAAAATGATTATATATGTATATTTCCATAATGCATATGCTTTTTATTTCAGGTTTCAAAGCAAACAAAGTATATTAAACATTATCAAGTGTGACAAGAACACGAACAATGCTTTCATATATTCAGTGTCTTTGTGTATGAAGTACAACCAGTTACATTTTCACATGATCTTATTCTAAGATCTGAGCCATTTAATGAATGTGCACTGTTAGAAAGTTACATTACATTGAAGTGAATGCCTTGAATTCAAAGCACACAGAGCTTTCATCAGGGTCAAGCCAAAGTCTTTTTTTCTGTGGATCCTCGGCTTTTTCTCTCACTCTCACATTGTTAGAAGAAACGTCCTTTGTTAGATTAAACTGATGGTTCTTTCTGTATAACGGCCATAAACCAGTCATTGATTTGTCGAATGTGCACTGGTTTGAAAGTGGACATGCAAAACGTCATTTCAAACACAAGCAAAAAAAATTAGCTGTTTGCTGAAACTATTTGACAGTTATCAGCAGTTTGACTTGTACAGATACAGTAACACTCCCGAGGAAAAATTATTTTAACACTTTGCAAGAAGCATTTTCACATTTCATCCACTCTGTGGTGCATGTCATTCATTAAACCCAGCAAAGCTGTACTGAAAAGTCAGCCAATTTTGCACTGCAGATGTAAAAATAGGAAGAAGGGAGGTGATTTTTTTTTTTTTTTTTTTTTTATTTCAGACAAGACGGAATCTTTGCTTCATAATCCCCCGTGCTCCTGGAAAGGTTTGAGACCTTGCTAAGCCTGTAATCTCTGCCTCCCACAACTTCACAAAAGTCAATATGAAAGACCAATTACCAGTATAAATACTGCACATTTCCTGTCTTGGAGATACTGTAAATAAAAAAAAAGTGGTAAGTGTGTAAGTGAATGGTAAGGAAATGATTTTCCAAAAATGTAGAAGAATCTGTCGACTCAGATGTGCAAATATTTCTGCACTATTTGGAAGCATTAAGGGCTTAAGTTCTGCCTTGTTTGTGTTGTATATTCACTCAGCAGCACGGTCGGCAATGCGGGGACAATCTTATCTTAAGCTATGTTAGAAGCTGTAGCCTTAATAGCAGCGTTAATTCTCATCCTTCCTGAACTTGTCAGAATCAGATCTGATCATCTCCCCCTGATCCTCTTGCAGTCAGTCGCTTTTATTACCCTGTATTTCCATTGTCTCTGTAGGCATCCTAACCCCGCCTGTTTAATTAAGTAACATTAGCCTCAGAACCCGACTGGGCGCCTTCATTAAACTCTCTCCATTATGCAATTTCTACATCACTTACTATAAGAGCTCCTTCAGCACTGGGCTAGCTGGTTGCTCTCTACCAGAGCTGTGTGCAGAGGAGGGGAGGACCCCCAGAGGTAAAATCAAATCAATACCTTCAGGCAAGAGCTAACAAGGTCTATCTAGTGTTGTGCTCTGCTTCTAAGTAATGTCAGGGGACAAACGTGCAGGTTCTCACAGTTAGCCCATCACATGTCTAATGGAGTAGTACTCTCTCTCTCTCTGCCTCTCTCTCTTTTTCTGTGTGTGCCTGTGTGTTGGAGCGTGAGGTGATGACTCGATCGGCTTCAAACTTCCTAAAGATAAAGAGGCCACCAAAGTAGCCATTCACTTTGAAGTTTCACTATCAAAGACAATGAAAATGGATTGAAATGCCCTTCATGGGCGATACAGTGATGTAACTGCTTTGAAGCAGAGTATACTCTACAGAGTAGAAAAGGTTTTTAACTGTTAAAATGGATGATGATGGTGATGACTTTTTATTTATATTGGGCCTTTCAAAACAAAGTTACAAAGTTTAACATGAAAAATTGAAAGTCATATGATCCGAAACACAAGATATAAAAGAACAAACAAACCAAAAACAACAAGTGCCATCAATCTTATATTGCTAAGAAAAAGTCATAAGATAAAAGTGAGCCTTCAGAAGTGATTTAAAAGAGGACACATAGTTCCACAGCCGAGGGTCCTGGAAAGCAAAGGCTGCTTTAGTGACAAGATTTTGGGGCCTTGTCAGAAGATCTCAAGCAGTGACCAGGCTCATTAGGAGTTAGCAGGTCACATATATCTGCAGGAGTCTCATTCATGGAAAAAGCAGTCAAATCTTAAAACCAATTCTAAAACACCCAGGTAATCAGTGAAGGGCAGCAAGGGCTGTGTTATTTGGTCACTTTTCTTAGTGGGTGTTAAAAGCCGGGCAGCAGCATGTTGTGTCGTTTTCTGTCTTTGGACATTTCGTCTGCTGATACTTGAATAAAGTTCATTGCAGTAGTCAAATCTGGAGGAGATGGAAAAGGTTATCAGTGGTTTTAAGGCTGCAGAGGAAACGAGGTACCTGATCTGGGTTTCATGTCTCAGTCGAGTCAGAAATAACACCTAGGTTATGGGCGTCTTTTTAAATTTATTATAACATAAGGCACAAGGTCTAGATTGTTAATGCTACTAGTGCTGGTGCTAGAGGAGGTAATTATAATTTGGAATCAATCAACTGCAGGAATTTATTTGGATATCCAATTCTTCATTTCAACAAGGCAGGACATAACAGGAAACATCTGAGTTACCATCTTTAAGAGGACATAAGTGGCCATGAAGGTCGATATTGTGGCTGCGCATGATTTGTCCCAAGGGCAGCATAAATAAGAGGTGACCCAGAATAGACCCCTGAGGGACTTCACAGAAGAGCAGAGCACAAGAGTAAAAGCATAATAAGGAAGGACCTGTTGGACAAATCGTAAATGAAGCAATCCAGTGCCACATCACTAATTTTTCAGATGGTAGATTTGAGAGATGGTCATTGTGTCAAAGAGCTGAGCTGGGGTCAAGGACAGTTAAACTGGAATACAGGCCTGTGTCTGGGCTGTAAGTCATTGGTGACCTTGATCAGAACAATCTCAGTGCTGTGTAGAGTACAGAAGCCACATGTTTCAAAAATAAGAAATCAGTTGAGTTGAGACATTTTTTTTCTAAAATCTAAAAATGGCAGCTTCGAGGCTGCTATAAAATTACTCGAGAGATCCAGAGAGTGCTTTTAAAATGTAATATACAATAGCATTTTTAAATATGGAGGTGAAAATGTCGGTGGACAGAGAGGAGTTAATAATGGCTAAAATGTCCGGACCAACCATCTGAAATACAGCTTTTAAAAACCAAATGGGAATACAGTCTGAAGTGCAACAGTGCATTCAAGGGCACACAGAGATTTCACTAAAGTGAGTTAATGTCGATGATAGGCAGAGCTCAACACTGAGCTCTCTGAATTTGATTAATGTCTTCTACACTATTCTTCACATTTCTCCGAGGAGGCTCATGCTGGCTGGCTAGGCGGTAGACCAATCAGAGTTTACGGTTTAAAAAAAAAAAAAAGACTGAGATTATGACCAGTTGTGAAAAATACAAGCTCCTTGCTTGTTTGATTGCACACTGATGAGATGTTGTGTGTATCCTTCGTCTATTTCTGCCTTCCTGCACATCTTTTTTTTAAATTCCTTATTTCTTCATTCAAGCATGATATAGAATATGATTTTGACTTTTTGAAAGGAGCAACAGAGTTTCCAATATTCATTCAGGAGTCATTATAAACACTGACAAGCTCCTACAGTGAGGCCCTGGTATTCATTTGTTTTGTATTAAAAATGTGTTTGAGGTAGTAAAAGCCTAATGGAAATCAGGAACAGACAGTGAAAGTAGGGAGTGGGAGGAATCAGTGTGGGGGTCAGGAGAGAGGAGCCAGACCTGGGAGAGCAAATCAACCAAATTCACATTTGCCACACAGAAGTCGTAGAGGAGCACAAGTTCAAGTGCATGTCCTTTGTAATGGTTGCTTACAGATATTGGGCAAGATTAAAAGAATCTATGAGTTTGATAAATATCATAAGTGAATGAAGGAGGAAGAAGGGCTACAAAGAAGGATATTAAAATCACCAAGACTAAGAACTCTGTCATATTGTAACATGACTGATAAAAGGTCATTTCTGTATAAAAAGTTTAGGGAGTTTGCAGAATAAATTGAGCAATTTGTTCTTTAGGACAAGGAAAAACTGAAAGCAAGATGAGTTTCCACCAGGTGAAATTTCTTTGATCAGGTCGAAGGAAACACATCAACAGTGCTGATTCACTGACTGGCCTCAGTAATTCCATTAGAGTATGTGAAGTGATTCGCTAACAAATCGAACTCCTGTAGGTTTGGTTAGCATGTCCTGACTGAAGGGTATTGTGATTGCCTGTGTTCTTTAATTGGCCTGGTTTGTGCTCATGTCGTTGTTGATAAGAGCAGAAAAGGAGTTGTTTGTCCAACTCAGCGAGGTACCAGTCGCCTCTTGATTCTTTTCCCCTCTCTGCTTTTGCCCTATTACATGGCTTCATTCATGGCTTATATTTCACTGTAAAATGATAGAACTGAATCACAAGTACTTCTCAGGTGAAAAAGATTTAACAGACCGTTTTGAGGAGGCATTGAAACTTTGATTCTTGTGTTCCAGTAGTTTTGAGGTAGAAATACTTGAGACCCAAAAGCACATATAAAATGGGGCCAAATACTGTGTGATTTTTTTTTTTTTTTTTGGGTGATTTGCATATACGTATTATATGATGTCAAAATCTTTGCGACACGTTCTTCTATCATCCATTTTAATTAGCGCCTGTTTCAGGACTTTCCAGTGGTTGCTGTTATTTAAGCCATTCTGCGTTCCACAGCAACAACTTCTCTACTCTCCTACTTAATTGCTTTGTTTAACAAAGTGGCAATCAATCATACCATTCACTAGTTACCTGTCATACTATCCAGCCGTGAAATAGATGAGGGACACCATTCCATCTTTTCCTTCAACCGAAGCACTTTTCCCCTGCCTCAACCATTTTTTTTTACAGTCAGTGAAGAAGAGAAAATGTGACGGTTTTTCATAATGTGGTGATTTTATAATCTGTCAATCTTCATCTCATGCTTTTTCACTGTTCGCCTGCAATTGATCAATCATAGCGAAGTGAAAATTATTGAATAATCAACAAATCCTTTCGCTACAAAACATACCCATACGCAGATTCAACTAAATCCGTATTCACTGAAAAATGTCAAATTATATTCATTACACCTTCATGTATTAATTTCGAGTCAGTTCTCCAGAGAAAAGTCCAAGCTCTTCTGTTTGGCTGTATCAATTGAGGTAACTGAGGTTACATATGCACCATGAGTTCAGCCCGATAGAGGTGAGCTCCTTTAGACAGTCCTGATAGCATACTGTACCTGAAAGGGCAGGAGAAGGATGTGTTTCAGGGAAGGTTTTTGGGAACTTTATCATTTGATTAATGGAGCATTGATATGCATAGCTTATGAAATGAAAGGCTGGGAAATTGCTTTCCTATCTTGATGGGCTGATAATGTGAATGGGATGGGGGACTTGCCCAGCTCAGTCAACAGCACCTGTCATTACACCTTTGGTCCCTATCAGCCCAGTGATCTGTCTTCTCCCGATCTGCTTCAGAGGGGTAATCTCACAAAGCAATTAGGACTTCCTCCCTCTCCCCACTGTATTTAAATGGCAAATTATAATGTACCCCTCCTCTCCAGCTGTGGTGGATGCAATGGCTGCAGTTGGATGTTTGTGCAAGATGTTCAAAGACTGGAAAATAGCCACGGCTCATTAGTTGGGGAATTTTGACCGGGAGAGTACCCCTGCATGAAACCCCACACTGCCTCATACTTTACTGGAGCATCTTACATTTTTTAAGTCTCGGTAACATGTATAAATAGTTCATTGCCACTGCATGCACGTCACATGGCTTAAAGACCTGATGAAATAGGAAATAAGGGAAATTTCACTGCTGATTATGCAGATATTCAGTGTCAGCTGTCACCGACATCCACAATGACAGAGACTGCATTTGAGGTGGAGCCACAACATGAGTTCAGCTTGGGGATGGGTAAGCTCCCGTAGTGTCGTTTTAAAAAAAGGCTTCCCTTCACAAAAGAATGACAGCATTGATTGTTCAAATATTTAAAATGACCTACATTTTTGCGACCTCTCGTGGCCATGACAATAAAGATTGTCAGTCAGGAACAAAAGCAGAAATAGCTTAGTGTTATATTGCTGCAAAACCTCTTAAATGACCTACACTGTCAATGTCAAGTGTGACAATCAAATACTGTTGCCTGTTTGCTTATTGGTGCCTATTAAAAGCGGAGCTAAATGCTGGAGATGCTGGAGGAGGAAGCGGAGGACCAGGTTTACTGCATCATGGCTCTTCAGGACAACTGCAGGGATCCAGGAGTGCGTCAGTGTTGGTTAGAGTTGAGACAACACAAGGTTTTCAAATGACTTCAGGGTTGACAGGTGTGCAGGCATGAAGTCCTCTGGTCCTTGATTTTGAAAGCTGATTCCAAATGAAGAAAACAGTGTTGTCGAATCAGTGACACATTACATTGCACCAGCCAGTGTTAATATAACAGATACCTCCACCTTTCCTCTTGCTGGAAAGTTCTGTGTCATGATCCACTCTGCAATGCCGCTACCATCCAACTCTATAGAGTCCAGGATCAATCCACAAGGCATAAAATGGAAGGTGATAATAACCCTGTTTCTCTAAACCAGTAGCTGAAGTGTGTCTAGTTTGTAACACAGTGAATTCACATTGGAAAGAAATATTCATAGTAGCAATGTCCTTGCTGGTGTAGGTGCAAGAATGCATCCTCCAATGTTTCAGTGCATGGACAAAGTGAGGACACCGTTGACCAGAAAGTCCAATCATCTGATGAAAAGAGAAAAATTGGAAAAATTGCTGATACCACAGCAACAAAATTAACAAATAGAAAAACAAAGCCATGCACACCAAAACACAGCCGTGGTGTCATCTTGGTAACAGAATTGTAGAACTGTAGTTATTTGTGAAGATGATTACTCCCTTGTCATGAACTCCCTCTGTGCTGGCATTTGCAAAATCCCAAAAAAGAAAAAAAAAACTGTCAGTAAAATGGGTGCAGGTGGGAAACTGGAGGGTAAACGTAACTGCTGGCTCTCAGCATCTCAGTGTTTATGGGCCCAGCTAGTGTTAGTGCTATCTGGCCATCGCCACATCAACATGAGCTGTGCTGCTACTTTTTAAATCAATAGCGGACTGAAGTGGCATATATACAAGCATGACTTCACCTTTCCAATGTAGTACAACATTTTTAAAGTGAGAGGACAGCTTGGGTGCCCAAATAGCTTGTGACAGATGAATGCGCTGTAGTGACCCCAGCTGACCAAAGTGTGCACCATTTGTCACTTGTTATACATATCATTCACAGCATTGAAAAGTTATTGTAGTTTTGAGTAACAATATCTAATAAGTATCTAGAATAGAAGAAAACAGAACTTAATGTTGACAGTTTGAAATTTCAGTTCAGTTCAGTTCAGTTTATTTGTGACAGTCACACAACATAATAATGGACATCTTACAAAATATAGAACAGTTTATGTGAGACTGAAACAGGCAGAAGCAAAAGCTTGTATGCCTAGAATATACTCTACATTTACATCAAATATAAGTTGCCTTATAATGTACATTTGAGACTAATGAAAAATAGAAAATATACAATGTGTGAACTTCATAAAGAAAATTTACATATCTCTCAAAAATAGACTTGGAGATCATCTTTTTAAATATAAATAATGAGTTACAGTTTTTCATATCCTTAGTCATTTTATTCCATAATTAAGCCCCCCAAAAAAGACCAGCATCTTTGTTTAAGCCCTTTTCTGGCTTTTGGCACTATAAACTTACAGTCATCTCTTAAATTATATTTAGTTTGCTGAAACCACAGCTATATCATACTAAAAGGTGTAATGTTGCCTGAGTGAAAGAAATGATAGGAAACTGTCTCGTCTTGTCTTCTGTTCTGTCACATAAAAGGTTTCCCTCCAGCATTTTCCCAGTGTTTCGCTCCAACACAAGAGCATCCTGCATCTCAAGATAAAAAACAAAGATTCAAAATTCAATACCACTTTATATATCTGAGGAAAATCATGCACAACACCTCCCAACGCAGACAACTCATAAAATAAACAAGAGGAGAAAAATACATTTATTTGCATGTTTCCACTAAAGTGCGATGCTTCGGAAATATCAGCTGTGATATTGCCAGCCGAGTGAAAGGCAGAGTTATTTCATTGTTGTTGATCGTGCGGCGTCTCGACTGTAATAACACTATTAATCCTGGAGGAAGGCACCTGCATCCCCGCAGATTGTTTTGTTGAAGTACATTAATTTCAATCCACTTTATCCAATTACCTTATATTGACACGCCAAGGATAACCAACTGCAAACTGAGGTGAAGTAATCAGAGCGGGAGTTATCTGTGTTGAACTGTATAGGTACACAGCTACGGCATCTTTTTTTTTTTTTTTTTTTTCCAGTGTTAGTTAATTTCGCTGTGTGGTTTCATTTTCCCTCCAGCTTCTTTAACAGGCTCTATTGTCCATTGATCCTGTGAAGCAATGCATTGAAATCTGCATGTAGTGGTTTGCTTTGTACAAAGCTGTGGCGAATGACATATCCGTTCCGCTGATGTCTCTTTCAGTCGACACAGACCTGATGTAGACGAGGCTGTGAGCATTTAGCGTTTTCAAGAAATATGTGGATTCAAGAGTTGTTTTTTTTTTTCTGTATTTTGAACTCCAGCAACCTGCACAGCTTCATCAAACTCATCAAGGCTTATTTCCATTTTTTGTGTCAGTGTCAGTTTTTTGATTGATGTTGCTAGTTAGTTATATGGAAAGAGGACATCTCCATATTGTATCTTGCCTCCAAAGCTCTGAGTGGCCAACTGTTTGTACGACTGATGGACATAGCCATGACAGGACCTCAGACCAATTTGAATCACTGAACATTTTGAAATTTGGGCTAACACAGTTAATCAGGATGTAATTGAAAACATGAACCTAAATCAGCTTCACCATCTCACCACAACTACTCTCAGCTTCTATCTTCTCCAGCCTTCATATGGCAACATAAACCTGGAGTTGGAAAGTGTGCACTCTCCAATTACACCTCATCCAGCCTCTCTGTGGAAGATCTAGCCCACGGTCATACATTGGCATATGTCATTTGCCAGCCTGTGCCACAGCCTGGCTCACTGCCGAGTCCTTAACCCACTTCACTATTTCAGCAATGTTGTTAGGTTGTTGGGACCTGTTACAGTCAGAGTTGTTCCATAGCCTGCCAGTTTGGTTAATCACAGGAAATTGGGTTGTTACACATTAAGTTCTCAAGATATTCTGCTCTCTTCATTGTTGATGTTGCTGCCACTGCTGAAGAAGTTTGCCCGCCCTTATCAGCAAAGTGCAATGAGTTTGTTCCACCTACATGGACAGCTGACGACCACAGATCCACTCTATCCCCACCTCCTTACAGTCCATGTCCTAGATTCTTCACATGCCCCTCTGTGCAGGTGGCTAAGGATGATTAGCTGAGGCATGTGTTCCAGCCGCAGCATCTTTCAGCTTTGTTTCCCTCTCGCTGGTGAGTGTAGATTTGATTCACTCCTTCACTCTCCTCTCGGCCAGCTGGAATATGTGTCCTTTAGATTTTTACTCTTCGTAAATGCGTTGCCATCCTCCTTGTTAGCCGCCGTGTCTTGCAGCTCATGCAGTTTTATCACTCTGGCCACTGTTGAACACCAGCTCCGGAGCCATCTTGATTGGCATTTCTTTTCTATTTTGCCTCCTCTGATATGCTTTTATCAGAGGAGGCCTGTAGTTCTGCAGACAATAAACTGAAGGTCTATCACCCAACTTGTTATTTCTCTTGTTTCTTAAAACATCTGCAAACTCGATGCACTGGTATGACAAGAGAAGATGAGGGTTGAAAAATGGGAGAGGATTTACTAAATGCTAATAATAAGTGGATAATGTTTAGGTCATTTGCTACCAAATCTAAGAAGAAGGTCGGCATTAGTGCTTCGTAATAATACAGATCCTTAACCTCTCTTAAGCAGCGAAGCATCTATAAAAACTGCCCGGCTATTTGTACTTGACCATGTCTCAATTAAAAATATACAGCTCGCTTATTTTCTTTAATCTAAAACATTATCATTTAGAATAAACAATTTGCTTGACAAAGACATTACATTGAAAAGTGCCATAATGAGCTCAGTTAAGTTGCTAATCTGTTTATGCTGCGAGTCTCGAGGGAATACAAATGAGACTCGCAGCGTTTATTCCCCGATGAGCCAGTCTTCAATTGGCGGTGGACAGTAGAAGTCTGGCTGAGATAATGGAGGGGATCTTTGAAGTAAGTGTTAGAGAGTGGCTGTGTAATGATTCAGATGCTCGGGGCTGTCAGAGCTATTGGAGGCGAGGTGCAGAGAGGAAATCAGAAGTTCAAACAACAGAGGTGTTTTCTGTGGTTCGTCATACCTGTGAGGTGGTTAACACACTGTTAGTGGTTAAAGTCAGAATGTATTTTGGGTTCTCTCAATCACACTGAACTACACCCCCTGCTAGTGATGCACAATATTGGATTCTGGATGGCCGATAAGCCGATATTTACCGATACACCGATATTTACCGATACACATTTTGGCTGTTTGCCGATGTCGATATCATTATTTTCAACCACCAATTTGCAGAGAGCATCAAGTCTCTCTTGTAGTGAAATGGACATATTATTATGCCTACTCTTATTGTGAAGGCTCACTGGCAAATAAAATAAAATGAAAAATATATGTAATGCTTTTCAAAATGTACAAATTTTGTGGGCAAAATAATAAAAATAATAATAATAATTTGCTGGGCCTCTCTCTCTTTGTTCTTCACAAATTTGTCATAATGCCCAGGATCTCTTAAGACAGTATTTGAATTTGTAGTGTCGAGTGAATGCGATTTGGCTCCTCCTTGCATGACCAAGGCATGAACAATAACTGTAAATGGCAACTTTGCGATCTGTTTTGGACATTTCAAAAATTGAAAAACCACAGACACACTAACGTCACATGTGCACAATTAAAGTTTCATGTTATCAGCTTGTCCTATTAACAGAATTGTTCATTTTGGGCCGCTACCAGTATTTTAATGCCTTTATCGACTGATACTGATGTCAGGCCGATATTGTATAGTATTCCTACCTTCTACCATCAATGTAGTTCAGTGAGCTCAGATGCATTTTTTTCTGGAACCTCACCACCCAGCCAATACAACAAATCCTCCAAATGATCAACAAAAATTGAATTGAATTGTAGCTGCCTTAAGTAATGGTGGGATGGCATAATTTGCAAATGCCTTCAAGCACCAATTACAGCTCAGTGTTGTATATATAAAACTGTTTTCTGATCTGACGTTGCTATTTTAAAGGTTTGGCTTGGTTAAGGCACAAAAATCTGGCGAGAGGAAGATTGTAGTTCTGGTTTTAAATAACTACTTGGTTAAACCTGCAGCTTTAGTCATGGTTAAAAAAGTCAGTTTTGATTGCTGGTAAAAAAAAAAAAAGTCAAACATTTGCTGAACCATCCAACCACCTTATCCTCCTCCTTATGTAGACTTTTGCAACAACATCACACGATTTATTTCTTCGCTCCCTAATTACATGAGCCACGGTTCCTATACCATGAGAAGGCTTTGTCACTTGAACGTTCTGTAAACACGTATTGGGGCACTTGCTGAAATAACGGACGCTGTCATTTTTCTCGAGAGGACGGTCAATTAGACAATACATCACTGAAGATTGATGGATGCACTGGTAGCCTAATAGCGATTTCAAATGAGCTACCAACACTCAAGACTGACAAATAGTATTATGCTACTGTAGAGTGGACCGATGACGGAGGGCTTCGCGGCTGGTCACAGAGGCAGGGCTTATGATGTGCACTATATAGTTATAAACCCAGCGGCACTTTCAATGCAGTTGGATAAATCTTTAAACATGACTCCTGGGTTGAAGCTTAATCTCCAGGCAATGGAGAAGAATGACTTTTCTGCTTGGCTGATTAGGCCACAGCCTGCTGGCCCCAGTGTCTTGTCAGCTTCTGAGTGCTGAATGTCTTGTATATAAATAAAGATGTTTGCGCTTATCATATCATCCAGGCTTTTGACATTGCCACTGACATCAAAGTCATTCCTTTTTGGCAAGCCTATACCATCGTAGGGAAAATAAAAAGCGTCATCATTGGGACAGGATGCACACAAGCGTGACCATGCATCCTTAAAAAGTGTTTACGGAGCAGCTCGAGCTGACCTCTGAGAAGACACCCCCCCGATCGTACAGTCCTAACTAAGACTGTTAACTCTCAATCAGCTTTTTCCTCTTATCTAATTCATGAAACCATCTTAATTATGCAGGTGTCATTTTCCGCTTCACACGGGGGTTCAGAAGTGGCGCGACAGAGGATAACGTAATCTGATAATAGGTCCACAAGCTCGGGCGAGAACATTAGATGTAAATTCAATAATGCAAGATTTGTGCTTGGACAATTGGATTTTGATTGGCATAATTGACAATTACCATTCACGGACATGTAACGCAGCCCATTGTTTAGTGTATGATTCATTTGTTGTCGGAACAAACAAGACACTGTGAAGCACAGCAGTGACAAACATCCATTCAATTTGTCCTCCATCACCAAGAATGTCTATGTGCAGAATGTGATGTGGTGTCTTCAGAATTACGATAAAAGGTCTATAAAAGTTGCCCTAAGAATAGGTTTCAGCCATCATGTCACATTACACAAGCTGTAATTTAATGTTCATGTGAGAGAATATGCCACAACAGGCTGGTTCAGATTTAATCTTTTCCCCTTAAAAAAATAAAGAATCATGTCCAAAGAGGTTAAATTTGTCAGCAAAAAAGTGATAGACGAAACTAGTCTTGGCAGTAATTGCAGCATGTGTTTTGTTTTTTCACACACTGACCTCCTTTATCCCCTACTAGGGAAGCACAATATTGGATTCCTGATATCTGATATATGGATATTTGTGAACACATTTTGGCCGATTGCCAGCGTTGATACCATTTTTTTCCCCACCTAATTGCAGAGAACATCAAGTCTCTCCTGTAGTGAAATTAACATTATAATACCTGCTCTTATTGTGAAGGCCCGCTGGCAGATGCAGACATTTTCACTGGTGCCTGTTTGTCTTTGTTCTTCACAAATTTGTTATAATGATCAAGATGACGGCTTTCAGGACATTTAAATTTGTTCTGTTGAAAGAATGAGATTTCATTTCACTATGTGTTTGCAAACTGCTATTATTGCTTTTCAGAACTATAGTTTTCAGATTATGTAATGTGAGGCCTTACTTAGAAAAAACCCTCAGCATAGTGAATTGAGTAATGGTGGATTTCATCATTTTTTAAATTGACTGTTCACGGTAAAAGCTCGATTGTTGTTTTAAATCTTTCACAACTACATACTCACGTTTGAACTTGCACTAAAATCTCAGTTCTAACCAGGCTTAATTGTGCATTAATATTCATGGGGGATGTTTGCGTTCCAAGGTTAACTTTGAATAACGTGCAAAATGTATTATTATATAAATTTGTTTGAATGATTGTGGGTATTCAACAAACATAAAAGCCTCCTTAAATGCCACAATATGATGACTGACACACATATATCGAATCTCATATTGATGTCTTTCTGTCTTTTCCCCTGATCCCATGAGGTATTATTATATCTCTAAAGCAGAATAAAGGGATAAAAAGAGATGACATTCAAGTGTGCTCCCCCCTCTGGGTGTAGGTGTTGGGTTGAATAGGGAAAATGAGGAAGGCAGAAAGTTATTTGAGTTGCTCAACCTTGCCTGTCTCGCTGCCATCAAACCATTTATCTTCCCTTTTTTTTTGTTGTTCAGTGCTCATTAGTCTTGATTTAATTTTCTTTCTCTGTGCCCACTCGCAAAAGGCATCCAATTAGGTGTCAGCCATGGTACTTCTTGCTTCCAACTCTGTGAACTTGAGTACACTGCTGGTGATAAGGAAGCAGGTTGACTGAAAAAAACATAGGCTAATTGTTAGGAAGCACAGTTTCAAAGCTCGCAATTCGAGTCTTTAGCGAGATTCCAAGAACGGTCGCTGTTATGAAATTGAGTTCAAAGTTTGTTGCGTTAACTGCGACACAGTTTTTATATATTCATGGGGTCACGTCTTTATGTAATAACATGTTTTCTATTTGCCCTTCTTCCGTGTTCTTTCTGTCACATCAGACAGTCTCATGTTTGATCAAATGCTTTCTTTATCTCATTTCCCTGTTTGCGCATCAAAGAGTACACACACCATTTGTCTCATGCGTTGATCCCTTAAGATTTATCTGGTACAGTATTTGCAATCTGCATACTAAATGTGTTCTCCATACTGTCCACATCATATATGCTGGTTGCAAAATCCTCACAGAGAAAATCTCCTTTTAAAATCTTAACTGAATACATGAGGGCAGGGACTAATGAGTTCAATATCTGTAGGATACAAGAATCATAAACTGCACTTGTTGTGACAATTTGCATGCTAAATATAAGACTAATATATGGTATAGCATATTAAGTAGAACTAACTGATATATGTTGACAGAATCTATTAGTAAAACTCTGCTTCCGCTGTATTGCTTAGTCAGCCACAGCTGAAAATAAATTTGAAAAAATCACAGTTGAGTGCAGAAAGCACCGAGTGGGGAAACATTTTGAAATACACTGCATCAGTTTAAACTTTGCAATCACAGTAAGTTAGAAACTCGTTTAATATGCATTCTGCCAAACCAGAGTCTAGACATAAAGCTGTGAGATAAGATAAGTTAAGATGAACTTTACTGATCTCATGACCAGAGAAATTCAGTTGTTACAGCAGCTCAAGAGTCAAAGAGAAGAATCAAAAATCAAAAAATAAAGACTATAAAGTTGTTCCTGTATCTTTATGATTGACTTTATGATTGCAAAAGTCCTAATGTAGGGAGACAATCTGCCTCACCAAATGCAAGATGAATATCAGGTTTATCCTTCCAGTATTATGATTGTTTTTTTGTTTGCCAGCAATTCACTATTTGCTTACTTTTTTTGTATGATCATTGAACTTTAAAAGGTAAAATAACATTGGCATAATTTTTCCAAACATGATGATAAATGATCATGATATTAAAGTTATACTCTACAGCATAAATTAGCCATGTTTAAAGTAGTGCAGTATATTTGTTTATGAATATGACTCAATATTAGTCCAGCCATTTTTGTGAAATCTAATTGTCTATTTTTGATCCGAACGAGTTATTGCTTTACAGCACAAATGCAACACAATCAAATTTAGTCATGAGCACATTGTCAGCCAGCGCCCACCTGTTTGTTTGTGTGTGTGTGTTTTGATATGTGCCAAGTAGGGTATGTGTGGTCCCCTGTATGAGATCAAATCCTGCTGCTGAGGAGCTGCCTATCTCACTTCCCACTTCCTGCCTGGTGAGTTGAAGATCTCGACTGGGGACACCTGATAGATACTTGGCCAGTATGTCGGTCTGCAGTGGGGATTTCAACTGAACAGGTTGCTGCTGTGCCTCTCGTTACTGTTTCAGCCTGATAGATGTTAAAGCTTATTGAGGCTTTCGCGAATTAGAATTGAGTCATAAACTACCTGAAGACTGGACCAGCTATAGTTTGATTACTGATTGAGCACATAGACTCCCTTGATTACTTGATCAGTAGATGCATTTTTAATTCCACGTTGGCTTCTCTTTGTTAGTTAGTTTTAGCTCTTATTTTAAGAGTCCTCCTCTGGTTATATGAATTGTATTTGAATAGCGCCCACAGGTCCTTTTCTTCTTCATCACCTGCCTCATTCATTTCTATGTGTCAAGTTCCTTGCAAACAAATTATTTTATCAAATCCACCAGGTTTTATGTTGTCTCCTCTTCGCCTTGGGAGCTGGGTTGTAAAAGCATACAAAGTTTGGATGCTCTCGTAAAACTTGATGCATGATACGTTACCTCACGTGAGGGACGTGTTTAAATTTTGAAGGAGGCAAATAGGTGTCAAAGCAATAAAAGCACTTTAAATGCTGGGTCATCAGAGGCATAATTGTGAGTCCAGCAGGATATTTATGATCAGCTATACTATGTTGATTTACTTGCGTTGCACAGACATTATGTGAGTCACTTTAGCCCTTATTTCAAACAGTGAAGCTGAGCATGTTGAACTTGGCTGCAGGTCACCTATTACGTAAGAGCCTCTGTCCAGCTCATCTACATGTGCAAGCTATAGAGAAGATGCTATCTGGAGAGGAAATGAAAGTCATTCTCACCTCTTACTAGAGTTTTGAATAACGAGAGCGGGACTTCATCATTCATAATGACACTGATCATCTATAACGGTTTCAGATATGATAAAAAGCCAAGCTCATGTAGAAATGCCCTCTTTTCCAATTCTGATTTCTATGGATCTACTGGCTTTAACCTTGAACAGTGACAGATAATGGGTTTGTCATTGGAGACCTTCCACCTTCCCACATAAAGAACCTTTAAAAGAGATATATCACTGGCGTCCTGCTGATGAAGTCTGCAGTGTTTTGGGATTATATCTCGATTCATTCTCATTTACTTTCCTGCGGGTCTCTAATTTGAATGACCCTGACAGGATCATTAAAGCAGAGGTTATAAACTCTGCCTGTAGATGAGATGCGTCCTTTAGCATTGAGAGCCGGTCACCTTTTTCACTTTCACAGGCTCCTGTCTCCTTCATATCACATTACCCACCAGTGAGGGTCCAGAAGCACTCACTGGTGGGTAATGCTGGACCAATGAATCCATATCCAATCAACTAGCAGATTCTTGATAACAACACTGTTTTAACTTTATTCCTGAGAAATTAGGTGTCATCTGTCAGTTTGCCACGGCTGATGGTTCACAATATTACAACACGCTTGAACCTCGGCCACGGTTACTACTAAGCCAAATTAAATTGCTTCATTGTAAAATTTCTCAACATGTCCTCATACTTGACCGATGAATAGGTTGATTGCCAATGACTAATAAAATGACATATATGAAGCATCAAGCGCATTGGACCCTCATCGTACCAGACCTTTGTCATATTGGACCTTCGTCATCACATGGCTAACGTCGCAGTTTGGTCACGTTTAGGCAAGAAATACAAGAAATACTTGGTTAGAGATTTAAAAAAAAAAATCACAGTTTCAGTTAAATGGACTTGAAGTCAATGTTAAAAGCCCATGCACATAAAATACATACAAGAAGCTAACTACTTCTACAAAGGTGCATTGGTAAGAAATATCAAACCAAAGAACCAGATATTTTGTAAATCTGGTCATTTGACCATGAGAGTCTCATGCTGTACTAGGACTCAGACTGTGAATCACCTTGTGGAAAAAAAAATACCTCTGCATCCAGGGGGGGGCGTCTGAAAAGGATCCTCACACTTCACAACTCTTTGAATCCTCTCTGAGATTGACAGAAGCAAGAACACCACAAGAGGAAAGAATAATATGTTGAAAATGAGAGTTTACCATTTTATTTGGTTGAAAAGAGCCTTTTCCAATTGTAAGTATTACAATTGGTACAACACATTTCCCGACATTGATATTGCTGTAAATAACAACACATCTGAACAATAGCTGTTAGCGAAGCCAAATAAAACAGTAATCACATCAGTATAGAGTCAAACTTAACAGAAAAGAAATTTGCAAAACAATTTGTTTCTGTTATGATGATTATTATTAAATGAGAATATAAAACTCATATGATTTAAAGGTGACATAAGAACAGACAGACATGGAGAACGGGGATATGAGTCCAATTTCCTTTTAATTTTTTCAATATCCACTCTGCTCTTCTGATCACAGTTCAGAGGTGTGTATGTGCATATTCAGTATTTGTGCTATTTATAATTCAGTAAGACGTCTGGTTCTGTGAGTAAGTTGAGTGTAAACTTCTTCCATACTGCTTTCCATATGGGTCGTTGTGCTTCTGAGGTTGATGGCATTGTTGAATAATAGACAAAACAGAGCCCGTCTCATCTCCTCTGAATTTCACAGCCACGCAAGGAGGCGCAGCGTGCGTCAGAGGGCGGTTAAAACCAGGTTGGGTTGAGCAAAAGCAGCTACTTCCTGTTTGTTCTTGCCTTCTGAAGGTGACATTTTTGCCATCCAATTTTTTGTCTTGAATGTCATTGCATTTTACGGTTTCTTCATTTTCGTAAAATGTTGACTTACACACATTACACAGCTATTGTGGGACATTCACAACCATGAAAATGATGAGGTTTTTTTTTTCTTTTGCTGTGCCTTTATATGAAGAGCAGCTTCACACTACAGAGCTTGGAATTGCATATTACAGGCTGCGTGGGCTGAAAAATTGGTTAAGTCAAGATCTGAATTCCCATGATAAGTTATATTATTCAAGAAAAGGCAAATACAGAGGAATGAAGCCAACACTGAATAAAAACTTTGACTTGGAGAATAATGAGATTTTGTCTGGCACAAAGGCCTGTGGTTATTGTGTTATAAGGTAATTACAGACTTTGGTGTGGCTATATCTAAATGCACCAATCGGACTTCCTTGTTTTTTTTTTTTGCTGTATATCTTAACAAGGCTTGTGCATCCTCTGCTGCCTCACATTTTGTTTTCTTTGCCATTATCTCTTTTCTCCCGTTTTCCTTAGACATACGCACACATACAATCAGCACTAAGTAAACAAATGAAGTCAAGAATAAAGAAAATAATGTTGCAGCTGCCTTTGTGTTGTTCTCTATTGCTTCAAGATGCCAAGTGTGTGTGTGTGTGTGTGTGTGTGGGAGAGAGAGAATCTCCCTTTTGTTGCATCAAAGGTTGAAAGCATCAGTGATTGAGTTTGTGTCTACTGATGTGATTAACATACTGTATTAAACATACAGAGCCAAGTGAATGAGAAGTAAACAAGCCTTACGCACACTCTCACTGGCATATAAATTATCATTTAAATACACTTGTGTCCGTACAGATTTAATTCCGATAGTCGAGGAAACAAGAGAAAAAGCAGTGAAATGTGACTTGTCTTTCTCTCTCTTTTTTTTCCTGCCTCATTTGTTTCAGTGTTGTGCGCCGTGTCGTCATTACTTCTGTTGTGTGATCGGAACATTCATGCAACATTTCAATGGCAAATGCAAATTAATTTAATTCAGCTCAGACAGATCCTTGCCCATCTTTTCTCAATCTGCCATATTGATTGACAGCCACATATTAGCGCCTTTTCATTCGCTCCTTTGGATCAAAATGAAATGCTCTCTGTTGAATTTCACGCTTGCTAACCACATGAGAGCCACTTGAATTAAAACCAGAGGTTGGCTCGCACTTTCCTCCACGTAGGAGATCTTGATGGTGCTCCTCGGGTCAATTTCAATCAGCACAAGTCTCGCAGTGTTTCAGCCCTTCACATTAGCTTCTGTCTTTTGTTTTTTTTGCTTCACATATTTTCCATATGATAGTATGTTATTGAAATGTGAGTTCAAAGCAACTCAGTATGAAGACCTACTCATTCCAATTACGATACTCATACATCAAGCTGACAATGAATTCATGATTAAAGAGTAAGGGTGTGGTGATTAATCTGCTTTTAATTACTCAATCATCCTTGTCTGAAGAGTTATTTGAGGTCAGGATTTTCTATCCTTGACTAGAGGTGACTGATCTTCGCTGTTTCAAATATGATGGAATCAGTGAATAAAGGCTAAGTAAAGATACTGTACTTGTAGAAATAATTTTTAAAAAGTCAATGTTCTGATTTCTCTGCCACAATATGTTTGTTTGCTTAATGATGTTACTTGTGGTGTTGCAGAATATGAAGTTAAAGAGATAATTTGTTTTAATTTCTACGCCGGCGTGTGAATAGATTTATTATTATTATCTGTAATGATGATTAATCATGACTAAAAGTTGTTGAATTCATATGTAATTAGCTCTGTTTTCAAATCATTTTTGGAGAGTTCTGTTTTTCGGGGCAGATCAAATGGAAAAGTTGCCTGAAAGTCAGTGGACTCAGTCTCTTTCTTTTTCTCATTTTAAAGCTTCTTTTCGAGCTGTCCACTTAGGTATCACCAGAATAATTTTTTGAGTGCTTATTTAGCTCATTCAACAGTGATATTGATCTTAAACTGTTGCTCTTTTGGTAAAATTGCCACATTAGCCATACAGTATATTTAGCAGTATTTTTTTAATTAATTAAACAATCAGCTTTACAAGTGTAGAGACAGACTGATTGATATAAAGCTTAAAAGGATAATCCTAAAACCTAAACCTCATGGAGTAATTTTACTCATTTTACGAAGCACAGCTATTATCCATTAAGCTTTTTAAATTTGTAGCAACTGCCTTTCTGAATTCACTCTGACCAACATCAATTCTGTTTCCATCCTCATCGTTTTGGATCACTTACATTAGCCATGGCTGCCTTTGACACTGGTGCATATAAACAAAGACTAACTGCATTTAACCGACGAAAAAAGGCAAACGCTCTAAAAGTGCTCAGTACCATCAAACCCACTCCACAGAATAAATCACGGCGGATATCTGTCACATGTCTGACAAGCAAACACAAGCGAGAGCGAAATGTGTAAAGTCAGGCGTCGGAGAACTAGTCGTGTGTGCTCAGATCTGCGTGTCAAACCTAACGACACTAGACAAACTTCTTTAAAGTTCATTTAAGTTCAGTCTGACACTGATGAAGGCACACGGCTGACAGACTTGTCTGGTCTCCTTCCCTGGGTGATTCATTACAATCTATGAGAAAATATCACTTCAGATGAGCCGTCAACTCTTTTCTAGTTTGATGATATCCATCTCTCCGTCACACGTCACACTGTAGCAGCAATTTACATCCGACAGAACTTTGATCCGGTGATATAGAGACAACTGTCACTCGAGCTCTCTGAGCAGAGAGGATTAAATATGTTTGTTCATAAACACCTTGAAAGCTGGTGCTCAAAATGACTGAGGAATTATTACTTTTCTGATTAACACTGTTCACAAAAAACATGATTAAACTCGTTAAAGATTAAACTGACCAAATCCAAACCAGTGTTGTTTCCAAACTTTTTGCTTTGTGACCCCTTACATGTGATCTTACAGATGTCTGTGAGTTATTGGAAGGATTTTCCTCTGAACTTTTCATCTTTATTTCAGAGGCCCAAAGATGTGAAATTATCCCATAGGTTACAATAAAGATCAGAGAAAAGTTTAGAAAATGAAAACAGATTTATTTAGCAGAACTTTGCTTGGTTCACATCCAAGAGCTAAATCTAAGAGATCTTGAGATCATTAACAGGAGAAAATGTTAACTTTACTTAAATATATATTGTTAGTCCAAAGAACCTTTGTTGATAAACAAATTGGCCTAATTTTCAGTGTAATTTCATTGTGGAAAAAAAACATTATGAGAGATTATAACGATACTGAGACTCATATTAACTTGTGTTCTAGGCCCAAAGAACTTTCCTTAATAACAAATCAAATTTTAAAAATCCAAAAACTCCTCGGCGATATCACGTGGCTTTAAAGAAAGATGACCACATGACGCTTCAAAGCCAACGCTTCTCCTTAATTTATCCAATTATCCCCCTGGATCCTCTCAGCCCGAAGTGTGAGGCGCTTCATCTCCTGCGTCTGCGTTGGACGTCGACGTCTTGTCAGGTGATGAAAACTCAAAGTAAATCTGGAAATAATGGGTTCATAAATATAATAAATAAAGACTTGGGATGGATAATTAACAAGATGATGACATTTCAGATGAAAAAAAAAAATCCAATCATTCACTCCACGTAATACAAAGAAAGGCCTTTTTATATTCTTTCATGACGGAATGGTTCCGAGAGTTCTTCTTATTTGGTGTGAGATTGATTTGAGAGAAGAACGTAAAGTTATGTTATATTACTAGATTTCGGCATTGAGATACAATTACATTCATGATTTTGCATAGTCACACTAACTTAAAAACCTCTTACTGGGGATTGTGAGAAAGTTTCAGAGACACAACCAAAGTCACTGGCTCACACCTGCCTGCATGAAAGAGGAAAGACAGACACTGAATCACTGAGATTACCCTGAGCAGCATGCATGTGAATACATTACAATATAATAGATTTCAGGATACTTCTCCCCCTGATGTGTCTGGATAAGTCTCTGCTGAAAGGTGCTGCTGTCGTGCCGTGCTGCTCCGTCTTGTCTGTCCGTCAAGTGTCAAGTGCCCTCTTTTGAGAGAGAGTGGACATGTGGTGTGAGAGCGTGTGTGAGAGCCGGCAGCCATGTTTATACATTTTTTTGAATCTCATGTCTCATAAATCCCCTGATGCTAGGTCGGACTTAAGCCTCGATGTCAGTCCCTGCATTAAGGTGCCATATGGGATAGCTGTGTGGGGTAGTCTGTGCTATCTTTGCACAGGTAGCACAGACTCTTTCCTCAACATATACTAAAATTAGGCCAATAATAACCTGTATTCATCTTAATTTATACCAATGAAAGCATCCTGGTCACCTCTAAAGGGCAGGTAGTTCACAACATCGCCGACTGATGACAAGTAGTCAGTGTTGTACCCGAACGCGTTCAAAGAACGTTCGTTCATGAACTAACTCATATTTTGGGTGAACGTGAACGTCCCGTTCATTTTTGCTTGATGAACGTTAAATTGTGAACGCACTCATTCTGCTGTTTCTTGAACGGCACTCTGATTTCGTTCAGATTACGTTCGTGCCAGATTTCAAGAGCCCTCGGCGAAAAACCAAGCTAAAACAGTAAAAACACATGGTAAACGACCATTAAAATGTCGCGGATAACCACCCGATCTGGCAACCGCAAGTCCTGCCTGTCGCTCTACCAACTTCGTCATCAGCGGTCGTCAGTCTCGTCACAATTCACATGTGTGCAAGGAAGGAGGATGCGTTTACTGAGAAACTAATTCCCATACAGTCGGGAATTAGCTCGTAGCTCGTGGCAACGTAAAAAAAAAAAAAAAAAAAAAAGAACTAAAAAAGAACGAAATAGTTCATTTTGGGGAAGCATGAACTTTAGTTCACAACTTTGAATTATGAACGATGAACTGAACTAGTTCATTTTAAAAGGTTTGAACTGAACTTTGAACTAGTTCATATAGAAAGTGAACTTTCCCAACACTGCAAGTAGTATCGAGTGCAATACGACCCTGACATTGCTAAACCTTGTATGAATACTCGCCTCACTGTCATGGTTTTGATCTCTTGTACTTTACTAGTTTATGTCCAGTGCATTTTGAGTTTTATACTCCAGTGTTTTTTGTTTGTTGTTTAGTCTTTTTGTTCAGGCATTGCTTCAGTGGCTGGAAGTGTGGCATTCAGGTGCTTGGGCTCTTTATTCTCTCAGCTGTCGCCAATTTCACCGAATGACTCTCGGCTGTAAAAGACCTCTGATTCCACCTGCAAGCTGCCAGATCGTCCCCCTTTGTACGTCCCCTTTCCATGTTCCCAGTCTTTGTCTCTGGTTCTCCAGTGTTTCTTGTGCTTCTAGTGTTCTTGTCTTCCAGTATTGCCCTACTCCAGTGTCTCTATTTTTTTGCATGTTCCCCGCCATCCAGCCTCAGCACCCATCGCCCAGCCTTCAACCATAGAAGCAACTCTACACCACCTGGACTTCCTGTTTTTGGTCCTGGAGTTCTTTTGTGTTTAATAAATCCGTTTTACTCATCCACCCTGATCTGTGTCTCGCTCCTGGGTCCAGTTATGGACACTCACTGTGGTTATTCTCCCACTGCGTCATTCTGGACTGATCTCATACATCCTCTCCATGACTCCTTTCAGATGAATTTTCTGATGAACAAGCTGCAGTTTATTTAAAAGAAACAAGCAGTGCAGCTCCACAGCGCCCATCCGTGCCCCTGGGTTGTGCCTCAGGCCAATGTTATCTGTGTATACATGTCTGCATACATTTCTGGGGTCGTCTATAAGAAGACATTATTCTGATCTGACAACAACACAGAAAACCTCACTTTCTCTGGGTCGTGACAAACATTACCTCTTTCAGCCTGTTCAACATCTGCAGTTGTTTGGAGTGTGTTGTAAAGAGAATGAGGACTGGGTGACATTTCAGACACAAGGTCGTCTTGCTGAAGAAGTGAAGGAAAAATAAAATGAAACATGACATTTGCATCTTATGTTATATTTCATCTGAATATGGTGGAAAATATACATGGATGAAAAACATGCATTGTATTTTACCCTATTTGTATCAAGAGCTTATAATTCAGCATGTTTGTTCCCAGCAGACATCACATACAGATAGTTTAGACGAATCTAATTATGCAGACGATCTACAGGTTTACATGCACACATACATAACTCACACGGTCTCACATATACACTAACACACAATGAATGTAATCTAGTTCTGTTTCAAAAATCAAAAACTAGCCTAACTAAAATAACAAACCTTGCATATACCTGTTGTGCACTGATGTTTTCTTTAAACCTCCACTTAACTCAGAATGCATGATGGCTGGGAAATAAGCTCAAATATTGAGTACATAAGCCTTTTATAATGGAAGCCTCAGGAAACGAGTGCCCCCTGGAAACCTAAACATAATGAACACACACTCTCCTGACAGGTACCTAGTGTATTGAAAAGATGGAGTGGTGGTTCCTTTCTTGTTAAGAAAATGATTCCTGCATTAACCACAGAGAGTACGCATCAATGGTTGAGAAGTGGTTTGACCTCTCGTACTGGTTTTTAATGTGTTTCAACATGTTTTTATCATGTAGTTATTTTGCTATGAGTCACCACGGGAACCAGCTATAATCTAGCTACATGCTTACAGGCTTTCAGTATTTGATACAAAAAGGTTTTTTTTGGCAGAGTATCATTTTAATTTATACTGTTTCTGGAGTCGAAAACATGTTGTGAAAATGTGACTTGAGTAGATAGATGGCAGATGGATATTACTTTATTGAAGCCAAACTGGTAAATGCTTGTGTTACAGCAGTAGGTTATTGAGGCCTCTCACCGAAACAGTAAATACACAGTAAATATAGTCGTTATATTTGCATCAACACTGGACAAGAGAAATATATATATAAACAAATAAATAAATACATTTAAATAGCTGAGCAAAGGACACAAGAAAACATCTTAGCATCTCTATAAATATAATGATATATACATATATATATACATATATATATATATATAGAATCCACATTATAAATATACTAAACTATGACATAAAAACATATGAGTAATAGTTTAAATGTGCAAATTCATCATGCACAAAGTAACTAAAGGAATAAAACAGAGTTCGACTGAGAAAGACAGACAACTGTAAATCACAAACACAAGGAACATCAGCATCACTCTCAGGACTTTGCAGCCGTCCACTTGTTGCATTTTAGTTGATGACCTTGTAATTGGTTTGGGCAGGTCAGATTTCCTGTATCAGTCCTTGTGACAGCTCAACCAGTCTATTAGAGAAAGTGCTCCATCTGTCCAGTAGGTGGAGGAGAGGGTTGTTTACAGTTTACAAGGTTAAAAGAATCCTTATAATTATCCAGAGTTGTTATGAAGACAAGGCCAAAATCAAGTGATACAGTAAAGGGGAGTAGTAACGATGTGTGCGATTTTTTTTTTTTTTTTTTTTTTGGATAAAGAAATAAAAGGATTTTAAAATGTTTAAAGTCTTGTATCGATGGTGTTGTGCACCCATGGAGCAACAATTTACCCCTGCAGGCAAGGCCCAATTACAAGCCATTAGACTGGTTATATATTATAATGAATATACCACATAGCCTCTGCCCTGATCTTATGATTATCAATGTCACATTAAGACAACTGTTGGCTTTTTTTTATACATTTAATTAATATGGTTTAATGATTTTTCTAGGCTTTCAAGGAGTACAGAATCACATTTTAGATTCTCTCAGATGTCTCTCCAAGCTGTGGGTAGCTCTCCTAATTAGATAGGTGTTTGCGTGGTGGAGATATTGCCAATTACCACAGTGACAAAGCACAAACATTAATGGGAGATCGACTGCGACCAGACAGCAGCGTCTGGAGCTGCAAGCCCGAATAAAAACTCTTGTAGACAGGTCATAAAGCCAAAGGTGAAATCCAATTAATTACTCTCTATCTGGGCAGATAACGACACTGAACAAGAATTATGCTGCATTTGTGCATCTTAATGAATGTGACTGTAATTAACCTGTAACGTCTCTCCCCAAATCTGCCCCTAATTAAAGCAGGAGATAAACTGTCTATCAACTCAACTCCCCTCAATCACCTCATGCTGCGTCTACCTGATACTGGCACCGAGACTGTGCTTTAACTTCAGGAATTAAGATATCATCTTGAAAGCGTAGCCCCGAGCTACTCCATTAGATTATCATATATAAACATCACGAGGCCCTGGTGGAATAAAGTCTATACTGGGTAGGTGGATAAAGTGCTTGTTAGGGTACCATGTGCATAATTTGGAGAGAATTGAATGTTTATAGTCTAGAAGTTTCTGCCTGCACATGTTTAAAGATAGTTTGCTCAACTAATTTCATACATTTTTATTCATCTAACACTTGCTTCACTTGTGTAAATATTGTCGAGATGAACACGGTGCTGATGTGTGTGACAGATAGCTGATGAAGGAAATCTCAGCCTGGACACACTTGACATAATGAGACAGATGTAACTGACTATACAAATGTTCTGTATATGTTTTGCTCACATTGCAGCATCTAAACCCAGAACTCAGATAAAAAAGAACTGGCACATGACCAGAAAAAAAAAAAAAAAAATACTGTGTCGTTACTGGTGTTCATGATTCCCACATTCCTATTCTGGCAATGTAATATTTTTGTCTTTGTTTTTCAGTTTTGTTGTTTAGCTACTATGAGTGATATTTGTTTTCTTTCCTTTGTTTTTGGTTTCACCCGCGGCAAAATCATGAGTCACACATTGGCCATCCCATGGCAGGAGTGCAGCAAGTCCTCTCACAAAAGACTTTTGTAAACTCGACATGGATATCATCTAAATTCAGAGCCAACATTTTGACACCGACACCCCGCCAGAGTCTTTTCTGCTGTTATGTCCACTTACAACTGCGCAGAAATGTAAATTGCAGCAGATAATGTTCAGTCTATTTCCAAACCACATCATTGGAACAGGAACGGAGGCTTTCACACATGCTTTATTGAAATGCCACTGCAGATGCAGAGCTTTTCAGCAGCTCACTCTTTTTAGAAGGCAACTTCACACAGAAAATATTCTATGAGTACTATTTGTCATAGTTTTATTATTATTATATTGAGTAGTATTTCTTTTGGCTTTGTATGCAAGCTGTTCGGCTGTCGGCCTTGGGCATTGTACGGAGCTGGAATAAGAGCAAGGTTAATATTTTTGATTAAAAACTGAAACTAAAATTCTAAATTAAAATGCAATTTGTTGATTAAAGTAATAAAACTGAAATGTTTTTTTTTCCTCAAAACTAAACCGAAGTTGAATTAAGAACTGAAAGACATACTATTATAACTGAAAGAACAAAGAAAAATAATTGAGCAAACCATTTCTCTCTTCCCATCTTTCCCTTCCTACACACAAAGGTTTGATTTCCATAACCTGTTAGTGCCAAATAGTAAAGAACTACACTTAAAGTACTAGTGCACTTGGGGGGAAAAATGCTTCGCCAACATGGAAAGACATATCTCAGAAGTTTCTCTGACCTGAGCAGTCAGCAGATTGCAAGAAGAGATGCAACACTTCTGACATTGTTTTGTGAAGATTGAATGTTTGTCAGTTTAAAGGAGGTACTTGTCTTAAAAGGGACAATGGAATGACCTAAAATTTAAAATGTACTTCATAATTACATTAATTTTGCCCATTTTCAGCTGAGGCTAGTTTTGAACTAACTAGTTTCTAAAATAAGAGCAAATTGAAATGATTTTAGAAAAATTAAAAATTAGATTTTGTTTTAGTTGGTAACAAACATTAGGAAATATGAAAGAGGAAGGAAAATGTGTGTTTTTTTGTTTTAATATTACATGAAACAAAATTCAGCTTATAATGCAACACTTTGAAGTGGTATGGAAAGTAAAAGTCATTGACTGGCTCCAGGTATGTGGCGTCTAAGCCAATTTGATGATGGCAGATCCAACTAGGATTAGATGAAATAATATTTAAAATGGTACACAAAATGCAGCAGCAATAAAAAAAATGTTTTGAGAACACTGTCCAGGAAAAACTAGATATTACATAAAGTTAATAACAGATAAGAGGACCGAGGAGACAGTTTGGATTCGCAAACACACTGTGATGTTAAAACAACAAAACAAGAAACTGTAAAAGAATCCAAATTAGAGAAAAGACTGTGTGACAAAGAGAGAAAGAGACTTATGGGGTCTCATTTTCTCCAGTCTTTGCATGTGAATGGATCCATGCGGGTCATTGGGCTTGTTTCCTCCTAGCTCGCCTGTCGAGTTGGATATATGTAAACTGGCCTTGCCTGCGGCAGCCTTTAAAGGATATCAGTTTGTCGGAGAGGGAGGGGGAGGCGGGGGTGCACGCCCAGCTCAGCGAGCAGTTGAGTGAGGAGGGGGTGAGGGGCTGGGTATTACATCCCCCAGATTGAGCACAGTCCCTCAGGTTCAAATTCCAGCGTCATGCGTGCCTGTTGACTCATATGGACCTTTTCCAGTTGCTGTTCCTCTGTAGATGGGGGCATGTGATGTGTTTCTGTGTATATATGCGTGTGTGCTTCTGCAGCATTTGTATGTGTGTGCACAACTCACTGTGATGAGAGGGAATTCAATGCAGCCACAACAGCAGCTTCGACTTTAGTCAATCAGCATAAAGGACAGTGTGTAACTGTGGGGTTTTTTTTCCTATCAAAAGACAGGTGAGAAGTGGAAAATTCAGATGAGAGAAAGCTGTGTGGGTATAATTACACACAGTAGAGCACAAGGTAGATTCTCACAGGTGTCAGACTGGAGGCGCACTGTTGCGTTTTGGCCTTTTTTTAAAAGTGTGAATTAACATTTCATTATGGTTGGATCACAGAATTAAAACCACAGGATTAAAACAACACTGTTAGAAATTAGCTTTAAGCAAAAGGATGGATTTTGATTGGGATTTATTTTAATTTAGACTGTTTCAGCACTACTTTATTCAAGCTTTATGCTAATATTTCTAAAATCCTATTTAAATTTTATTGAACATTAGGTAGAAAATACCAGAGTAGTCCTATTAAACATCGGAAGCTATTCCTTCTACCAAGGTATTTACAGTGCATGAATTATTACTACTTATTAAAAGTCCATATTCTGGTCAAAAAGAAAAACACATTATTTTGAAACTCTGAACTTTGAACAAGTCGTTTTCAGGAGATCTAATTGCTTTTGGTGTCGGTAAAATCAGCCAAAAGAGGACACCTAACACACTGAAAAGACAAGAATTATAAAATGATTTTCAGGTGGATGTAAAACATTTGAAATGGTGAAACTGTTAAAGCAGGATCGCCCCACAGTTAAATCATCAGGGGCAGTAAACAGGCAAAGCTGTTAAACTTTTCAAGAGCTGTGAAGAATTAAGCATGCAGGCTCCCGGAACCGTTTAGCCTCTCGTGCTACCGTTTCCATGAACTGCGACCTACCTTCAGTCTGCAGAAGCACGAGGTGCAAAGTGCTGAGGAGCCCCCACTGAATAGCTTCATGTAGCTTCAGGACTGGGCCAACAAATACAGAGACTGACTGACTTTTCAGAGGTTTGATGTTCTGATGAGATGAGATCGACTCTTGATTCACTCAAGGACAGAGGCCACAGGCTTGACTCAGGCATCAGCGAGGTTAGGGAGGAATAATGATGGAGGCTGGCATTATCAGTGTTGAACTGGTCGAACCCTTTTGAGTTACACATGGCCGAACGTTGACTTGGCCCCCTTTGCTCTCCTGACTTTAACCTGGGAACCTTATGGCCTCTTCTGGAGCATGAGACCTGCTCAAGGACAGCAGTACACATCTTTACACAGCAGTCGAGATGGCTTCAGCTAAACTGACATTAAATGAGTGTAAGGTTCATGCAAGTCATTGAAAAGAAGGATGGCTATATTGGCAAACTATTTTTTTTTAAATAATTAGCCAAAAATGCAATTGATTAACTGCCATTAACCATCTATCACACTTATTTATACTTATGTTTGATATGCTTGTAATATAGCTTGGGAAATATTTTTTTTCCCATTTGAAAAGAAAATCAAAAGTTTTCTTTGTAAAATTAATTTATGAAGTAAGATTGGATTCACTTATACAATTCAGTCTGTTCAACGATAAAAAAAATAATCCAGAGAAACCACAACACTGTCATTTGAATTGATGAGGTGAACTTTAATTATATTGTGTTTACAATGTTTTTAATTGAGGATATTTCAAACAGGATTATCAAATTCTCACGTTCTGTTTTATCTATGTTTGTATCTATGGCAACTTTTTTCGAGCTGTATATTTATTTTTGACAAGCTTATAATTTACTTACAACATTCATTCTGTTCAACAATAAAAATAATCCTTAGAAACCACAACTGTGTAATAATAATGCACATGATGTACATACACATGACCTGCAAATGGTCCATGAAGGTCATAAACTTTATGTGACCTCTGCGCTCCCTTTAAGAGCGTAATGTAGAGTTATGTAGTGTGTGTGTGTGTGTGTGTGTGTGTGTGTGTGTGTGTGTGTGTGTAATGCGTGCTGCACTGTACTGTACATCGGTGAACGTTTCATTGAACCATTGACCCTTCAAGCTTAAGTGTTGCTCTCTCTCAGCCTGCCTGCTCCACTCCTCTAATTAGAGTTGCCAGCCCTGACAGAAATCCTGTCACAATCCGCCTGCTCACAAACGGCACTCGCCTGTTTGTCACCCCTATTTCAGAAAAGTGTGAAAAACCGGAGAGGTGACACATTCTCACCATCTCAGTTCATCTCATCCCCTTCCTCTCTGCTACTCTCCCTTCTCCTCCTGCAGTGGCTGCGTGTGATTAGCTGCGAAGAAGAGCACATATTAAGGTGTGCTTGATTGCCTTCGCAGTCGGACGGGCGGTGAAATGAAACAAAACCTTTGGCCTGAGATGAAGGGGGCTCGCTTTAGTAACCCAGTTTGCAAAGAGCACGATGCATTTTGCAAACTTTAGCTCGCTCTTACGACTCTGTGATTTATGCAATCGCTCATCTTTGCACTTCCTGCCGAGCTGACAGACTGCGATAACTTTGCAAGTTGCTTACAAAAACAATAGTCTCTTTCAACATCCCTGCAGTTATAAAGAAAGAAAAAAAAGCTACTTCTCCATCCTTTCTTCTTTTATTATATGAAGAGGTTGCCGCAGGAAACGAGCGGTTCTGAAGACAGAACTAAGGCCATGCTGAGAGAGTGAACAGAGAGGGAATGAATCTCCGGCTTTCTCAAAACGCCGTGATTGTGGTTACCAACAGCAAAGCTCCCAACTATCTCATCTACGGTGTCATGGCAACTGCATAAACCTCACAAGAGTTGTTCGAAAACACCAGTGAGAGGAACAAAAGCCAATGTGGATGAATCAATAGGATCATGCATACCTACTGTAGCACACGCTGGCTTCTATTACTAAATGGAGAGACGCTCAAGATGGCAAACACTGTGACATAAAAACACACACACACTTTATGAAGTTTATGTCTGCTTACTACTGAATGTTACTGTCATCTCAGAAATTCTTTTAAAGTTTCCTGGCATTGATTAAACCCCTAAAAACCCAAACTCTGTTCATCAAAATTGCATTGAAGTTACATAGAAAAAAAATCCCTTCAGGCCTTAAAATGGCTTAGATATAACTATAATACATTTGCCTTCATTTAGTATGTGCAGCAGGGGCGAGCGGTCATAATAAGCTATAAATGCAGTGCATGCCCAAGCCCTTCAATAAAATAATTGAAAATATTCATCTGTCAGTGTGTTCTTTACTGCAATTCCTTAGTTCTACTGTTTTGGTCTGAAATTCCTGCCTTATCTATCCTGTTTTGTTTGCGAAAAGCTGGAAAGCTGACAGCTTGATTTGCGCATGCGCACTGCGATATTGAGTAGTACCCGCACTCGAGGCTGTGTTTACTGTACATGAGCATTTTGAATGGCAAAAAAGCTGTCAGTGAAGCAGCTTATCTGCCAACGCGCATGCTCATAACTGGATTCACTTCAAAACTCTGAGTGTGAGAGTGTCTATTAAAATCGCATTGATGTACTAGTTAGAAAACGGAGCCCCGGAGGTATACAGAGCCCCAGAGGCATCTCACTATGATATAGCGAGGGAACGCTTTATTTATCCCGGTCCCTCACTATAACATAGCGTGGAGGAAACGCTTTATTTATTCAGGTCCCTCACTATAACATAGCGTGGAGGGAACACTTTATTAACGCACACCCACACTGTAGAAGGCGTGCCCTCGCCTTAATAAAATATTCTGCAACCTGACACCTCCGGGGCCCCGTAAAAAACCATATGACGTGTTTTAATTAATACATAAATAGCCAACAATTGGGCGCTGGCTGTAGTTCACACTTCAGCATGACCATTGTAACAGATCACCGCTCGCCACTGGTGTGCAGCTATGAAAATGCAAGTCCCTGGCTCTCTCTCCACCCATCCCTCCATCAGTCACCTGCAGCTCGAGCAAACCTGCTCACCTTCGACCAACCAACCTCTGCTTGTTTCCTGTTTTGTTAGCTACAGTGGTGGCAATATAGTGGTATAATAGGAGTAATTCAGACACACATGTTTGAGCTGGAGGTTGTTTCAGAAGATGGAATAGGATGAATAACACGAAGAAGAAGAGTGAATTCAGGGTCAGTCACAAGCTCTTGTATCTGAATGGTGAAGTATTACATCGTACGTATCACACTCTGCAACATTACAAATGTAATGGTAATGAATAACATGAGCCTTCCACTATACTATGTTATCAAACTGCTTATAATCCGTGTAATATGGAAAAGTCCCACACCACAAGTTGGCGGTATGAGAAACCACTGAAGTCAGCGTTTATGGTTTCATTTATAAGTTTCATTTAAAAGTTGTGCACTGGAAGCCAGTGAATTCTTGAGCAGATGATAATGAGGGTGAGGAGAAAGAGAGACACATTTTTTTATTATGTTTTTTTGTGGAGCAATAGCTGCTGTGTCTGTACGGAAGGGTGTGTGTGTGTGTGTGTGTGTGTGTGTGTGTGTGTGTGTGTGTGTGGACGCAGAGCTGGAGCCAGGAGTGGTGGGATCGTGACATGAATGGCTTCACAGAAACAGACTTCAACCAAAATTTCAGGATGTCAAGGACTACTTTAAACTATATCTGTCAGCGTCTCTCCACAAGGATCTTACAGCAAGACACTTCAGGCGAGTGAGTGACGTAAAAGTCTGATATAACTGTTCAGACTGAGGTCACATTGCAAGAAATCAGAACTGTATTTGATGTAGGACCACGTATGAAAGTGGCCTGGAACAGAATTGAAAGCATCAGATTTCATGTGATTTGTGCTTTTCACATTGTCATGAATAAAACCCAAAACAAATCTGAATCAAATATGAGCACAAAAATGTTACATACTTATGACTATAGGAAGCAATGACTATACAATAACTATAGTTCTGACTGTAATTTATATTTAATTATGTGTTATACAAATATTATTATGAATTAATAAGTGCAAAATAAACACTTTCACTCTTGATCATATTGTGAGATGGCACATTTGTCATAGATCAGACCTGTAATAAGCAGTGCAGTATCATACAATATATACTGTATACACAGTATACAGCATGTCTATCTAATGCCGCCTCTGTTGGTTATTTATTTCAGATTCATGGAAGACTTCCCATGCTGCAGGCAGAAAGCTAAAGCCCCCTACCATTAGTACTAATACTAGTTACACTGGGCCTCCTACACTCATGACCCCCAGCTGACCCCAGAAATTTCTCATGGCAAGCCAGCTGGCAATTAGGACTACAAGAAATGATATCAGGGGTCAACATGAAACACAGTGTGGTGAAGCGCTTCAATGAAAAGGGATAAAATGTGCCCACATAACCTTGATGAATGGTGGAATGTGAAACACTGAAGAATGCAAAGTTTGGTTTTAAAGATTTTTTTTTTTTTTTTTTTTTATAAATGTGCAACTAGCTGACGATCCACATTATACAGAACCTCTGTCCCGCTCTGCCTCTCTTCTTTTTTCATGCATCTCTTTACTACAGAACCTTTCTGTGCGAGATGTGGCTACAATGACCTTTACCCGTTTTCCCTGCAGAACGCTACAAGCAAACAGCTTTGCAGATGTGAAAGAGAGGCTTTCAGTATTCGCTAAGGAACGGGTCGGTCTCTTGTGGAAGGATAGGCTTTTGCCAAGGGAGAACAATATCCTGCAGTTATCAAAGTGCTCAGACAACTCGCTTCTCAATACACAACACGGTCCAAAACGTTTTATTTGCATGTGGGATCACTGCCAAGACCTCTGGCTCAGCCGTTAATGCCCTGGTACCATTATAGTGGATACATACGCTTCCATTCTCACAGGTCAGGATTTTATTATAGTACAGTTTAGCAATTTGGGTCGAATTCCTCACGCCTCTGTTATGAACTCTGTGTATTCAAAATCTGTCCATTACCATGAAATAGATCTGCTAAAACAAGACTGTAGGTCTAACTATAGAAGATCCATGCATTTATTTATTTATTTTACTTTTTTTCTAAATATATATTAAATCTACAAAAGTCAATGAAAATGCTTCCTCTTGCCTTTTCAGATACAAATACATCAGATGAGATAATGTACTATGGATTACTTTTTTCAAAGAGTATGTAGTGGTCATCACATGACCAGCAATCAGAACCATATTTGGAGCACACGTCTTATGTATTAAGCATTTTATTGATCATACTGTAAATCTAGGCAATACAAGATATGATGTGATTTTTCATGACAACAAAAAAATCTTGTATTTCATTATACATTTTGCACTCTGCAATTACCACCGATTTTTCACACAAGACATGAAGCACATTTTGTTCATTTTTTTAAAGTCAATCATGTAATCATGGAAAAAGCAATAAGCAAATATTGCGGCATTGGGAAACACAGCAATCACAGCTATGCAGTCAGGTCATCAGAGCAAGAGAGTAAACCATCATTCACAACATTAACAGCCTCTCATGTCGTGGTGAAGTGGTTAACAATTATGCTGCAATAATGCTCACATGGGAATATTGTTCAAGTGAGGAGACGTGTTTGCAAACATATGTTGAATGGCTCGGTGATCTCGGGGAATATGCATTCAAGCATATGTATATGAGGCGGCTGTGTAGAGAGAAATGAGCATGTGGTTCGGAGGAGTGTTTTGCATGTTTGTATGAGGAAAGGATTTAGTGTTCAAAGGCATTTGACGATAAAACAGTTTTACCTTTTAAAACAATTGAGGAACATGAATGAAAACAATCCTAAAGTACTCTGAATATGAGCAACAATAAAAGCTGTTGGTCATTGGCTCAGATCTCAAACTGATTGAAACCTGCTGGGATCACGTTAAGACAACAAGCCAGGTGGATGCTGCGTGGGCATTTGGGTGTGATTGCATAGAGAGATACAGCAACAGGTTGAGCAGCAGAAAAGAATGAGAGAGTGAGTGTGCCAGATATAATAGACCACCCAGTTAGAGATGGCAACTCACTTCACTTCAGAGAGAGCTGATGAATTAGCTGCTGCCGAGCACAGCACCACAGTCAGAAATCCGCCCGAGGTTGTTCCTCAAACTTTGCATTACTTCTTTTATTAGTTGAGTTCTTTATTTGTTATAATAAAGGATAATTATTTTTCTTCTTTATTGTGACAGAAAGAATAATTTTGTGTAATAATGACTTTATAGGCTTCATTCTTCTTATTTTATAAGATGTCTGCCCTCTATGAAAAAGACTTTTCTCTCCTTTTATATTTACACAAATTTCAGTTTTGTCATGACAAAAATGGCAAAGAGATGATAACATTTTATCACTAACAAAAAAGAAAAATGATATTAACAAATTGTAATATTTACTGCCACGAATATGAGTTCAACTAAGGAAAATAAATGCATTTCATTTGACAGGCAGTGGTTTGCAGTACATGTGTTTAGTGCTCACATTTCTCCTGACAATAAAGTGCAAAGTGCAACCCTCTCCTATCATTTATATATCAGACATTCATGTGCACCACCCACACATGCAAAATGCACACTTATGTAGGTGGGTGGTCAGTCTATCTATATGTCTGCGTTCTTTTAGGTTGTGTTTGTGTTAACAGTATGTGAGTTTGTGTTTGGGCGTGTCAATGTTGCTCTGGTGAGATTTCTATAAAATGTCACTGTGTTGCGTATATTGTGTGTGTGTGCATGCATCTTACATGCAATGTAGGTCCAGAGAGTTACTCCTATCATGAGGTTTGTGTTGACATTTGTACAACTAGTCTTTGCCAGCTCATGCCACAGGGGAATTTGTCTGGCAAAGCGAAGCCCTGACAACGAAAAGGGCTTCTCTGAATTAACACATGCCAGCATCTGTAACTGAGGTGCTCTTTGAGTATTGAAGATGGTGCCAATGTTGGGGCCCCGAGGAGGGTTGGCTTCAGAGTTTGATACAGAGTGAGAGGGCGAAAGATACAACAGTATATTGTGGGTTTAATAGCTGTCACGCTGACGCCTACACTGTCTCCCTCATACTCTCAGCCCCGGTTTATGTTATGTCTTCATTGGTGCACCTACCAGCACCTCATATGCCAATTAGTCTTTTTGTGCATTGTGAACTGCTCAACCTCAGGCTGTGTTTCAGTTCCATACTACTTAGTAGTGGTTTACAGCATGTACTATATTCATGCTGCACAGTACTGTTTTTGCAGGTATTACATGACCGCATTGACTAAGTTGGTTGCTATTGAAATAGTCCTTTTTTGGTTTTTCAGAAGTAACTCCAAGCTTCTGCAAATACAGAAAGGCAGAGACGTCTAATGATTTAATATGGAATTAGTATTGTTGTTGTTGTCATCTCACTACCATCCTCGATTTGTGTTTTATGTTTTTCAGCTGTAAGATTATTTCCGCCATGTCCATTGTGCATTTACTTTGGACCATAGTGTCAACACACTATAAAACTATATTGAACTTTCTGACAAAGTCTCCAAGATGGGAACTGCTTTTCTTCATTTTCTGAGTAGACCGACATGAAATGGGGAGTTCCCCAAGGGTCAATACATGGGCCTCTTTAACATCATTTACATTGGACTAAATTATGCAATACATTAAAATGAGCAAATATGTAGTTAACACCAAAGATTACCAAGCTCTATCATCAAGCACTTTGAGTCCCATATATTCTCTTTGCAAGTGCATTGAATAAACCATTTCAAGGGTTTAAAATCCCCCGTTTTTCCCCTCACTCTAAGTTTGAAATGACCAATTCCCCATCCCATCTTTGTTGTTGAAATCTCTCACAGTCGGCCTGGGATGTTGTAGTCAGTCATGTGTCTCCTTTAAAACACATGGCGTCACCAGCTGCTTCTTTCCACCAGCCAGACAGGAGCGTGCAGAGGTTCACATTATCTGCCCCAGATCTCACCAACCTCCGCACAAACACAGAAAAATAAACCTTATGAATCATTGGTGCGGCACCAAGGATGATTAATAAAACAACATGCCGATTTGGAAAGTCCATTGATGAATGGCTGGCACCAAGTGTAATATATTATAGTCCAACTCTCTGAGCTTGTGAGATAAACTAACAGTTATGTTTGAGTGATCTGCAGAGTTTCAGCAGAGTTTTTTTGTGTGTGTGGCTCTATGCCATGTCAAAGAGTTCGATTTAAGAGACAATATGAAAACACTGCACTTTATGAGCACATCTAGCTGCAACAACGGAAACAAATACAAAACTAAACTATGGGACAGGCAAGACTTGCAGAGAATTACAGCATTAAATGGAGCAGAAACTAACAACTATTTTCATCACTGATTAATCTACTGAATATCTTCTCAATTGCTGAATTAATCATTTAGTCAATACAAGGTCAAAAAGTAGAGAAGTCAATACAATATAGTCCAAAGCCCAGATATTTGCTATAAGGAAATCACCATTGAAGAAGCTGGAGAAGAATTTTGGCATTGGTTCTTTAAAAAAATGACTCAAAGTGAAACACTGCCAACTTTCTGTCAATCAATTAACCACTAATCAACTGATCTATACAGCTCGAGGATTAAATGCGACATCAGCCAACATCTGGATGTCTGGGCGAGATCCAGCAATAGAACAAAACCAGTCAGACAAATTTCCAATGCATCTTAAATAATTGACATTTTGAGTCCATTGTTTCTATTTCTCACGCTTCATCTTTGCGTCTGTCGCTCACATCATGTGTCAGAGGAGCTTAATGGAAGCGATGGAGAAAGATGGAGAAGAAAACAGACGCCTTGGCTTAGTCCTTTTGCGAGTGCAGTTTCCTTGTTCCCTCTCTCTCTCATTTGCTAGGTTTCATTCTAGATTCCAAGCCTTGTAAGTCAAGAGGACGGGGTTATCAATGAATGCAAATTTGACTGTGTCTGAGTCAGCTTAAAATATCCAGCGTGGACTGCCAACCACCAAATCCTGGACAGAATTTAGCAGGAAGGGAAATGAGCAAATGATCTTTTCCTCCATTAGTGTTGCTAATGAAACTTTTACACATGTGGCTCACACACAGAAGGCTGAAAATTACTGAAGTCATTATCTAAAGCTAAAGCAGAGCTAAAAAGAGCCGCAATTGGTGCCTTTTTTATTTTCATTTTGGTCGATTTCAGTGTGTTTCGACAGGTTCAATTCTGCTTCTTTCTCATCCACCCAGCCCAACCACAGCTCAGCTCAAACTTGTATGACTTGATAGAATTTAACTTCGAGTCTCTTGTGCTGACAATTGTCACCCACTCACCAGCTTATAAAAGCAATCTGCAATCCAAATATATAAATAAGTCAGTCTCACCACCAGAATCGAAAAACAAAGTTTGCATCTCGCTCTCGGCTGATGATTTATTGACGTGCATTTTACAGTAAGACCAGACGACTAGAAAAATAACGAAAACAACAAAACCTAAGTCCATAATTTGAAAATCTGTTTCATCTTCACCCCTTGCCACTCAGAGGCCAGATGTGTGAACTTGCTGGACTCATTTGGGATGCCAACTCTGTGTGTGTGTGTGCATGTGTGTGTGTGTGAGAGAGAGAGAGAGAGAGAGAGAGAGAAAGCCAATGTTTCAAGCTTTAGAAAGCACTGACACTGTCCTGGCTTGATATAGAATTCCTTCTGAGCTTTCTCCATGTGCCACTACTTCAGGGGATGGAGAGAAGAGAAAAGCGTTGCTGTGGCAATTGTCCTATACCCCTGCCATGTTTGACACCTTCTGTCTCCTCCTCAATAGAAGAGGAGGAGAAGAAGTATTTGGCAGTTCTTTTTTTTTTCTTCTTCTTCTTTGCATAACAATCTGGCAATCTAGTCGGCTTCAGTTTTGGCCAGCATAATTGAGGAAGAGACTTTAAAACAAGCTGAATCTCTCACATTGTGCATATATGGCTGTAGGGGATAGACTAATTAGAGGCCTCCAAAAAGTTCCTCCACTGCAGCATCTTCTGACAAACACCCACCATTCACCTACTGTTTAGTGCCCCATGAGGCCCTTCAATAGATGTCAAAGCTTTTTGAAAGAACCAGATGACAAAAGCAGTTTTCAATCAGTAGTTCAAATATTGGCAGTAGTGTTTTGGCTTCTTGTGTTTCTATTTCATTATTCGACTCAGCGTCATGTGTTTTTTCCAGCACACTCAAGTCTCAACATGCATTGTTAGCGAGAGGAAAACACAGGTTCATTTTAAGACTGGGAGACCTAAGAAATGTGTTTCTACTGCAGAGAGGAGAAAACTGAAAGATTACACCTTTGCATGGGTATAAGCATGGTAAATAGAAGAGCTGAATTGCAAAATCATACACTTCTAACACTTCATCTAATCTAATACTACAAAGAATAGAACTCATATTGAGCATGCAAAATGCCAGCAAACTGCACAGTAACAGTGCTGCAGTAATTATATGTACAGACAAGGTCACATGAATTATAATGATTTTACATGGCGCACAGATAGAATCACACCATGTTAAAGAGAAACTGCAATCTGTGTACTCTCTGAAAGAAATGATGAACCCATTTTATGTGTCTCAACAGCGTAAATAAAGGCTCAACAAATTGCAAATAAGATTGTTGGAGAATCTCGCTGCAAAGGGCACTTCATTATTTTAGTCTTGCTTGACAACTGTTCATTGTTGCTCCCAGCCGAGTGAAGGTTACCTGCGATATCGCCTGGAATACTTGTGCTGCTGTGACGACACAAATTTAGAGGTAATCAATCAACCTTTGTCTTACTACACAAAGCCTGTCTTGAGGGTTATGGAAATCTAACAATGATGCCGTCCTTGCAGAGAGTGCTTTCTACTTTCCTCAGTGGATACGTAAATAAAGAATTGCTTTTTCGAGTCGAAAAACGCTGCTGTCTCCTTGGAATCATACATTCACACCCAGCCATTTTATGTTTGCAATGAAATGGTGGCATTCCTTGTTAGCTGTTTCTAAATACTACTAAGCTGTTAGTGAATATGCACAGTATAAATAATGACATACAAATATTCTTTTATTAACCAATTTTTTAAATTTTGTCTAACTCAAGTTATGTGTGTGTAAACAGCCCAAAATTTCAAGATGGAGCTTTGGAATGTACAAACCAATCTGTCCTCAGACTTAGAAAAACGCCATACATAACAAACCTGTTACAGGAAAAATGCAATAGGAAAAAAATAAAGTAGCAGTTGCAGAATTACAATTTTACATTACATTATTGTAAGCATATAAATAACTTGTAATATTATGTATATATTAAAGCTGCATTTAATCATTTATTTGGCCACTTGGGGGCGGCAGAACATGCTATAAATACATCTGACATTTTATTACATTAAAAAGTTGTTATGGCTGATGTGCAAATGTGTAAATCCAATATTAACTCTGGTTTTTACTCTATTTTGGCCTCTTTCAGGTCCTGTGATTTTTCACATATCTGGCTGTTAAGCTCATTGATGTTTTGTTATGCTCATTAGCACATTACTAACTTTGCCTCATAGCAATTTAATGCTCAGCAGGTGGGGGAGAGGTTTTTTTTGCTCAAGGGGGTTAATGAGAGTAGGAAGTTTACAGAAAACCACAACAACATGGTAAAAAAGAAGAAAAAAAAGAATTAAATATCTCAACAGAACTGAGACCTGGGTGATGAATCTCTGTGTGTTTATCCCTATGGGCAACACATTTCACATTATCATAGGATCCATAGTTATTGTGGAGATATTGATCAGTGCAGCATTAAAGGCCATGTTGTAGTTTCAAGCAACATAAAAATACCACAGTGGAGATGAACTTTTCTGTAATTGTATAATATGATTTTAACACCTTTCAAACTGATCATATGAATAACCACTGATGACGGTTCGAGTTAGGGATGTTAGTAAAATATTCATACTCATCAAGTCTCTTATTATTTGAGCCTTCAGGAAATAAAAGGGTGAACTTAAGCTTGGGTACGTCCTGGGCTCGACTGAAAGATCAGGGAGACGGCTTGATGTTCTTCTGGGATGTAGGTTACTGATCATGCATACGACGGCCATATTTATTTTTATTTATTTTGCTCCCACTGGCACTTAAATACAGTACAAGCTACGTGTACAGAATTGGAGACATAAACAGCAACAATGCCAAATGCTATCTTTATACAGAGACCAAATGAGTGTTTATCCAAACATGATTAATGGACCCATATATCCATTTGGAACAACATGCTGTATTTGGCTGGCAAACATGAGATTCTAATTGTTTAGGAACCAAACTAATTTGCACGCTTGTCCATGAACACAGTGGTATTTTCTCATTTGTCATTTGGCTAACCTATCAAGCCACAGCGGTAGTGTCATGGCATGACGGCAGCTTGGCATGATCTGCAGCTTGGCGTGTGCGCACAGGGAGCAAGTTGCACATTTGTGTGTGTGTGTGAGCCGACTGTTTCAAAAACCCAGTGAGTAAGAATTGATGTGCTGTGGCTCAGGTTTGCCATATCTCTACCTGAGGGTAACTCCAAAAGCAACTCCTCCGAGACATTGTTTTTTTTATTATTGTCGCCCAAGACAAAATCTATTGAACCAAGCAGCTATTAGAAATGGATTTCACTATGAGGAGCTCAATTGGATGAGTGTCAGGGTTTTTTTTTTTTTGTATTTGAATCAAAATGGAAATGAGGAGTGATGACCTTCAGTAGCCCGCCTGAATCAACTGAAACGAGCTCAATTTGTGGTATTGTAGCCGCGGAAGAAATCTCATCTCGACAGCAGTTTCTGTGTGGTCCAGCACATAATTCAAACTGAGATGAAAGTGAGCTGTTTACATTTTTCACTTGTAAATGATGCACCCTTGCCTTTGTGCCTCTGTAAAACCATTTCTCACTGGGAACCAGGGCGGCCGCGGAATACATTCAGAAGTTCAATCCAATTAATATTGTTGGATATGTTATATGCTAGAAAGCAGGTGAAAGAGAATATCATTTCACTTCTCATTCATTCTTGGGCCCCTGACGCTTTGCATCACAAGACGCGTGTTAGGTTGGTCAAACTCATTTTAAGTTTACTTGATTGAATTTTCTTAGGATCAAAAGCAACATGTGTATTTGAGAAATGTATTAAATTAATACACATGAAAATGAGAAGATGAACTTTGACCTTCTTTTTCCGTGGTTTTAAATGTTGGGACAACATATTTGAATATTTCCAGTGGCCATAATGTAGCATGAATAAAAAAATAACACAGACTAAAATAACAAAAGACTCTTGGTACTAAATGTAATTATGTTTACAAGGTCACTAGTAGTGAGTTGAACGCAATTTATGAGCTTTGCTTTTCATTGATTGATTGAGTGATTTATTGCAATCATGACCCTCTAAACACGCCTACAATAATGGAACAGGTTTTATTATTGGCCTATTTTCATTATTATGTTATCAAGGGAAGAAGTGGCAGGTTAATGGAATACATGTTTTAATTTTCCTCACAGAGGGAATCAGTGTCTCAGTTGTCCATTCAGGTGCAGCAGACCTGAGGTGACGATGGCAAGGACACACATGCTCAGTCTTCAGATGTCAGCATGAAAGGAGTGGGTTTTGGCTTTTATGAAAATTAAGTTCTGATTAATAGTGACTTGGTTATCCCATACATTTAACTTGTGAAATAGTATTTTTTTTTTCACTGGCTATATCTTTGCTTATCAAATTGCATCATTAAAATTCAGTTTTCACCAAACCACCAACATCGTTGTTCGTGTTATCTTTGTTTAACTCCCATCCTGTTGTGTCTCTCCTTCTATGCAACGAATGCTGAACTCAGCATGAAAATACCAAACAAAAATAAAAAAGGCAAAGTACATGTTAAGGTCAAGAAAATAACAACATGTAGTAGAGACGCCAGCACGAGTCTTAGCAACACCATTAAAATACAGTGCAATAATACCGTGCACAATACGGTGCAGGCCAACATGCATTTTTATTTCTGCTTAAAAAAAAAGTCCATACTTGGCTACCTAAAGACATTTCCACAGTGATCGCATGAGTGTGGAAATGTTGTGACAGGAAGGGTGGGAATGAAAATTCATAGTACAAAAAGTCATTGACATGTAAAGACATGAATGTAAATGCAAAAGGTGAACTATGATTTGTTTAATAGGTGAACTATTATTTATTCCCTGATGTACAATTTTGCCTTGTTGTTAGTGTTAATGCTAACAAGTTGTCTGGGTTGAAAGACGTTGGGGCTGACTTTGTTTTTCATGCATTTACATAATACAATAAAAAGATGCAACATGCAGTGTGTGTGTAACTTACTGTGCATGATATTATATTTTCTATTTACAGGTCCTGCACAGACAATGTGTGGAATTCAGATTTCAAGCCATGTTTTATGGCGCCACACCTGATTCAGCGCAGGCGTTACCCAGCACCTGAAAATTTGCTGCTGTATTTCTCCATTTTTTGAAGACGATTTCCTGTGTAAATCAGGTTCTGATATCATTTATAGACAAAAATTAACTTTCCAAGGGTTTCACACAAGGTTTCCCACAGTGAACTAGACTTGCTTGGCCGAGTCATGTTTATCAGGCTTCGGATTCAATACGTCACCCTGTCATTTTAAAATAGTATAATGTGGCTTCACTGCTTATATGAAACACAAACAAACTGCCAGTTTCCCTGAGGGAACCTCCCAAAGGGATTAATAAAATGCTCTGTCAGTCAAAAGCAGCCATTTATACCTGACGATACAGACTCATTAGTGTCTCCACCTAGAGGCAGCTGTGATAACTACAGCTGCAAATTTAGCACTTGTGCCCCCTTCAGGCAATAAATGTTACAGCACCTGTTTTTCTTTTCTTTTTCATTTTCCTCTTTTTTTAATTGCTGTTTCTATGTGCCTGTGTTTGTTTTAGCTAAAATAAAAGAACAGAACTGTGTGTGAAACATAGACTTGCACTTGCTGGTCAATAGATGGCAGTTTGGTCATGTGGTAAACAAGAGGTTGGACGTTTTTATTATTACCTTGCTCAAATTCGTTTAAAGGTAGGAGGTGGATTAAACATCAAAAAAATGTTTACAGATCAATATTAGCTGAATTGATTAAATGAAGAATTCACATTAATTTGTATTTGAGGAGAGGAGAATATCCCAGTCCACCTCTTAGAGAGGCTGTGGCCTGACCCTTATCTTCAGTTCAGGTCGAACGTCTGATAGAGAGAGATGGTCTGGTCTGTGTGTGTGTGTGTGTGTGTGTGTGTGACAGAGGTGAGAACAAGAATAGGATCGTGTGTTCACTCTCTTTTCCAGCTAACATAATTCATCGAGTCATCTTGATGGTTTCCACATCTGCGTTGTCTTCATTACATTGACAAGGCATATTTTATTCAGGGGTAGAGAGTTCATATCTTTGCCTGCAAGGTGTTCAGTCTGACACCTTTACTACTGAAAATGGAAAACCGGGCACCAGATCTGTGGGTCTCAGCATGGGTCCATCCACAAACTGCCCCCCCTTCATCAGAGTGGGTTGTGGTTACTTACATTAGCATTAGAGTTTTTAAATGTTTGACCATCAGAAACAGCATGCTCAGAAATGTTCGGAGGCAGTGGGCGTTCAACACAAAATCACAGAACAGGCTGATCAGCTTGTCTTTGCAGAAAACTATAAAAGCTCTACACTTGTCTTGGTTAAGTTGATGTTGAACTGCATTTTATGTGTTGTATTTACTACTACAACAATATTAATACTCCTCATAACCACTGGGTTCTGGGATGACTTTATTGTATAGTCAATTAATTACTGCTGTAAGTTAAGAATCCCACTGTTTAACATTTAATTGTGTAAAATCATCGTCTTTACCACACTCTCCCTAAATGTGGTTGTATAAATGAGAGCAGGCCTTTCTCAGTCAGTCTGACTACCTGCCAGTGCTGCATGCCCTTTACACTGCATCAATTAGTGAGTACATTTTATGGGCCATTTAAACTTGGCTCAAGCCGTTATGAGATTATCAATGGTGGAGCTGACAGTATTTGCCCTAAAGAGAAGTCCCTCCCATCAGAATAAGCCAGCCTGCCCTTCCCCGCAGAAGCGGATTGAGATTCAATTGTGGAGTGACATTCGCTTTATGGCACAGTGATCTCGCTATTCACAACTATGCCGAGATGCCCTCCTGCTTAAATAAGGGCATTTTGTTAATTGTGAAGCAGGGGGGAAAAAAAAGCAGATTGGCATTTGTCTGGCGAGAAGGGGGGCATAATCAGGCGGATCGGGAGGCTGAGGAGGGGAGACAAGGGCCATTATGCTCTTCCAGTGCAGACACTTCAGAGGAAATGATAACCGGAGCTTAGAGTGACAGAGTAATATCACACACTCCCCTGCACGAGGAGACACATTCCTTCGCTGACGAGGACATGAAGTGAAAAAAAAAGCTTTGAATTTAAAACTTCCATTTGAAGGCAAATTGATGGCCACTGTGAGAGCTGCCGACTACTCCACTTCAGCCCCTCCAACGATATTAACAGACTGTAATTAATCAAAGTTTTACTTTTTCTAATTGAACCCAACTTTCGATTTGCCGGAAATGAGAACCCCTGACATTGGGTTGTGATGATTTCACATTATGCCAAAGACAATTATGTGCATGTCAAGAGTGTTGTATTACCACTCCTAATAACACCGTGTCCTCTCTCAGAGCCAGTGCGGTCATCTTCCACTGCGAAAATACTCTCCAGACAGAAGAAGTGTGGGCGGCGGAGATAGCAGGGAGGTCACTGCCTTCGCCAGTCCCACGGCATTCAAGCCGGAGCTCGAGTATCTGGTCAAAATAAGTCTGGAGGATGAAATATTGGTTCTGTTTGCAAAATCATTAGCAATGAAAGTGGCACTTCAGTACAGTGTGTTTTATTGATATTTGATCTTCGCTTTGAAAGAAACAATTCCTCAATTTTCTTTTTGATCAAATATTCTAATACGTACACCTGGCAACACACTGTATTTCACCTGCATTCCTTTTTCTCAATTTGGTCAGACGAGATACAATTAGATCAATACAAATTGCTGAGTCAATTGTGTCCAGCATTATGCAAGTTAGACGAGAGCGAAATAGAATAGTGGAACGAAACTCTAGTCAAGTCTCACCATACTAACAAAAAGGAATCAATAGCAATATAAGCTTCCAGTTTGGAAGCAGGAGAAAGATGGCAATCACAGTGGCTTCAGGATCAATTTTTCTCACTCGCACAAAATTGCATCTGCCTTTAAAAAGAAATTAAAGGATTATGTGTAATCTGATTAGGCTGCTCTTTGCTTGCCTCTACTGTAGCTCCAGGCATTTTATTTGGACACCGGAGGGGCTGTACATGTCATGTCTTTCCTGACACGCTGCTGTCATGAAAATGTGTGTCTGAGGCCTTCAATAAAACCTGTGAGTGTGTGGCACTAGTCTATGAGTAAGCTGTGGTCACCAGTTGTTCAGCAACTAAGAAGTCCAGTCTGTATTGAAAATGATGTTGGACCAACCTCGGCTGAATACGACAAAAATGGATTAAATCTATCTATTGCTGTATGTTGGAAGAAAAAAAATCATTCAAGGTTATTCATATACAATTTGTGGACTATTAAGAGAGAATATGTCCTCCTTGACTTCTGACTGAGAGCTGAAAAGATTTAGCCTTTGTAAAGACTCTGACATGCCAGGCAACACCTGATGTAGCTATTTCTCTAGTTGGCTTTTTTTGTTGGAAAATGTTTCTCTTCAAAACGAGTGAGATATTTGAAATATTCAATTCCATGTGTGAGATGGAGACAAAGCTTTCAAAGCAACACAAATCATGGTCTGTTCAGCCAATCTGCTGCACGCTGTCGACTCATGCGAAATGTGATTACTGCATATTTATTACTATCTCGCAGTCAGTCGCTGCGGAATGAAAATAAAAATATTCATATTGCAAGGCAGCTTTTAGAGAATGTTCAATAACTCTAAAGCAGAAAGTTGTGTAAATTGTTGCTAAGCTTAAATATCCTGCTGAAACCCGGATGCTATTTGGACTCAAGTTTCAAAATCGGGAGAGCAGATTTCTAAATGCTGTGGCTTGCAGGTTGTGACGGGTCCTCCCTGAGGTGTCTCCTCTCAACATGTCACATCACGAAACAGCTCCAAACTGGATCTTCGTGAGGGCTGAGGTCAACTCTCCATGTCCCAGGTTGACTGTCTAGTCAACTGCCCAACCACAGACAGCCAGGCCACCTGTGCTCAACATCTGCTGCCAACCCAATCAAGGACCACATTAAACATGGCTCCAGGAAGCAGTTTATTTATTTCCACTCACCTTGCCATCAGAGGATTGTTGGGATTGTTAATTAGCCCACTTGTGGGTTTTGTTAATTCTGTCCTGCTTTCATTTAAATAAAATAAACTTTTTTTCCCCTATACATTGCTTTTCATTATAAAGATATATAGCGCCTCACATGTTTGAACCTGGATTAAAAAAGGATTGTAATGAAAAAAATTAAAATGGAATAAATTGCTAACAATAATAAAACAGATAACACCTGTTTAAAAATAAAAAGCACTGTGTTAATTAAAAGCTTTTCTGCAAGCCTCCGATCTAATAAACCCTCCAATAAGCTTTACCACAGTGTCCCCTACCCACTGGTGGTGTCATAATGTGTAAAGTTATTGTGCAGTTATTGACCTTAATGTCATCAAATCCTGACACTGATTCTCTCTCCAAATCCGATACACTTCACCCACCTTCCATGTTTCTGTGTAGGTGCACAGCTATGCAACTGTCTGAACACACTTCCAATAAGGATACCAGACAGGAGCTCACCTTTAAAATGTATAAAATATATATTGATACCAAATCAGAAAACTGTGTTAAGAGTTTAAACAAATGTATCACAAGTAATAATTATGTATGTTATAAACCAATCTCCTGAAATGTTGTAACAGCAAAACACTGGACTCTGACAGCTGTGGTTAGCTTGATTGGCATTAAATTGAATATATAAAAAGTTCATTTAAAACTTCAAATTAAAATGAACAGTTACAAAAATGCTATAATAAAGGAACAATACTCAGTGTCTCTCAACATTCGATGACAGATCTGACAAGATGATTGATTTAATACTGTCAGTGAAACAGTTACTGAACTGTGCAACTTAAAGAGAAACATATCAAATTAGACTTATTGGGCTTTCAGCTTAGTCCGTTTTATTAAATACTAACACAGATTCAAAAACAAGTTGCGATGCTGTGTAAAACATAAATAAGAACATGATCATTTGCTAATCTTTCTTGACATACACTCAATTAAAACCAGTACAAAGACAATATATTTAATGTTTGACCTCATCAGCTTCATTGATTTTTGCAAATATCTGCTAATTCAGAATTTTATGGCAGCAACATGTTTCAAACAAGTTGGAAACAGGAGCAACAAGAGACTGTGAAATGTGGACTGATCCAACAACACCTGTTTGGATCATTCCACAGGTAAACAGGTTCATTGGTAACAGTGAAGACACTGTTCGAACATAATAGAGTGTTGTTGTGTATAATGTATAATTACTGTATCTCTCGGTGTATTGTAGGTTTTGTGGTGTATTAAAGAAAATCCTTCATACAGTGTAAATAAATGCAGGATGAACTCAGGAACAATGAAAAATCAGTGAAAAGTTCAAGATGTTCTCTCTTCTTTGCTGCATTCATGGACACAGAAGAAGTTTTCCATCCATTTTTTTAAGGCCTCTAAACTAGACACAGTATTGAGCTGATGTTTTTGATTCAAGGTCTGTGGCAGAGTCATTGTATCCAGTCATGTCTGCCAGGGGCAGAACCTCTAGCATTCAGTTTTCACGTGTGTGTATGTTGAAGCAGCGTCTCATAAAGCTGAAGTATTGTATTTGTATAAACATAAACTCCACCGCCTCATTATTCATTTCGAAGCACATGAATTAGTAATAACAAGCTGCACATGTTGTTTTTTCTTGTTTTTTTGTTGTTCTGTAATAATGGTGCTTTCATGAGTTTCTTAGTAAAGGCAACAACTGAAATAGCGGATAAACACATATTTCAGTTGCTCAACAATAACTGCAAGAAACGCAATAACAAAACACATTCGAACAAGCTGCCGTCGTGTTGCATTTGCACAATCATTGCATGTGGTGGTCTCTACAGCCGCAACACGCTGCGACTCCGAAGACTCATATCGTGCTTATAAGGCTTATTATTACACTGACTGTGGAGCATTTGGCAAAGCTGGGAATCACAAACAATACCAATTGTGTTAAGCAGCAATACTGCAAGTTTGGGAATGTGGGTGTTTTTATATGAGCCCGTGTTATATACACTTCATCCTAACACGATATGCTATTGGAATCTTATGAAAACAATAGCACAAGGAAGCTTCCAGGCTTCTAACACAAGAAATTGGACTGTTATTGCTATGTGACCTATGCCGCTCAGTCAAGATGCACTCATCCACTACACATTGGATGTTTTCAGCTCAGTAGTCCCCTAGCATAGACAGGAATGATCAATAAGGCCCTCTTTTACTGCTTCACTTCACAACTGTCTAGTTCTGCAGCTCTGGAATAGTTTGACATGCACAGACACTGAGGTAAACAAACTTAGAATGGCAAAGGTGAGTTTAAAGGGCCCAACAGGCGGCTTCTTTTTACATTTTTTTTTTTTTACTTTGAGGCTTCCTCCTCCTCCTCCTCCTGCTTTTTAAAACTCCTTTTTCGTTTTTCACCATCTCTCTGGGGTACACACATTTTTCAGCATGTTTTTTTTTTTTCCAGCTTTACTGCCAGACTACTTAGGTCTCTCCTCTTCCCATGTCAACACTTATATCTCCTCTTCATAAAAAATACTGCAGGGAGGATAATTCCTCTGCACCCTGCTTCACCTTTTTTCCTTTGGACAATTCCTCTGTGAGAAGATGTCATCTGTGATTTGTACCACCTTGTTCGAGGTTTGCAAAGGGAACCTTTTCAGTTTAGCTGTACAGTCTTTGCTGGGCTCACAACCCGAGGCTTTGATTGTTTCTGACAGATAAATATGTTTACAGGTTAGAAACTAGGGGCGGGGGAACTCGGCTCACATAAGAAACACGACTCCGAGCGTCTGCGACTCTCAGTCGGAACGAAGGTTGACAGAACGACGTACAGTGTGAGAATCATCTTTTAGTTCATCTTCAAAAAAGGCAAGCACTTGAGGGTAATTTGGTTTTAGCTTTTCATATACTTTACAAATACATCGTGAAAGTGTAGTATTTTATTGATATCCCATCATGCAGAAATAGTTAATGTTAGTGGAGGGAAGCGCTGAATTCCAGCACGAACAAACCAGACCAGCTGACCAAAAGACAAAGCAGCAATTTACAACACTGCCAGCCAGTCATAACCAAGCCTGTCTCACGTCAAAAATGTACAGTAACTACATTAGTCCACAGCGCAGAATGCATTGGTTTCACAATAATGGATCTAAAACTGTGTGATATTTTTATTGCTTTGGCCTTTTCTTTTCTATTGGTCCATGTCCTTGTCAAGTGACTGTCAAAAAAAAAGGGGGACTTAAGTAAAGGTTTATCTAATCTTTCATTTTTTTGCCAGTTTATTGCAAATATTCTTTCAGCTCTTGCCAGACAATTGTTAGTATACAACGTTTTCTACCATCGCTACGGTGGTTATTCTATTGCTGAAGCAACGAAACTCGCATGTTGTTTGAATCATTTGCTTTGGTCTGTTGAAATTCCCGAGCTGTCATTTTATTTGTGTTTTTTTAATGGAACTGCACCGATATTCTTCTTCTTCACTGAATCTCAGCAAGACTCGACACAGTGGAGCGCTCCACGAAAAAATATTCTGAATTACATTGTGACACCAGGACCCTGAGGTCCTTCCAAAAAATGCATTTGCTTCTTGGAGTCAAGGATGATCAAGACTAAAAGTAATACCTGTCTTAGTTGCTGCCATTCGAATAAAAAGATAAGATATTTTTCTGTGATGCTGGTTTGTTGAATCTGATTTCAAAACATGTTAAGGCCAGTTGCCCATTAGGTAAAATGTCCTCATATGCAGAGTGTTGATGCAACTCTCAAGCAGCAGCATCAGACCAGGGAGAAAAGAGGGAATGAGTATACAGAACCCTGATCTGAGGAGGGTCTACTGAGGAGCCATGGATTTGTGGAGGGCCCTCTTATGCACATAGTCCAAATTTTGTGCTGCACCCATTGGTCTCTAGACTGCTAAAAGAAATGCTGCCATGAAGTTACAATCATCCATTTAAAAACAAATCAAAAGTGCAAGCAGGCCTACCATTTGAAAATGGGCCTCAATGTCTGCTCTTTCTCTCAACATGCTGCTCTTGCCAACCGTGATCCGTCTGCTTTGTGCTTGGGGAGAGTGAAGTCATTAGGCTCAAGTCCAAATGAAGTCACAGTGAGTCATTAGTGTTAGAGTCAAAGTTGGCTTGTAAGTGTTTTTTTTTCTTGGCTAGTTGAATCCTAAGTCATCAAATTCTTAAGTCAAATCCAAACACAAGCTCAACTTCACCTGAGTCCACAACCCTGTAAATATGGATGCAGATGAAGTGAAGAATAAATTAGCATCTTGGAGACTCTTCTCCAATGAACATGACGTTTTCAAGCTTATTAAAGAGTCCATATGTTTTTTAGCTGCTACAAAACATATCACAAGTGAAGTAAACAGCCAACACCATGGATACAGGTGGAAACTATTTAGATCATGCTCATAGCCAGTGTAAGACATGAAGACATTGTTTTTCAAGGAAAGAGATGAGTTTTTAAGAAGTTTAATAAATGCGAGGAGAGGAACATTTTTAATGAAAATCTGGGGTGTGAAACACAGGCATTATTCTTTTTTAGCTATGACAAGCTACTTTGTGTTCAGCGTGACAATGAATTCCACTTAGCAATGGCAAAAGATCTTTAGACGTCACGATAAAGAGTTTGTGCTCATTAAAACTGATTTGGACAAAAAAAAAAGAAAGTCAACATCACATAGTTTAAGGCTCAATTTTTAGCACTTAATGGAACGTCTTGCCCTAAGCCATAATTTCCACTGTCATTCTAAGTGACATAATTATCATTTATTTAATCATGCTTGGGTGTTTTAATTTATGTCTCACCCTATGAAAACTATTAGTGGCTAAAAAATTCATTAAAAATATTCCAGAAAACACACAAGCACTGTCTTAACTTTTCTCTCTTTTCCCCCAACTTTCTCATTTTTGTAATTAACGTCTACTTCTCAAGCACAAGCTGAAATGCATGGTCAGACATTTGATGATTAATTCTATTCATGCAAGGACAGATTGATGAATCATGTATGACCCCCCCACAGCTTCTGCACTTGGACTTTTGCATTAATAATATTGTAAACCATGGCTTCGATCAAGTTTTGTGTCCACAAGTCTTTACTCCAAATATTAATTGAGTCGGTGTCTTTATTTTCTTGATGTCACATAATCATCCTTTTGTGGACTTTTGTTCTAAATACAGTACAGTTGTGTAGAGGGGAGGAGCAGTAGGTCCCAAAACTGGTTCACATCTGTAGCTTGTTGTTCCAGCTGTAGGCATTTTGCACAAATTAAAAGAGCTGATTGTGTGCGTGTATGCAAAGAATAAAGATGGACAGATGGACAAAGAAAGGACATTTCTTACAAGATCTGCCATTTGTTTCAGTGAACTGAACTATTCAACGATTGGTTTGATTCATTAATATTTCACATCCGGCTCGTGTTGACCTTTTGTGGATGGTTCCACACTTATTGTATATTCTGCTCACTGTCAGAATAATTAGCACCAGCGGTCAATAAATACAGTAGGTCATTTATCCTAAAAGTGCTCTATAATCTGTGCTACCTGAAATAATCTGATGTGTTGTGTACTTTTGCTAAAAAACGAACAAAAAAAAAAAACACTTTATCGCACATGCGCCCTGTGCGTACAGGCCATAAGACTAGTATGGAGCTGTATGTGGATACGCGAGGCTGTATCTCCGTCATGGATTGGTTAGAGCGTTAGAGCCAATAGAATACAGGGTAGTCACCAAAGTGAGATTGACAGCACCGTTAACCAATTAGAAGCCCCAGAAGGCAACTAGTGCCTTGCGCCCCAGCCAATCCTGTGCCCCCCCCCCGTATGTGAAAGAAGCCTCCCAGAGACATCCGGGTTGTTTGCATTGTGGCTAAGGAAGTAGCGCTAACTGTTTCCGGTGTGGATTTACGGATAAACAAACTTTTCATGGGCGAAACAGCTAAGGTAAGAGAAATTTTACGACTATAGTTTGACAAAGCGATTTCGGTTTTTGCTGTTGTTTGTGTTATTTGTGGCTGTTGCTTTGGTTTTAGAGAGCTTTGATGGATATGGTTTGAATCTGTGGACTATCTGCTTTCGTTTGAGGGGTTGTTTGTCCGTTTTGTATACAGTACCACAGCGCTATAGCCAGAAATATGGCGAGTGGGTTGACATGGTGGCGCTATATTAATTTCTATATTTGATAATTCATTTAGCTGGCGTTTGAGCTGTGCTTGGTTCATGTAAAAATGGCTTATATATTCTTGTAGCCAGCTTCTGCTGTTTCAATTGGGGGACCCTCGGGTTCAAGGGGTTAAGATAACTACGTATTACTCTATATGTATCATTTTCAAATTGCACGGCTTCTGCTGTCAGTTTCTGCACCGCTGGCACTGCGCAATCTTTCATCCCTGGATTCACACAGAACAAATTTAATGTGATTTCCATATTGTCTGATTTCTATCTCAGAATTTGAAGAGTGGAACGAAGGCACATTCACACAAGCCAGTTCATCTGTTTGAACAATCTACAGCCCCCCTCTTGAATATATCCCTCACTGCATGCTAAAACAGGTCTCTAGATTGTCACTATAATCCAATAGTGTGCATGTTTCCCATGTTAAGTTGCGGGATACACTGAATAACAATTTCAGATCTTGAATTGAAGCTGTATAAGAGGAGGGTAGTCTGTAGGGGAACAGAGCCATTTGTTTAGGAACAGTGCAGGCAGCCCCAGGGTATGGAACAAATATGTGTTTGAAGCTTTTGTGTTTCTGTGCACGGGATTGAACTGTGGCATTGTGGGTTGTGAGAACACACTAAAACTGGAACCTTCAAGGTTACAGCAATAAGGTGCCTCTCAAACATAACCGCAAAAGTGTTTTCATGTTCGAACCTCGCAAAAAGGTAAGATACAGACGCTGCTTTCTGCTTTGTCCTTGTGGTAAAAACACCAAGAAACTAAAAACTACTCATTGGCTTCTTTGAGGACTGTCGGTTAGGTGTCACAACATTGTGCTCATAATTCCCATATAAACAAACCTTGCACTGGCTTTATTACATTTTCCATCCAGTAGAGAGATTTCCTGATGGAAGGCCACCAAAAAACCTTGTTTGCCACTGACAGATGTTGCCGGTGTAATTCAGAGAGGAGAGCGTTATTTCCATCTGTAGAGAGGGGGAGGCTTTCTGGAAGGCTGAGTGTGCATATTTGTCAGTGTGGAAATTAAGGGCTAGATGGGAGGGGAGTTAGCTTTGCTGTGCCTCCTGTGCATTTGTGTGTGTTGTGTACTTCCACGCCGCAGAGTGCTATACACCATATTTGATCATGCATTTCATAATCATTAGGTGAGGCCCCGGCTGTGGCTCCGGCCTCTCACAGGAGAGCTGCAGTTGTTTATCTGCTTGTGCTACTGCAGACAGCTGTAAATAAATGAAGAAGGAGTAACTCCAGAGGGAGTGCGGGGACACTCACACTGGGATTTGCTGACTAGTTCTGTCATGGTAGACTTAGTTCTGCTTTTTTTTTTTTTCTTCCTCGCACAACTTTTGTCCTGTTTTATTTTTGTCCATGTTTCATTTATCCATTCATCATGCCACAACTTCCTCTTACATTAATTCCTGTCACGGTAATAGAGTTTTCCCTGATTAATCTTTCACCCATTTTACTGTACAGCCACTATTGCGGCAGCACTCTACTTATTTAACTTGAGAAACGATCTGAAAGAAAAACTCAGGATATTAAATGTTTTTTCCTGTTTGGAGAAAACATTTATTATCCTGTCGCCTGTACTGTTTAGTGCAGGCGACATCCATCTTTTGTGGAGCTGTAACCTCCTCCACCTAACTGATCTGGTAACACATGCGTGTGCATACATGTTGTCAAATTACATCACTGTGCTGTTGGTCTTGCAGGCATGGAAGAGAGCTTATTTGAATAATTTGTTGTATTTGTGCATCTACATGCTGCATTTACGTATATGACACACATGTAATGGCTGAGGTGTAAAAAAAAGGTGAGCATAAAAGGGCACGCCGCCAAACTTAAATGAACACTATACTCTATATAAAAGGTGACACTGAGCGCATTCTGCTTTTATGGATAGAGACATCCGAGCTACATCTGCATCTGCACACAGACATCCTTCCTCACAATTAACCGCAAGGAGGTGGAGCTGATGAGGATGTCTCTGGTGCGGCAAACAGAAAGGCCTATTCAGTTATAGCTCCCACATTACAGTTAAGCTTTGCATACTCCTAATCCTTATTGTCTACAATTAATGAGTTTCTCTCATATTGAGAAACATGCAAATGGAGATTTCTGGTTTAGAGACTGCAATTATGGAAGAAGCGAAGGGATATGAGACCCTAATTATGTGCTATCATTATTGCCATGGCTACTGCTACAGTTGACTTAGTGTGCAGGGGTGGAAATATCATGCAATCCAGTGGTGGCATGTGATACAATAACGACAATATTAAAAGCAAAAAGTATCAAAAGAACAAATATTTTGGTTCCACTCACATAATTAAGCACAGTTCATCATAGCTTACCACTGCAGTTGCACGCAATGCAATTTAATTACACTATGAAATGTGTAAGATGGTATAAGGGAAACTGTGCTTTGCCTCTAGTATTCTGATTTTTTAGCGAGCTGTCCTTAGAGCAGAGGAAACGAGGACAAGGTCAAAGTTAGTCCGAAAAATGGTTGAATCAAGCAAAACAAGTGCAATGACAAAACTGATGTGGTGTCATCTTGCCTTGCACATTGCAACTCTGCACAAAACACAATGTTCCATTGTCATGGAAATTTGGCCCTATCGCATTCACCTCTCAAAACACCAGCAAAAACCCACGTGCACAAGCCTACCATTATAGACACGCCATACATACGCGCTCAGATAGGTTCATAAGCGCTCCACATTAACAAACTCACTTTTGTCAGCTCGAGCATTGAATTTAATCTGCTTTGATTGTGCAGCAGTCAGAACACACAAGCCCCATTGTGAGTGCCATCATCTCAAAGGAGCTTAGTAGGCAGAACTGCTTTTTGACGAGGGATAAAACACAAGTCTCACAGACAGAATCGATGCACTACTTCTAAACTGGCATGGGCCGTGTTTGCATTCCCTGTATCTCTGCCTCCTCTGCTGTATTTGAATGAAAAGACGATGTCTATCACAGAGTGGGAGCCCCACCACAGCATCTCCTGCTGTACCAGCTGTGTGTATAGGCACTTACTAGCAGTCAAATTCATACAGAGGAAGCCTGTTCAGATGTATGATTTGCGGGGGAATGTCGGCAAGTAGCTGTGCACTTTTAACTTCAATGTCATCCACCGGTAGATTTCCCTCAGGGCTTAACTGATTTGTAAATGCTGCAGTTCGCCCCTTTTGTGCTGCTTACAATGTGCCTTTGAAAAATAGAGAAAAAATAATAAGTTCTATTCCCTTTTATCCCGCATTGTGCCAGTCAGTGCACCTGGGGAAGTGTAGCACTTGCATGATAAGAGGAATATTGAAAGAGAGGCCGACTGAATTCAATATTTCAATATTTCCCCTCTCCCTACTATTCAGCGTTGGAGACTTAGAGCACATTCAAAAGTGTTTTGCCTGACAGTTTTAGTCACACATACTTTGACTCATGCTAAAGATATGGTTTTCAATTGGCTGCAGTATATCTTATTATAATGCTGAATGAATCTACAATGTCTATATATATATAGCAATTAATTATTCACCTACCTTATATTGATCTCATGAACTGATTAATCTGAAAAAAGGTCCGTTCTCCATTTCAGGAATATCATAACATATTAATCATAGATATAACCCACAGCACTCTCATGGCATTATCTTGGCAACCCAGGCTGTGAGGGTGAGAGAGATCAGGGGGTAGAGGTATGATAAACCCTGTAATACTAGTGAAGAATTGTTTGACCCATTGCTCGTATATTACAAGAGGGTCATAATGTTCACATCAAACTGGAAAGACCTGACCTCCGACTCCTCCCTGTGTGAAGAGCTCGGAGTAATCGGCCCATCCTTTAAAATGTGCCACTGCTCTACAAGATTCCCAGCCCACTATCAGGCTCGCACACCCTCAGTCGCCGATGCCAGGCGCAGTGCACGATTGCAAGGGCAGCTCTTTCCCCCTAAGAGGCCTGTGGCGAGCTAAGCCGAGTCACACAGCCAGAGCCAAAGGATTCTGGGTAGTTGAAAGCAGCTTTTCTGTCACAGCTACCTTCAAAGGCCAGAAAGCCATCCAGAACACAGGGACACAGGATCAAAGGGCCGAAGAGCTCTCGCTAATTAGTAGGTGGGGATCCTGTAAATGCACCACAAACTATTGTCTGCCACTGTCACATTAGTGATAGCAAAGGTTGAACTAAAGGGGAAATAAGAGGATGTGGTGGAAAAACGAGGGAGGGGGAGAGAGAGAGAGAGAGGGATGGGACGTGCGCTCGCATTGTGTAGAAGTAAATGTGTCTATGTGTCGCTTTGTCCCAAAGTGAGTGGCATGCGTAGGTGTGAGCTAATGTAAGCTGAGAATGCAAAGTCACAGCAGCCCGTTCTCCTCAGGAACAACTTTCCTGAAGCAGTGGTTGAAGTTGTTTGCACCACACCTTTCTGTGAAGTGTCGACGAATGTCCCAATCCTCGTCAACCTGCTGTAATTACCAACTGTTCACTGGACAGTTAGAATAATGTATAGCTTAAGGATGAAGCTGAAACACATGCATTAACTATAGTAAGGATGGTATCATGCATGGCAATCATTTAATATTCACCTCTAAAAAGATTTATTTAGATTAATAGAAATCGTCGCGACTTAACTCGAGCTTGATGAATGCATGTGTGTACCTCTTTGTGGTTCTTTGGGTTTACTCTGAGGAGGCTCTTCTTTAGCTCCTGAAGAATGATCAGTCCCCTCACTGCCCACTCGGGGAGTAGCATGCACCTTAAATGAGTGCAAAGCCCACCTTTCACTCGTCTGTCTTTGAAATCACCGAAGCGAGAACGAGGGACGAGCCGAGCATGCAGCAGGGAGGAGGACTACGCACACACACTCACAGAAGCTGGAGTTTTATCCAGGTTACTTTGATTCCTGTTTTGTATGTGCCGCACCCTCTAGCAGGCTTTAGGGATGAGCTAACTCGGCCTATATATGCGATGACGTATTCAAATGCAGTCTCTGATTTGGAAATGGTGACAACGCGACAGACTGACCCCAGTGCCAAAGAGCAAAAAAGGCAGCACTGAGCCAGATGGTCCTCTAACCCCCTGCTCCACCGAATGAGCCAAGGTACAAGAGGAAGATGGTCTTGTGCAAAGCTGATGAGGCAGCGCCCCTTGTGGCGTGTGCGCTAAAGGACCATGATCCACCATCTCATTCACCTTCTCAATGGCATCATGCAGCCAAGAACAAGCCAAAGGGTGAAGAGGCCCTCAGTCTGCGACTTAAGGCAGACCAAAAAAAGGGCAGAAGTAAAAGACAAAATGGCGACACTGCACACGCGAGGGGTCACCTTATCATACTCCTCCTCAGACTCAGTTTCAGAGTGGGACTGACAGTTTGTTCTAATTTCCCTCTGCTGCTTTCCCCTCCCCCCCATCTCAGATGCCTGGGGTACGAGCAGACCGGCAGTAGCAGCGGTGAGCATTTGTCAGCGCAGATTGACTTTTTTGCCCCATGAGGTGTCGATATGCTGCACCTGACAGGCCGCTGGCTCTGCGCAGTTTGCCTGCCTTGTTAAGTCTGACACTGACAAGAAGCGACTCGGTGAGAACTGACACACAGAGGAAAATCCACGGCTGCAGCAAATATTTGATGATGTGATTTTCGCTAGATTGGAGATGGAAGCCGGTGTTGACATTTGTGTAACATCTGCACAGTCTGGTCGTCAGAGTCCCTGGTTGTCTCTCTCTCCCTCCCACTTTCTCTTTATGTTTCCACAGTAGTAATGCTTCCAGGCAAACTCTATTTTTTTGTGCTATTGTGTAGTTAGGACATTATTTTGCAGAAGAGTTTGAGGGTTAAATGCAACACTGTTGGTGTGAAAAACAAAAAAGAAAGAAACTGGTTTCGAGTCTAATTAGCTGGCAGCAGGTGACGAGTGTTTAAGTGCAAGCTAAATGTCAGGTACATGTCATGTCTGACGTCTTCATAAGCGTGACATTCTGGTTGTCGATACATGGCTTTACATGCCGCCCCATGCTGGCCTGAAGCATATATAATATATCACTGAGCCAGAATAGTGTCACGTGTCTCTTTATGTTGACACAAGATATAAAAAAAAAAAAAAAATTGAGTCGGCTTCCCGCAGTGCATTGCCGATGCAGAAAGTATAAACATTTAAATTCCAACTGGGAACACATGACAAAATGTATTATTCATCCTATCGTTTGGAAAACTTCTAAAACCTCGAGCAGACTTTGAACCAGAGGTGATTGCAACTATCTCCGTGCGAAAGATGTAAGGTGTCACAGAGGGGACGCGGCAAAGTGCGGAAAAACATCCAGATGTTTGAAAAAGGAATTGCATAGTAAAATGAATGCTAAATCGCTCCCTGTGGTAAGCTGCACAAACACGCCGCAATCTGCCTACGACGGAGAAAAGGAACGAGGGAACTGCGAGAAAGAGGGAAAGAAAGGCAAAACCTGAAAACAGAGCACTGTAGGTTTTTCCTCTCAGAGTCTGGGGTGGTTCCAGTGGGGCCATGAGAACACAGTAATGACTTTAATGAAGAGGACTTGTTCTTAATTGAGATTAGATTTCTGTTTTATCTAGCTGCCACATCAAGGATCCTTTAGTTCCAGTCTGAATGGCGTCTCATTGTGGTCCATTACGTGGTTGATCGACCATGTTAATTTAAACTGCATGCCATCAGTTAGCTGGTATAATTCTCGCAGACTTCAGTGCGGAGCCCCTTTGGTATTAACAAGTGTCAAAGGACGGAGAGTTTTTTTTTTTCCTTTTACATATAGAAGACGACCGCAGCCGCTGCATGTGTGTGTTTGCAAGGTCTTCATACATGTTCAAGTTGATGTGTTCTTTCCTGTTGTATGGTGCATTGTGATAGCTCTGTAAACATCGTTGTTCCTTTGGGGCTGGTTCATGTTTCACACAGTCAGACACGTGTTTGACCACGTGACCACGCCGGATAGACTGTACGTCTGACAGCTTGAAGATCCCCCCCCCCCACCTCCTGCATGGCCGGCTCGCAGAAAGTGCCTTTTAGTGCAATTACATGGGTTTCTACACATCAATTAGCAATCCAATTAAGTCTCGATGTAATGAATAGCGGTGAATAGGAGTGGAGGAGCTACTGATCTCGCTAATAATGATCTCGTCGATTACGCTGATCAGTCAGTGGCTAAAAAGACAGACAAGCCAAGGTCATCAATTAACACGCACGAGGGAGTGGTGGTGGTGAGAGATCGAGAAAGATTGATATACAATGTTATCATATGCAAAATAATAGTTCTTAGAAATGGTTTGTGTTTCCTGCATGATAATGATTCAAATATATATTTCTTCATGGTGTAAAGCGAGCTGCTGTGTTTTAACCCAACAGTTTTGATGAAGAAACGACTTATCCATGACAGAAAAAATGAATAATACATTTCTGGACCATTTTTGAGCTGTTTAACGAAAATTAATGTACTTTGGAGAAATTTGGCTTGTTATGTTGTGGCATTCATCTGTCAGTCATTTGTTGTTGGCACTGTTTTTGTGTGTTCAAATTACACATCATTGTATAAGTGTTCTGCACAGAGGAATATGTTTTCATGAGCTCATAGCCAATTAGCTCTAAACATGATTCAATATAAACATATTACCACATGTTGATATATCAAATTTCACAGCTGAGAATGTATTACTTACTTTTTAGTTTTGCAATTTTCCATCCTTGATAATCCATCATTTACTATGTCAGTGTTGCTCTTAAGCCTGCTTCTGTTGCAAAGTCAAAGGATAAAACCATCATTATTCCGATTCATGAGCCAGAATGCTGTCGAGCTGTTTGAACCTTTTCCCCTTATGCCACCTTTAGAGAACTGTGCACCTTGCTAATATTTGAAAGTTCACGCATACTTGGTTACTCTGGGCCACTGGTTAATTCTATTTGGGTCAGTGACTTTAATGAATTAGATTTCATTCCTCTTTTTTTTTTTGTGCGCTCTCTCCCCCTCCCACTTTGTCAAGCTCTGATTAGATATTTTAAGACTTGAGCAATGCACTGCCTCCAAAGTGAGGTTGTGGGAATTAAATTATTCTAAAGGAAGAGCAGCAGAGATACAGTGTGTAGTTAGAGTTGGTTAGGAAACAGATCAGTCATCAGCATGTAAAGCATTTCAGAAGAAGCTTCCATGATATTTTAGAGGAGTTGTTAAGGATCTTAAAATGCAAAAGAAAACACCTGAGGATGTGACTCGCCTACACTTTAAAAACCTCTAGTGCAACACTTCACGTTTCTCTGCATCTGCAGGAATGGAAAAGGACAACTAATGGGCATTCTGTGGTGTAAAGTTGTAATATGACATATGCTTAAACTCATTAAATTTGACATCTCATAGTTGAATTCTAAGAAAAATTCAGTGAAATTAAACAGGAGTAATTATGAACTGTTCACTTCTAGAGAGTAATCCATCATCACTGAGCCGGCACGGGGTCGGGGCGGCTGGAAACAAAACCAGAAATGCTGACACATGATGAACACAGCTGGGACACACCTGTTGTTTTCATGGTTTGTGACTCATGCAGTTATTGAAGTCAGCTATCAGGAGTTGGAAAATTAATTATTTTCAGTGGTAAAACAATCATGTCTCCTGGAAACAGTTTCTGTTGTCGTCAGTGCCTCTTGCAGTGGTTCTGTCTTTTCTCTATTCGTAGGGCTTTTTTCTAAATCCTGTGCATGTGTTGTCAAAATGTCGAATTTGCTTGTGTTTTTTTTTCCAATTTGCATGTGTTTTCTTAAGTCTTCCTTCTTCTTCTTCTCCATCCCTAAGACATGCAGAACGTTAGTTAGGGGCAGGATCCAGGTGGTCAAATCTGATTATTCATCTTCATCCACAAAAGAAACGTTCAAAGGAAGAGACTCAATTTTTGTAATGTTAACCACTATACGTTTTCTAAATGGGTTACACTTCTAAAGAGTTTCTTCTAACTTCCTTTCATCCCTACGTGACTATAGTTTCCCTTCCTGTGTTTCATCTTCGCATGAAAGGAAGTAGAGAAGTATCATCATTAAAATGGGCTCAAAATATCAAAAGTAAACTCATTACTGAGCAGAATGGCTCCTCTCAGGCTTATTAAATTTACGATACTTCCATGTCGAGTAGAGTACCTTAAAATCATACTACTTATTTGAGTAAATCTACTTAGTTACACTCCACCGCTGGAGATTAGAATGGATGTGATTTCACAAAGCAAACCACTTACAGGTGTTCATGCATAATCACATTTGATACCAGCTGTCGTCTAAATCAGCATTTATATCCATATATTCATATTCTTTTATTATTTTTATATGAACATGAACACAGAATCTTTTTTTATAACATTGACACAATTATAACATTCAGTACCCAATAATCATATATTGGCAGTTCTTCCTTTACTCTACACAGTACATTTGATGACCAGCCCTGAACCCAAATGATATGTTCTAATGGTCCCACTGTCAGCTGCCATCCCAGCTACTCACCGGACATGCACAGTAAGACAGTAAGATGTCCGGCAGAACTTGTGTCATAAACAGTGATCTGTCTGTTTCAAACACAAGTGATGCACAAAATCAAAATTGTGTTAAAAAAAAAAAAAAAAAAGATGATCAGCATTGCAATTCATAAAATGGAAATGAGAGGGATTGAAAGACTGAGAGCTTTATTGATCAAATTAATAAACACTCCCATGAGTGAGATTAGCATAATGCTGTGGAGAGTGGTATCCCTCTATCACTGCTGCCGCCCTTGAACGCAAACAGCTCGACGCTATGAATGGACTATTCAGATGTTTCAGTCTGAACAGGAGAAGAATCATGCAACATGAAACATAATGGCACAACCAATAGCATTACACCTTTGAGCTTGAAAAGGATCAGTACATTTTATGATTTTCCTCTCTAAAAAAGAAACTTCTAAGTACATGTATGATACAAGTTAATGATTCTTATCCGCAAAAACAGTTTATATATGCATTGAATCCAGCAAACACTTTCAGCCTCTATGAAAATCCGCTCACCCACCACCAGTGAACTTCAGACCTGGACTCACTGCCTACTTCTGCCTGTGCATGACAGGGACCTCAGTGAACTAACTATCCTGCCATTAATCACATTTGATTTCACTATACGTTGTAAGATAAGATATTCCTTTATTGGTCCAACAACAGGGAAATTTGCCATGTTACAGCAGCAAGATAAATAGTGGGTAAACAAGAAGTATGCAAAAGTATCAACAATTTAACCAGAATAAAAAGTATAAAGAAATTAACTAGACTAGAAAGTATTTGCATTTTAACTATAATAAAAGTGTTGACAATTCAACTATAGAAATATACAAGCATTAACAGTGCAAACCAGGCTAGAGGGTATTAATAAATTAACAAGAGAAATATGGGAATATGAAAAGAGCATGTGCGCTATAGACAGGATGAAATGCGATGCAATGAAATGAAACTATTGCACACAATCAGATAACGCACAGCATGAAATATTGCACAGTAATGATCTAAACATAGCATCGTGACTCTAAATGGAGTGTGGTCTACTGGGAGCAGTGCTGGTTGTATAGTCTGACTTGTTTATATGTATTATGTTGTATTTATTTATACAGAGTGAGCACCACAATTGAGTTTGTTGACCATTTTGTATAAAAATATGAAATAGGATAATGAAAGGCTTAATGCTTCAGCAGAAGGATTTGAAAAAGTCAGGTGATAAATTCAAAGATGCTAATGAGTTCTGTAATTAACAGGTCTCCTGTTTGCTGCAAACTAATTACTCTCAGGCCTCTGTACAGTCTGGAGAGCTCATCACTTTCTTTGCAGTGGCTGCCAGTCACAAGAAAGAACGTCCAGTTTTCAGTATCCACAATGTGTAGTGTACGGCAACAATGGGATTTCGAGATGACAATGCATTCCAGTACAATAGCCGTGCAACAAATGCTGCCTTAGCAAAGCATAAGATGTTTAAGTGTTGTTGCTTTTTGAGTCTGTTGATTACGGAGTTAGATTGTGTTGTAATATGTTTCTCTGGCTTTGTCCACTCGGTGCAGTTTCACAGCATCTCTTGTCCAGACAAGTAAAAGAAGACCTGAAACACAAAAGATTATATGGCTTACAGGCATTTTCTTTTCAGGAGAACACACACACACATGCACAGAACAATTCCACAGCATCAACATAGATAAGGGGTAGGTGGATGTATGACTGTTTTATAGAAATGTTTTTGTCCCAGTTAGGATTGAGAGGACGCGTCTGCACACCGAGTGCTGCTGTTGTCAACAAGCGTGAATCCTACCTTCTCTTGTTCGGAGGGGGGGAAGCGTCTTAATGTGTCAGCTTTCTAACATGGGGATTTTTTTCACTTCGTTGTCTCTTTCAGTTACTAAGGTCAGAAGTTTACGGTTTCATTAGGAGTAAAAATGTGTGTTTCAGCAGGAATTCTATTACTGCCTCTGTCGCAGTAAAGATAGTATCTATATCCAAACTCAAATGTGGTATCGTCCCAGGTTTGGAGTTGTGGGTGTGCTCCGAGCCGAAGAAGCCCGGCGGAACATGTGTGAGAAGCAGCTGGGTTGGTGGTATTACATGGGGGTACACGTTGTACGGTGGGTAGGCCATCCATCAGGGAGACTGCAGCTCCCAAAGGCGGTCTCTTCGAGTGCGCCGCCTGGCCTCTGCTGCTGCACACACACCCTCAGCTTGCTCTAGTTATAAACAGACACGCGTGCACGTTCGCCAAGTGCACGTACGTACGAACACAGAGAATGACTTCAAAGCTAAAGTAAAGCCGGAATAAGATGCTTGTAGTTGCCATCTTATTGTGATTCATGCCAGTTTTGAAAAAACATTAAAAAAAAACTGGCACCTCTGTCATTTTTTAAAACAACTTGTAGTTGAATATCTGTTTGAGGACTGATTCACCTGCCACGTAGTTGCTGCCTATTTTTTGGATCACAGGATCAAAGGGAGACAGTGCGCCATAACTCACATAACTATAAGCACCTAAATGAACACATGACAGAAAATATTCCTGAACAGAAAAAAACTCTTCACAAAAGTATTTATGACAGAACTGCCATTTGGAAGCTCTGTGCTCCAAGGCCAGTGGCCAAAGAGATTTGTTATAAAGAGCTCAAACCTACGCTATAGAAAAACCAATAAAAGACTGTCACAACTGTGTGTCCCAGCATGCTTTGAGAAATCCACAACATACCTTCAGCACACAATTTACTCTGCCAGCTGTTAAACACATTGTTGGCTCTATTCAATATTTTCTCATGTTCCAAGGTGAAAACACCCCCGTTCACATATGTGTCCGAAACATCAACGTTGCCGGAGCCTTGTGCGGCCTTCCAAATCACCAGTGCACAGCAGATTTGCACCTCCTCCATCTTTTAACCTGAAGGCTTCCACTGTGACGAACAGTCCAATATTTCACTGTGTATAGTTTAACATTTGCATGCCAGCTTTTCACACTGACTGAAGTTGCCATAAATGTCGCCGACAGCGTTGTGTGTTTATATTGTTTGTTGTTTTGTTTTTTTGGTCCACCTTCTGCACAGGCACAGGCACATAAAGGCACACACAACACCCATTTGTTCAGGTCCCTTTGGGGCCACTTACATGAGGCAGGCCTGGGATGTAAGCCTGTGTGCAACCACGTTGATGCGTGAATAAAGCTGACCTGCTTCTATGTAAAGTGCATGTGGGATGTTTGATTTATGGTTTGATTTTCTTCTTTCCTTTTCCTTTTTTGAGAAAGAAAGATCACTTGTAACTGTTATAAATATGTCTTTGAAGCATGTAGAAGTGCTGTCAGTTGTTCAGAGGTCAAACATCTTTGCTTGTCTTTATATTGAAATGAATTATAGACTTGGACCTTTTGCTTCAAAGTCTAATTTACATCATTACAGCTGCAGCTATTTTGCTTTCTTCATATCAGTTCTTTTCTTAGAAATATGCCCATCATCATTCTGCCTCATCCTCCCTTGAAACCGCATTTAAATGTGGTTGATTTTCCGCTGCTTACACGTGCAGTTAACCAAACCAGCCGGCCATGAAATATTTCAATAATCTGACAAAGTGAATCCTCCTACATGTTAGCGCATTTGCATATCATGGGAGACGATCTATATTGTCAAAGCAGATTTAAGAAAAGGGAGAGAGGCTTACAGTGGGTACACGGTGTCTGTGTTCGTGCATTAGTTAGGATAGAAGATAGGGGGAAAGCAGGTATTATCCAGTCATCAAGCACTCACCAGCAGCTTCACTTCTGCGATCCGTCTTTGATATCTGTACACGGTCCCTGGATATAAGAAAAACACATCTCACTGTCATGTGGCATGCGGAACAGACAGAGGCGAAAGAGCTCATGAATATCTACTTTATTAAGTGATTATGCATATTCCATTATTCATCAGATGAATTATTGAAAAGAGGTGATCTATGTGCCTCACTGTATAGCTCGGAAAAATCGTCACCACCAAGGTGTGCACTCTGTCACTTCTAATTGCTGAAGGACATAGATGGTAGAAGGCTGACTATTTACGTCGGGCACATAAAAACTTACGTGTCACATAATTCAACTTGTACATATCGATATGACAGCTCTCACGAGAGATTGTCCGTAATATTGTGTGTGAGAGAGATTGCACGTTTGCATTCGGCGTTACCGTTGTAGGCTGTCATTTCAATAGCCTTTTCTATTTAAAGCTACAGGAAACTTCAAAATTACTATAGTCAATTATTTATAGATTAAAAGAAAATTGCACAATTTCATCATGTCAGGTAGACTTCTTGGAGCTGGTCCTCCATCACTGACACCATTATGTCCTAAAGCTGTTGACACAAATGCACCGTCGAGAGCTTGTGTGTATAACTTTTTATTTTCCGTATAAGTAGAAACACAAATAAGACACTTATGGAGTTTGAACAAAATAAGCAAAGGCTGAGTCATTCATTGAAAAGAGAATCAACAGTCAATGTTCTGCACATAAGTGATAAGTAATTATTGTCGCAGTGTTTTTCCCATCAGAAATGTAATGTGTGGCATATAAAGCAGGCGGGAAGCAGACAGCAATGTTAGAGGCTACTGATGATGTTTACTTCGACGGAGAGCTGCACGTCGCTATGTCTTACTTTAGTATTGAAAGAGAAAAAAAGAGGAGGAGCTGATAACAACGTTAATATCAACATTAATGTCCACCCACATCCAGGTGGCGACCCGCGGGCACAGCTATGTGTCACAATACCATCAACAGCACATTTGTTTTCTAATAATCAGCTGGCATTGTGAGCGGCCTGTATTGTCTGAAAAGCACACAACCTTAGAGCCGACAGCTCTGCTTCTCCGGGCCTATGCAATTTATCCAGTTTATATTCATTACACGGCCATTGAAAGTATATAACCACATATTTGGGAGCTATTCCAACATCACTGTAATTTAGCTACAATAACAAAGATGTGTCAAACTCAGTCAAACAAATTTAGGCGGCCAACTTTGTGGTGTTGTCAGTTGCATTACAAGAGCCACATGACTATGTTTTAGTCTCAGGAAATGTAAAAAAAAAATTATGTAATTGATTTTTTATGTCTCCTTCGACTTTTAAATATAGCTTGATATTCTTGTTAGTATCAAACAGGGTATGTTTTGTGTTAATGTATGTGCGTTCCACCATCTATTACCATGACAAAAGACATATATATTTACTGACAGAAAATGATTCAGTGCTCCACACATACAGCTTTTACGACACAGTGCCTGATAGCTGTTAAGTTCACTGATACAGAAACTGCCTTGGGGTTTAAATTATCTTTCATATTATTTATCAGAGGAGCTCAGATTTCACGTTTCATTTTCCCCTCTTTATCTGCCTTTACCCACTCTAATATCTGTCCTTTTTACCATTTCATTTCTTCTGTTTCTCCTCACCTCATATTCAATCAAAGAAGAAGCTATTTCATAAGAGTCATCGCTCTTTTTCAAACTTTTAGGAATTATCCATTCAAGTGATAATAATAACAAACACACAGTTGTAATGGCTTTACATGAGCATAATCAATAATAAATTGTCCCACCGAGGTTCTTTTTTTACAAGAGAGACGTTAATGATCCTTATTAGCAGCATGTGACTCTGCGTGTTTGTAAGTGTCAACGAACTCAATTCACCGATTTCAATGACGCTCCAAGTAACAATCTAATGGCGCCCAGAGCTGCCTGTGTTTACTCCAGAGAAATAATCACACGGCTCTTTCACTCCGCTTCCCGTTGCATTTATGCGGATGACCTCTCTTTCTCTTTCCCTCTACTCCTCCCTCGCTCGCTCGCAAGCTGCTGAATATTTCAGAGTAGCTTGAGAAACTGGTTGTTTCACATCGTCTTTTTAACTTCTCATTCATTTGTACTAAGATTAAGTCTCCTCCTTCTTCAACTGGCACCTTCGTGTGCATGTGTCAGACATATCTTTAATGTAATCAGTGTAAGTCGTTCTCCCCGACAGATCTCTCAGATCTCAAGTATCAAAGGTCAGATGTCAAAGCACATCAAGAGCTTAAATTGGTCGTTGAATAAAAATGAACAAGATCTTTTGATTTTCTTCTTAGATCCTTCCATCAGTATAAAGCAAGTTTTATGTTGACGTATGTTGTCTCCATCTTTTATTTTAACACAAGAGATATAGGGAAATATTTACTCACAGAAAATGAGTCAGTGTTCCACGTGGGCAGCCATTGAATGAAAAAATATTCTGATATTTATTGAAGCACATCACTATTTCCCTGTATGCACTGGGGCGTCTGCTGCCGCTTTTCTGCCAAATTTTCTGCTCTTGACTGTCTCCGCTCATCCTCGGAAACGTCTTCTCATTGAATACACGACGGTCTTCCTCTCGGCCTCCCTTTCTTTTCTGCCGCCATCTCTCCCCTCCGATTCTCTCACAGCCTCCTTAATATTTTACCAAATAGCCTGAAGGGTCTTCTCTTAGCATCTCAGGCTTATTATGTATCTTTTTATTCCCTCAGTCATTTGTCCAACTCTGAGATGGAGCCTTGTCTTTCAGACGGCTTCTTTAATTCCTTAAAATACCTTTTTAATTCCTGTGAAAATGTGAAGAAGACGTGTAAGTGCTGGTAAGGAATTCCATCGCGATTGAACGTTTTTGGAATCATTTAAGTTTCAAGGTAATGACATCATGCGTAGACTTCGTGTACCGTATTTTCCGCACTATAGGGCGCACTGTCAATGAATGGTCTATTTTCAAACTTTTTTCATATATGAAGCGCACCGGACTATAAGGCGCATTAAGTGAAACAAAACAGTCAGATAAGTCCACCTCTTTATCCATATTTGGATTAACCGGAGTTAGGCGACGCCCCACTGCCAAGATGGCAGCACGCTACGATGAGCTTCATCAAAAGATTTTGACAGCGCGATGTGAGCGCCGTGTACCACACAAAATCACTTTGAGGTCAGCAAGCACAACCAGAATTAATCCTTATATAAGGTACTCCAGATTATATGGCGCACTGTTGTTGTTTGAGAAAATTAAAGGCTTTTAAGTGTGCCTTATAGTCCGGAAAATATGGTACATTCTTTTGAATAGTTCTATAGCATTAGTACTTGTTTGTAGAAAAATGAGACAGTAATGTTGCTTCCAGCCAACTCACACTGCTACACTGTTATCAACCATGCATATTTGAAATATCTTGGCTTGTCTTTAACTATACATTATGGACCTGGGCCTAAAGGCTTTGACGATTAATGTGTAGACTGACTATATTTCACATTATTACAGCTACATTTATTTTCCTCCATGTCCACATTCATGCCATTGATTTCATCACAAGCCAGACAAGAACATCGCTTTTGCAAAAATTCTTCAAATCTCCTATCTTGAATAAAACCATCACTTTCTAAAATATATATGCATTGCAACTACTACACGACCGTGGTTATGGCAACTGAAGTATGGTTTGGATATGCTTGACGTCAGGAGATTAAAATCCTTGGATATGGTAGGAGAAAGATTGTGTAGTTAATAAGAAGGAAACGTTAGTGCAGTATTATCCAATATCAGTTCTGAGAGATCCCGGGCTATTGCACTCGTGCCAAGGTTAGATTTAAATTCTATGCCTAACTGTTTTTTAGTAATATGCCTTGGCCTGATTCCAGTTTTCTTGTCTGTACACGTCGTGCATTAAGAATTCCAACGGCATACAGTTTTCTTGAGTGAAGTACTTTCACTCCAGGGCCTCAGTTCTCCTTCACTTCAATATCACTGCTGTTTTCAGACGTACAAACCTGTTCACATTTTACAACTTAGCAAGGAATCTCAGCAGTCCCCTGTCTAAGTGGCGACATCAGCTGCTGTCTCTGGTGAGAACTGAGCAACTGTGCCAAAATAACACACCATGAAAGACGTCGCGGACTCCGTTACTCAGAAAGCTGTCACAATGGGCTGGTGCAGAGGACTCCCTCTCTCTCTTTGCCGTGAATCTCCCCCGTCAAATTAGTCCAGTAAGAAGGCCCGAAGACGGAGCTCAAGGG